>CM033726.1:30026030-30413877 GCA_019671005.1 Hibiscus mutabilis | reverse complement strand
ACATGCACCTCTTTAACATTGCCCTTCTCGGAAAACAAATTTGGCGCATCATAACCGAGCCAAATTCACTTCTCGCTCAGATTTATAGGGCAAAATACTTTCCCTCTGGAAATATTCTTGAGGCGGAGTTCAATAAAAAGGATTCCTTTGCATGGAAAGGTATCAACCTAGCATTGTCGCAACTTCGTTTAGGATTCTTTAAGAGACCCGGAATAAATAGCAAAATTTGTGTGCACTCTGACTTTTGGGGGTGTCTGCTATCAATTTGTGTGGTGATTATGAGAATAACAAAGAGATCCTGATTAGATGTCATGATTTTATGATATCGAGGAAAGCATGATGGGTGAGACTAAAGTTCGCCTCTACTTTGATAGAGAGGATGCGAGCGCAGTCCTTAGTGTCCCTATTATCAGTGACTCCAAGACACTATTCTTTGGGCGAATTATGATTCTGGCATCTACTCAGTTAGATTTGGATATTTGTACTTACAACGATTGCCTGCTCCGGTCAATAGGCCTTTACGTATTTGGAAAGTTTTATCCAAGTTGCTGGTCCCCTTCCAAAGATTCGTTCCTTTGGTTGGCAAATGGGCCATAATGCTTTCTCGATTGGGCACAAGCTGCAAGCTGTAGGTATCAGCCCTGGAATCTGTCCAATTTGTTGTTAGGGGCTGGAAGCAACGATCCACACCTTATGTGACTGCCCAGGTGCATCTGAGGCACTACGATTAGCATGCATGTTGAGCTCCCTCATTCTCAGTCCTACAGGCTTTATATTATCTTGGCTTGAGGAAGGGGTTGTCTGTCTATCGATCCAATCCTTTGTGTTGCTTCTAACAGTTCTTTGGAACCTAAGGAATATACGTAATGACTAGATTCATAATCATAGACTCCAACCCCCTTGGATTACAGTTATCAATTCACAGGGAATTCTTCGTGACTACGCAGCGGCCACATCCACCAGCTCACTCCCAAGGACGTCAAACGAATCAAGCTTTGCTCGCCCACGATGGAAGCTGCCAAGAGCAGATTTCTTAAAGATCAACACATTTGGGGCTTTTGATCCACTCACCAAGGCTGCTGCTGTGGGAATCATAGCAGGGGATGCTAGCGGTGCTGTCATAGGAGGTATCGCTCAAACTTTAGACAATTGCATTGATGCTTCCTCTGCTAAAGCGCAAGCTGTCATTGCCGGCATTCGTTTAGGTCGTGATTGTGGTTGGTCCAGGCTTGTCATTAAGACTGACTCAGCTATTGTAGCTAACAAAATCAATCGGCAGTGTACTGAAATATCTACTCTGAGCTCATTAATTGAGCATTCTCACTTTTTGCTAGCCAATACAGATGATTTTAGTGTCTACTTTATTCCTAGGACGATGAACATTGTTGCCCACAGTCTTGCTTCTAGGGCCTTACAGACAATGTCATCTGTTACCTTCTCTTCGGACTATCCCATATATCTTCATGATGTTGTAACTAATGAGATTCATTCTCATCCAAGTTAATACATTTGGGTACTCTTTTCCCTTTAGGTGCTCACTTGGGACCTCTAGGTCACTTATG
The DNA here is from genome assembly GCA_019671005.1 of Hibiscus mutabilis. NCBI lineage: Eukaryota > Viridiplantae > Streptophyta > Magnoliopsida > Malvales > Malvaceae > Hibiscus > Hibiscus mutabilis. The sequence goes on along the minus strand of CM033726.1, from coordinate 30,412,315 downwards.
AGGTTAGAGGGGTTTTTAATGAGGCTCGAATTTAAAAAAAATCCAACGGGTCCACTATAAAGCTCATTTAGACATGCACGCCTTAATCCCAACAAAACGGCCACAAAATAAGATTATATCAAATTTATGAGTTAAAATATTTGATTATGGGCTTTTGAATATGATTATATAGCTAAACCTCATTTTCAAGACTTTTTCCTCAATTAAAATTCAAACTAGTCCACTGGAAAGTCCATTTAGACATGCACAACTTAAACCCCAACAAAATGGCCGCAAAATAAGATTAAATCAAATGGTATGAATTAAAATATTTAGTTATAGGCTTTTGAACATGATTATACATTTTAACCTCAATTTTAGAACATTTTACTCGGTTAAAATTCCAACGGGTCCACTATAAAGCCCAGTTAGGCATGCACGCCTTAAACCCCAAAAAATGGTAAAAAAAAAGATTAAATCAAATTTTATGACTTAAAATATTTATTTATGGGCTTTTGAACCTGATTATATAGCTTAACCTCATTTTTAGAAATTTTTACCTAGTTAAAATTCCAACGGGTCCACTATAAAGCTTTAGACATGCACGCTTAAACCACAACAAAATAGGCGCAAAATAAGATTAAATCAGATTTTATGAATTAAAATATTTAGTTATGGGCATTTTGAACATGATTATGCAGCTTAACCTCAATTTTAGAACTTTTTACTCTATTAAAATTCCAACGGGTCCACTATAAAGCCCATTTAGACATGCACGCCTTAAACCCCAACAAAACGGACGAAAAATAAGATTATATCACATTTTATGACTTAAAATATTTAATTATGGGCTTTTGAACATGATTATATAGCTTAATCTCATTTTCAAAACTTTTTACTCTGTTAAAATTCCAACGGGTCACTATAAAGCTCATTTAGACATGCACGCCTTAAACACCAACAAAACGGACGAAAAATAAGATTAAATCACATTTTATGAATTGATAAATTTAGTTATGGGTTTTCGGACATGATTATATACTTAACCTCATTTTTAGAAATTTTTACTCAGTTCAAATTCCAAAGGGTCCACTTTAAAGCTCATTTAGACATGCACGCCTTAAACAAAAAAAAAAAACAACAAAAAATAAGATTAAACCAAATTTTATGACTTAAAATATTTGATTATGGGCTTTTGAATATGATTATACCATATCTTCAATTTTAGAACTTTTTACCCGATTAAAATTCCTACGGGTCAACTATAAAGCCTATTTAGACATGCACGCCATAAACCAAACAAAACGGCCACAAAATAAGATTAAATCAAATTTTATGAGTTAAAATATTTGATTATGGGATTTTGAATAAGATTATATAGCTTAACCTCTATTATAGAACTTTCTACTCGGTTAAAATTCCAACACATTCTATGAATTAATATGTATAGGTTTTTTAACATGATTACATAGCTTAACCTCATTTTTAGAAAATTTTACTCGGTTAAAATTCCAACGGGTCGACTATAAAGACCATTTAGACATGCACTCCTTAAACCCCAACAAATCAGACAAAAAATAAGATTAAATCACATATTATGAATTAAAATATTTAGTTATGGGTTTTTGAACATGATTATATAGCTTAACCTCAATTTCAGAACTTTTTACTCAGTTAAAATTCCAACGGGTCCACAATAAAGCCCATTTAGACATACACACCTTAAAACCCAACAAAAAGGCCGCAAAATAAGATTAAATCAAATTTTATGAATAAAAATATTTAGTTATGGGCTTTTGGACATGATTATACAGCTTAACCTGAATTTTAGAATTTTTTACTCGGTTAAAATTCCAACGGGCCCACTATTAGGACCACTTTGACATGCACGCTTTAAACCCTAATATGGCTGACGAAAAATAAGATTAAGTCACATTTTATGAATTAAAATATTTATTCATGGGTTTTTGAACATGATTATATAGCTTAACCTCATTTTTAAAAAATTTTACTCGGTTAAAATTCTAACGGGTCCACTGTAAAGCCCATTTAGACATGCAAGCCTTAAACCCCAATAAAATGGCCACAAAATAAGATTAAATCAAATTTTATAAATTAAAATACTTAGTTATGGGCTTTTGAACATGATTATACAACTTAACCTCAATTTTAGAACTTTTTAATCTGTTAAAATTCCAACGGTTCCATTATAAAGCCCATTTAGACATGCACACCTTAAACCCAACAAAACGGTCGAAAAATAAGATATTATCAAATTTTATGACTTAAAATATTTAGTTATGGACTTTTGAATATGATTACATAGCTTAACCTCAATTTTAGAACTTTTTACTCGGTTAAAATTCCAACGGGTCAACTGTAAACCCCATTTAGACATGCACGCCTTAAACCCCAACAAAACTGCCAAAAAATAAGATTAAATCACATTTTATGACTTAAATATTTATTCATAGGCTTTTGATCATGATTATATAGCTTAACCTCATTTTCAGAACTTTTTACTCGGTTAAAATTCCAACAGGTCCACTATAATGCCCATTTAGACATGCACGCCTTAAACCCCAACAAAACGGATGAAAAATAAGATTAAAAGACATCTTTTGAATTAAAATATTTATTTATGGGCTTTTGAACATGATTATATAGCTTAATCTCATTTTCAAAAAATTTTACTCGGTTAAAATTCCAACGCGTCCACTGTAAAGCCCCTTTAGACATGTACGCCTTAAACAACAACAAAACAACCAAAAAATAAGATTAAATAACATTTCATGACTTAAAATATTTATCTAAGGGATTTTTAATATGATTATACAACTTAACCTCAATTTTAGAACTTTTTACTCGGTTAAAATTCCAACGGGTCCACTGTAAAGCCCACTTAGACATGGAGGCCTTAAACCCTAACAAAACGGATGAAAAATAAGATTAAATCATATTTTACGAATTAAAATATTTATTTATGGGCTTTTGAACATGATTATATAGCTTAACCTCATTTTCAAAAAATTTTACTCGGTTAAAATTCCAACCGGTCCACAGTATAGCTTATTTAGACATGCACGCCTTAAAACCCAACAAAATGGCTGCAAAAAAAGATTAAATCAAATTTTATGAATTAAAATATTTATTTATGGGCTTTTGAGCATGATTATATAGCTTAACTTCATTTTTAGAAATTTTTACTCGATTAAATTCCAACGGGTCCACTATAAAGGCCATTTAGAAATGCACGCCTTAAACCCAACAAAACAACCACAAAACAAGATTAAATCAAATTTTAGGAGTTAAAATATTTGATTATGGTCTTTTGAATAAGATTATATAGCTTAACCTCAATTTTAGAAATTTTTACTCGGTTAAAATTTCAACAAGCCCACTATAAAGCCCATTTAGACATGCACGCCATAAACCCCAACAAAACGACCGAAAAATAAGATTAAATAAAATTTTATGTGATAAAATATTTGATTATGGCTTTTGAATATGATTATATAGCTTAACCTCAATTTTAGAATTTTTTACTCGGTTAAAATTCCAACGGGTCCACTTTAAAGCCCATTTAGACAAGGACGCCTTAAACGCCAACAAAACGGACGAAAAATTAGATTAAATCACATTTTATGAAATAATATATTTAGTTATGGGTTTTTGAACATGTTTACATAGCTTAACCTCCTTTTTAGAAATTTTTACTCGGTTAAAATCCCAAAGGGTCCACTGTAAAGCCCATTTAGACATGCACGCCTTAAAACCCAACAAAATGGGCAAAAATAAGATTAAATCACATTTTATGACTTAAAATATTTAGTTATAGGGTCTTGAACATGATTATACAGCTTATTCTCAATTTTACAACTTTTTCGTCGGTTAAAATTCTAATTGTTCCACTATAAAGCGCATTTAGACATGCACGCCTTAAACCCCAACAAAATAGACGCAAAATAAGATTAAATCAAATTTTATGAATTAAAATATTTAGTTATGGGTTTTTGAACTTGATTATATAGCTTATCCAACGGGTCCACTGTAAAGCCCATTATGCACGCCTTAAACCCAACAAAACGGCCACAAAATAAGATTAAATCAAATTTTTTGAGTAAAAATATTTGAATATGGGCTTTTGAATATAATTATTTAGCTTAACCCTAATTTTAGAACTTTTTACTCAGTTAAAATTCCAATGGATCCACTGTAAAGCCCATTTTGACCTACACGCCTTAAACCCCAATAAAATGGCCGCAAAATAAGATTAAATCAAATTTTATGAATTAAAATATTTAGTTATGGGATTTTGAACATGATTATACAGCTTAACCTCAATTTTAGAACTTTTTACTCTGTTAAAATTCCAATGGGTCCACTGTAAAGCCCATTTAGACATGTACGCCTTAAACCCCAACAAAACAACCAAAAAATAAGATTAAATCATAATTTATGACTTAAAATATTTAGTTATAGGCTTTTGAACATGATTATATAGTGTAACCTCATTTTCAAAAAATTTTACTCGGTTAAAATTCCAACGAGTCCACTGTAAAGCCCATTTAGACATGCACACCTTAAACCCCAACAAAATGACTGCAAAATAAGATTGAATCAAATTTTATGAATTAAAATATTTAGTTATGGGGTTTTGAACATGATTATATAGCTTAACCTCATTTTCATAGATTTTTACTCGATTAAAATTCCAACGGTATATTGTATAGCTCATTTAGACATTCATGCCTTAACCCAACAAAACAACCACAAAATAAGATTAAATAAAATTTTATGAGTTAAAATACTTGATTATGGGCTTTTGAATATATTTATATAGTTTAACCTCTTTTCAGAACTTTTTATTCGGTTAAAATTTCAACGGGTCCACTATAAAGTCCATTTAGACATGCACGCCTTAAACCCCAACAAAATGGTCGCAAAATAAAATTAAATCAAATTTTATGAATTAAAATATTTAGTTATGGGCTTTTGAACATGATTACACAGCTTAACCTCAATTTTAGAACTTTTTACTCTGTTAAAATTCCAACGGCTCCACTGTAAAGCCCATTTAGACATGCAAGCCTTTAACCCCAATAAAATGGCTAAAAAATAATATTAAATCACATTTTATGACTTAAAATATTTAGTTATGGGCTTTTGAACTTGATTCTATAGCTTAACCTCATTTTCAAAACTTTTTACCCGGTTAAAATTCCAACGGGTCCACTATAAAGCTCATTTAGACATGCACGCCTTAAACCCCAACAAAATGGACGAAAAATACGATAAAACCATATTTTAGGAATTAAAATATTTTTTTGAAAAGAAGCCACTAGTTTTATTAACTAGAAAATACCCAAAATTACTATAAGGGTTTACAAACTATCGTTGTAAACTAAATACATAATTTGGACATTCTCCTAAAACTAGCCACTTAGATCAGACATGAACCATACATGAAAAGTTATAAACCCATCCAAATACTCGATCGAAAAATAGATACAAAACCTGACTGCATCGGCAAAATGAACCAAAAAAGGGGTTGAAGCTAATGATAGACCATCGAGAAAACACAAATCAGAGCCAAGCACCGTGAGAAACTCTTCACAAGTGCAAACCGCATATCCAATTTTAAACTAAAGGTCCAGAGCAGGGAAAATCAACAGGATTACAAATAAGCGCCATCTTGATAAGTTGTGGCGTCGTCAAATCCAACCCTGGTAAAACATAAAATAAAGAACAACCAAAACGACCGAAGGAATAGAAGAAAACATGCCAAAAGACAGAGATAAACATGCTAATAGACAGAGTTAGACATGCCAATAGACAAAGATAAACGTGCCATAAAGGTAGAAAAACAGTGTCACAAAGACATAATTATTTTATTAAAAACTAAAAAAGAAAATAAAAATAGATCCAGCGGTCGACAACCGGCAGTAAAACCGGTGTCGCCGCCGGTTACAAAACAAAACATGAGGCGCTAAGGGGAAGAATTGCCGAGCGGCTAAGAAAAAGAATAGGGAAAAGATGAAGAGCGGCTAGGGAAAAGATGAGTTAAAAATATTTTATTATGGGCTTTGGAATATGATTATAAAGCTTAACCACTTTTCAGAACTTTTTACTCGGTTAAAATTCCAACGAGTCTACTATAAAGCCCATTTAGACATCCATGCCTTACACCCCAACAAAACGGAGGAAAAATAAGATTAAATCACATTTTATGACATAAAATATTTAATTATTTTTTTAACATGATTATATAGCTTAACCTCATTTTTAGAAATTTTTACTAGGTTAAAATTCCAATGGGTCTATTGTAAAGCCCATTTAGATATGCACGATTAAAACCCAACAAAATGGCCGCAAAATAAGATTAAATCAAAATTTATGAATTAAAATATTTAGTTATGGGATTTTGAACATGATTATACAACTTAATCTCAATTTTAGAACTTTTTACTCAGTTAAAATTCCAACGGGTCGGCATAGTACAGACCTCTCGATCTTGAGTCCGCCTATTGATCAAGCCCGGCTTCTTCTTGCTTGCTGCAAAAATAGTTTCAATGTTAGGTTTGTACCTAGGTTGTTAACTCAAATTCGCTGGCTTGTATTCTTTGTCTTCTATTTTCTTTGACTCGTTTGTCCCGCTTTCCTACATGCTATTGTAACCGATGAGATGCGTTCTCTTTGATTATAGATTTAGGGCACTCTTTTCCCCTTAGGCGGTCACCCTTGGTCTTCGGCCAGTTGTGACTTTAAAGGGGTTTTTAATGAGGCCTACTTTTTCTTCAAAAAAAAAAATCCAACGGGTCCATTCTAAAACCCACTTAGACATGCACGACTTAAACCCGCAACAAAACGGATGAAAAATAAGTTTAAATAACATTTTATGAATTAAAATATTCAATTATGGGTTTTTGAACATGATTATATAACTTAACCTTATTTTTAGAAATTTTTACTCAATTAAAATTTCAACGGGTCCAGTAAAAAGCCCATTTAGACAAGCACACCTTAAAACCCAACAAAATGGCCAAAAAATAAGATTAAATCAAATTTTATGAATTAAAATATTTAGTTATGGGCTTATGAACATGTTTATAAATCTTAACCTCAATTTTGGAACTTTTTACTCATGTAAAATTTCAAACGGGTCCATTGTAAAGCCCACTTAGACATGCACGCCTTAAACCCGTGGCTGCAAAATAAGATTAAATCAAAATTTACGATTTAAATATTTAGTTATGGACTTTTGAACATGATTATACAGCTTAACCACAATTTTAGAACTTTTTACTCTCTTTCCAACGGGTCCACTCTTAAAGCCCATTTAAACATGCATTAAAATATTTAGTTATGGGTTTTTGAACATGCTATATAACAACCTCATTTTTAGTAAAATTTTACTTGATTAAAATTATAGGGTATAAAGCCCATTTAGAGATGCATGCCATAAAACCCAACCAAATGGCCGCAAAATAAGATTAAATCAAACTTTTAATGAAAATTTTAATTAAAATTTTATGTCAAAAAAAAATTTTAGAAATTTTTACTCGGTTAAAATTCCATTCCAAAACCCATTTAGACATGCATGCCTTAAAACCCAAACAAAATGGACGAAAAATAAGATTAAATCACATTTTATGAATTAAAATATTTATTTATGGGCTTTTTAACATGATTATATAGCTTAACCTCATTTTTAGAAATTTTTACTCGGTTAAAATTTCAACGGGTCCATTGTAAAGCCCATTTAGACATGCACACCTTAAAACCCAACAAAATAAAAATAAGATTAAATCAAATTTTATGAATTAAAATATTTATTTATGGGCTTTTTAACATGATTATATAGCTTAACCTCAATTTTAAAATTTTTTACTTGTTAAAAATTCCAACGGGTCCACTGAAAGCCCATTTAGACATGCACGCCTTAAAACCCAACAAAAAGGAAAAAAATAAGATTAAATCAAATTTTATAACTTAAAATATTTATTATGGGCTTTTGAACATGATTATATAGCTTAACCTCATTTTCAAAAAAAATTTTTACTCGGTTAAAATTTCAACGGGTCCATTATAAAAGCCATTTAGACATGCACGCCTTAAACCCCAACAAAATGATTTAAAAAATAAGATTGAATCAAATTTTATGAATTAAAATATTTAGTTATGGGTTTTTGAACATGATTATATAGTTTAACCTCATTTTCAAAAATTTTTACTCGATTAAAATTCCAATGGTCCATTATAAAAGCTCATTTAAACATACAAACCTTAAACCCAACAAAATAGCCACAAAAATAAGATTAAATCAAATTTTATGAGTTAAAATATTTGATTATGGGCTTTTGAATATGATTATATAGTTTAACCTCAATTTTAGAACTTTTTACTTGGTTAAAATTTCAACGGGTCCACTATAAAGTCCATTTAGACATGCACGCCTTAAACCCCAAAAAAATGGTCAAAAAAATAAGATTAAATCAAATTTTATGAATTAAAATATTTAGTTATGGGCTTTTGAACATGATTATATAGCTTAACCTCAATTTTAGAACTTTTTACTCTATTAAAATTCCAACGGATCCAACTTTGTAAAGCCCATTTAGACATGCACGCCTTTAACCCCAATAAAATGGCCAAAAAATAAGATTAAATCACAATTTATGATTTAAAATATTTTGTATGGGCTTTTTGAACACAATTATATAGCTTAACCTCATTTTTAAAACTTTTTACCCGTTAAAATTCCAACATGTCCTCTATAAAGCCCATTTAGACATACACGCCTTAAACCCCAACAAAATGGACGAAAAATAAAATTAAATCATATTTTATGAATTAAAATATTTTTTTATGGGTTTTGAACATAGATTATATAGGATACCTCATTTTTAGAAACTTTTACTAAATTAAAATTCCAACGGGTCCCCTAAAAAGCCCACTTAGATCATGCCATGAACCAACCCACATGAAAAAAAATAAACCCAATCAAATACTTATGAATGAAAAATTTAGATTAAAACATAATTTTATCAATTTTTATGAACTTTTTAAAAAGGGTTTTAACTATTGATAGACCAACGAAAAACACAAATTAAACTCCAACAAAACATCCAAAATAAGATTAAAACTTTTTAAAATTTTTAACCGCATATAAATTTTAAACTAAAGGTCCAAAAAAAAAAAATCAGCAATTCCAATTTACAAATAAAAATTATTTATCTTGATCAAGTGTATTTAAACCCAATCAACCTTGGTAAAAGATTAAAAATAAAGAAATATTTGATTAAAACGCGACCAATATGATTATATAGCTTAACATGCCAAAAAGACAGGTAAAAAATTGCTAATAGACAAAGTTAGACATGCCAATAGACATGATAAACGTCAAAAAAAAACAAAAAAAAAAATAAGATTAAATCAATTTTATAAATTAAAATTTTATTAAAAACTTTTGAACATGATTATAAAAATAAACTCAATTTTCAAAACTTTTTTTACTAGGTTAAAATTCCAATAGTCCAAAAAGATGATTTAGACATGCACGGGTTTTTCACCAACAAAACCTTTTATCCTTTTAAAATTAAATCAAATTTTATGAATTAAAATATTTAGTTATGGGTTTTTGAACACGATATATAGCTTAATCACATTTTTAGAAATTCTTACTTAGTTAAAATTCCAACGGGTTAACTATAAAACCCATTTAGGCATGCACGCCTTAAACCCCAGCAAAATGGTCACAAAATAAGATTAAATCAAATTTTATGAATTAAAATATTTAGTTATTGACTTTTGAACATGATTATACAGCTTAACATCAATTTTTGAATTTTTTTCCTCAGTTAAAATTCCAACAGGTCCACTACAAAGCCCATTTAGACATGCACGCCTTAAACCCCGACAAAATGACCAAAAAATAAGATTAAATAACAATTTATGACAAAAAATATATAGTTATGGGATTTTTGAACATGATTATATAGCTTAACCACATTTTCAGAAATTTTTACTCGGTTAAAATTCCAAATTCCATTTAACATGGATCTATAAAGCCCATTTAGATATACACGCCTTACACACAACAAAACGACCACAAAATAAGATTAAATCAAATTGTATGAGTTAAAATATTTTATTATGGGCTTTGGAATATGATTATAAAGCTTAACCACTTTTTTAGAACTTTTTACTCGGTTAAAATTCCAACGAGTCTACTATAAAGCCCATTTAGACATGCATGCCTTAAACCCCAACAAAACGGAGGAAAAATAAGATTAAATCACATTTTATCACTTAAAATATTTAATTATTGGTTTTTTTAACATGATTATATAGCTTAACCTCATTTTTAGAAATTTTTACTAGGTTAAAATTCCAATAGGTCTATTGTAACGCCCATTTAGATATGCACGATTAAAACCCAACAAAATGGCCGCAAAATAAGATTAAATCAAATTTAATGAATTAAAATATTTAGTTATGGGATTTTGAACATAATTATATAGCTTAATCTCAATTTTATAACTTTTTACTCGGTTAAAATTCCAACGGGTCGGCATAGTACAAACCTCTCCATCTTGAGTCATGCACAACATCAAACCCCAACAAAAAACAAAAAAAATAGTTTCAAATGTTAAATTTTGTACCTAGGGTTTAGTTAACTATTTGAACATGATTATATAGCTTAACCTCATTTTTAGAAATTTTTACCTTCTTTTTCTTTGAAAGCCCATTTAGACATCCATGCTTTTAAACCCCAACAAAAATTGTGTAACCGAAAATAGATTAAATCAAATTTTATGATTAAAATATTTATTTATGGCACTTTTTTAACATTGGTCTTGATTATATAGACTTTAACCTCAATTTTAATGAAATTTTTTTTTCAAAAAAAAATTCCAACGGTCCATTCCAAAACCCATTTAGACATGCACTTGACTTAAACCCCAACAAAAAATACACGACAAAAAATAAGTTTAAATAACATTTTATAAATTAAAATATTCAGTTATGGGTTTTTGAACATGATTCTATAGCTTAACCTCATTTTTAGAAATTTTTACTCAGTTAAAATTTCAACGGGTCCAGTATAAAGCCCATTTATACATGCACACCTTAAAACCCAACAAAATGGCCAAAAAATAAGATTAAATCAAATTTTATGAATTAAAATATTTAGTTATGGGGTTTTGAACATGATTATACAGCTTAACCTCAATTTTATAACTTTTTACTCTGTTAAAATTTCAAACGGGTCCACTATAAAGCCCACTTAGACATGCACGCCTTAAACTCGTGGCCGCAAAACAAGATTAAATCAAATTTTATGATTTAAATATTTAGTTATGGACTTTTGAACATGATTATACAGCTTAACCACAATTTTAGAACTTTTTACTCTGTTAAAATTCCAACAATTTTATAAAGCCCATTTAGACATGCACGCCTTAAAAACCCCAACAAAACGACTATAAAAATAATTTAAATCAAATTTTATGACTTAAAATATTCAATTATGGGTTTTTGAACATGACTATATAGCTTAACCTCATTTTTAGTAAAGTTTTACTAGGTTAAAATTCCAATAGGTCCACTATAAAGCCCATTTAGAGATGTATGCCTTAAAACCCAACCAAATGGCCGAAAATAAGATTAAATCAAACTTTATGAATGAAAATATTTAGTTACGGTCTTTTGAACATGATTATACAGCTTAACCTCAATTTTAGAAATTTTTACTCGGTTAAAATTCCAACAGGTCCATTGTAATGTCGATTTAGACATGCACGCCTTAAACCCCCAACAAAACGGCCAAAAAATAAGATTAAATCACATTTTATGACTTAAAATATTTATTTATGGGATTTTTCACATGATTATATGGCTTAACCTCATTTTTAGATTTTTTTACTCGGTTAAAATTCAAACTGGTCCACTGTAAAGCCCATTTAGACATGCAGGCCTTAAACCCAACAAAACGGCAACAAAATAAGATTAAATCAAATTTTAAGAGTTAAAATATTTAATTATGGGATTTTAAATATGATTATATAGCTTAACCTCATTTTTTTTAAATTTTTACTCGGTTAAAAATTCCAACGGGTCCACTATAAAGCCCATTTAGACATGCACGCCTTAAAACCCAACAAAAATGGACAAAAAAAAAGAGATTAAATCAAATTTTATAACTTAAAATATTTAGTTATGGGCTTTTGAACATGATTATATAGCTTAACCTCATTTTTAAAACTTTTTATTCGGTTAAAAAAATTTCACGGGTCCACTATAAAAAGCCCATTTAGACATGCAAAGCCTTAAACCCAACAAAATGATCAAAAAAATAAGATTAAATCACATTTTATGATTTAAAATATTTAGTTATGGGCTTTTAAACATGATTATATAGTTTAACCTCATTTTCTAAAATTTTTACTCGGTTAAAAATTCCAACGAGTCCACTATAAATCCCATTTAAACATACACGCCTTAAACCCAACAAAAACGACCACAAAAAATAAGATTAAATCAAATTTTATGAGTTAAAATATTTGATTATGGGCTTTTGATTATGACTATATAGCTTAACCTCAATTCTAGAACTTTTTACTCGGTTAAAATTCCAACGGGTCCACTGTAAAGCCCATTTAGACATGCACGTCTAAACCCCAACAAAATGGCCGCAAAATAAGATTAGATCAAATTTTATGAATTAAAATATTTAGTTATGGGATTTTGAACATGATTATACAGCTTAACCTCAATTTTAGAACTTTTAACCTGGTTAAAATTCCAACGGGTCCACTGTAAAGCCCTTTTAGACATAAACGCCTTAAACCCCAACAAAACGGCCGAAAGATAATATTAAATCACAATTTATGACTTAAAATATTTTGTTATGTGCTTTTGAACATGATTATATAGCTTAACCTCATTTTCAAAAAAATTTACTCAGTTAAAATTCCAACATGTCCCCTATAAAGCCCATTTAGACATACACGCCTTATACCCCAACAAAACGGACGAAAAATAAGATTAAATCATATTTTATGAATTAAAATATTTAGTTATGGGTTTTTGAACATGATTATATAGCTCAACCTCATTTTTAGAAATTTCTCCTAGGTTAAAATTCCAACGGGTCTATTGTAAAGCCCATTATATATGCACACCTCAAAACCCAACAAAATGGCCGCAAAATAAGATTAAATCAAATTTTATGAATTAAAATATTTAGTTATAGGATTTTGAATATGATTATACATCTTAACCTCAATATTAGAACTTTTTGCTTCGTTAAAATTCCAAAGGGTCCACTGTAAAGCACACTTAGATATGCACGCCTTAAACCCCAAACAAAAAATGGATGAAAAATAAGATTAAATCACATTTTAGGACTTAAAATTTTTAATTATGGGTTTTTAACATGATTATATAGCTTAACCTCATTTTCAAAAAAAATTACTCGGTTAAAATTCCAATTGGTCCATTGTAAAGCCCATTTAGACATGCACGCCTTAAACTCAACACAATGACCACAAAAATAATATTAAATAAAATTTTAAGAGTTAAAATATTTGATTATGGGCTTTTGAATATGATTATATAGCTTAACGTCAATTTCAAAATTTTTTACTCGGTTAAAATTCCAACGGGTCCATTGTAAAGCCCGTTTAGACATGTACTCCTTAAACCCCAACAAAACGGATGAAAAATAAGATTAAATCTCATTTTATAAATTAAAATATTTAGTTATGAGCCTTTGAACATTATTATATAGCTTAAGCACATTTTCAAAACTTTTTACTTGGTTAAAATTTCAACGAGTACACTATAAAGACAATTTGGACATACACGCCTTAAATACCAAAAAAATAAGATTAAATCAAATATTATGAGTTAAAATATATGATTATGGGCTTTTGATTATGATTATATAGCTTAACCTCAATTTTAGAACTTTTTACTCAGTTAAAATTTCAGTGGGTCCACTATAATGCTCATTTAGACATGCACGCCTTAAACCCCAACAAAATGGCCGCAAAATTAGATTAGATCAAATTTTATGAATTAAAATATTTAGTTAGGGTCCTTTGAACACGATTATACAGCTTAACCTTAATTTTAGAACTTTTTACTTGTATAAAATTGCAACGGGTCCACTATAATGCCCATTTAGACATGGACACCTTAAACCCCAACAAAAACAACAAAAAAAATAAGATTAAATTACATTTTATGACTTAAAATATTTAGTTATGGGCTTTTTGATTATGATTATATAGCTTAACCTCATTTTTAGAAATTTTTACTCTTAAAAAATTCAAAAATGGGTCCACTATAAAGCCCATTTAGACATGCACACCCCTTAAACCCCAACAAAATGGACACAAAAATAAGATTAAATAAATTTTATGAGTTAAAATATTTGATTATAGGCTTTTGAATAAGATTATATATCTTAACCTCATTTTTAAAAAATTTTACTCGATTAAAATTCCAACACCCCATTTAGACATGCACGCCCTAAAAACAACAAAACTCCGAAAAAAGAGATTAAATCAAATTTTATGAGTTAAAATATTTGATTATTGGCTTTTTGAATGATTATATAGCTTAACCTCAATTTTAGAAATTTTTACTCTTGTTAATTCCAACGTGTTAAATTATAAAGCCCATTTAGACATGCACGCCTAAAACCCCAACAAAACTAAAAATAAGATTAAATCAAATTTTTCATGATTTAAAATATTTAGTTATGGGCTTTTGAACATGATTATATAGCTTAACCTCATTTTTAGAAAATTTTACTCGGTTAAAATTCCAATGGGTCCACTATAAAAATCCCATTTAGACATGCATGCCTTAAAACCCAACAAAACAACCAAAAAATAAGATTAAATCAAAATTTATTGCTTAAAATATTTATTTATGGGCTTTTGAACATGATTATACAGCTTAACCTCAATTTTAGAACTTTTTACTCGGTTAAAATTCCAACGGGTTCACTATAAAGCCCATTTAGACATGCACGCCTTAAAACCCAAACAAAATGGCCTAAAAATAAGATTAAATCACATTTTATGATTTACAATATTTATTTATGGGCTTTTGAACATGATTATATAGTTTAACCACAATTTTAGAACTTTTTACTCGATTAAAATTCCAACGGGTCCACTAAAAAGCCCATTTAGACAAGCATGCCATTAAACCCAACAAAAAATGGCCGAAAAAAATAAGATTAAATCAAATTTATGACTTAAAATATTTGATTATGGGCTTTTGAACATGATTATATAGCTTAACCTCAATTTTAAAACTTTTTACTCGATTAAAATTCCAACGGGTCCACTTTAAAAGCCATTTAGACATGCATGCCTTAAACCCAAACAAAATGGCCAAAAAAAAAGATTAAATCAAATTTTATGAATTAAAATATTTAGTTATACTTTTTGGAACATGATTATATAGCTTAACCTCATTTTTAGAACTTTTTACTCGGGTAAAATTTCAACGGTCCACTGTAAAAGCCCATTTAGACATGCACACCTTAAACCCCAACAAAAAATGGCATGGCAAAATAAGATTAAATCAAATTTTATGAATTAAAATATTTATTTGGGGGCTTTTGAACATGATTATATAGATTAAAAACACTTTTTTCAAAAAATTTTACTCGGTTAAAATTCCAACGGGTCCAAAAAAAAGCCCATTTAGACATGCACATGACTTAAAACCCAACAAAATGGGTTTTGAATTAAAATAAGATTAAATCAAAAATTTTATGAATTAAAATATTTAATTATTTTTTTGAACATGATTATATAGCTTAACCTCAATTTTAGAACTTTTTACTCGGTTAAAAATTTTGACGGGTCCACTATAAAGCCCATTTAGACATGCAACCCTTAAACCCCAACAAAAAATGGCCAAAAAAATAAGATTAAATTTCAATTTTATGAATTAAAATATTTATTTATGGGCTTTTGAACTTGATTATAAAGCTTAACCTCATTTTTTAGAAAATTTTACTCGGTTAAAAATTTCAACGGGTCCACTCAAAAGTTTATTTAGACATGCACTTTTAAAACAACAAAATGGCCAAAAATAAGATTAAATAAAATTTTATGAGTTAAAATATTTATTTATGGGCTTTTGAACATGATTATATAGCTTAACCTCAATTTTAGAACTTTTTACTACGTTAAAATTCCAACGGGTCCACACTAAAAAACCCCATTTAGAGATTGCACACCCTTAAAACCCAACAAAATAGACACAAAAAATAAGATTAAATCAAATTTTATGAATTAAAATATTTAGTTATGGGCTTTTGAACATGATTATACAGCTTAACCTCAATTTTAGAAAGTTTTACTCGATTAAAATTCCAATGGGTCCACTGTAAAGCCCATTTAGACATGCACACCTTAAAACCCAACAAAATGGGCAAAAAATAAGATTAAATCAAATTTTATGACTTTAAATATTAATTTATGGGATTTTGAACATGATTATATAGCTTAACCTCATTTTAAAAAATTTTACTACGTTAAAATTCCAACGGGTCCACTATAAAGCCCATTTAGACATTTACGCCTTAAAACCCAACAAAATGGCCAAAAAATAAGATTAAATCAAATTTTATGAATTAAAATATTTATTTATGGGTTTTTGAACATGATTATATAGTTAACCTCAATTTTAGAACTTTTTACTTGATTAAAATTCCAATGGGTCCACTATAAAGCCCATTTAGACATGCACGCCTTAAAACCCCAAAAAAACAAAGAAAAATAAAATTAAATCAATTTTATGAATTAAAAT
Source organism: Hibiscus mutabilis (assembly GCA_019671005.1). Classification (NCBI taxonomy): domain Eukaryota; kingdom Viridiplantae; phylum Streptophyta; class Magnoliopsida; order Malvales; family Malvaceae; genus Hibiscus; species Hibiscus mutabilis. Next base: position 30,395,491 of record CM033726.1, on the reverse strand, counting down.
ATTTAGTTAATGGGCTTTTGAACATGATTATATAGCTTAACCTCATTTTTAAAAATTTTTACTCGAAAAAATTCCAACGGGTCCACTATAAAGCCCATTTAAACATGCACACCTTAAACCCAACAAAATGGCCAACAAAATAAGATTAAATCAAATTTTATGAGTTAAAATATTTGATTATGGGATTTTGAATATGATTATATAGCTTAACCTCAATTTTAAAACTTTTTACTCGGTTAAAATTCCAAAAGGTTCCATTGTAAAGCCCATTTAGACATTTATAACTTAAAATATTTATTTATAAAACGAATTAAAAATAAGATTAAATCAAATTTTATGAATTAAAATATTTATTTATGGGATTTTGAACATGATTATATATCTTAACCTCATTTTTTAAAAAATTTACTCGATTAAAATTCCAACGGTCCACTTATAATGCCCATTTAGACATGCACCCTTAAACCCCAACAAAATGGCTACAAAAAAATAAGATTAAATAAAATTTTATGAGTTAAAATATTTGATTATGGGCTTTTGAAAATGATTATATAGCTTAACCTCAATTTTAGAAAACTTTTTACTTGGTTAAAATTTGAACGTGTCCACTATAAAGCCCATTTAGACATGCACGCCTTAAACCCCAAAAAAAACGGACAAAAAAATAAGATTAAATCAAATTTTATGAATTTAAATATTTATTTATGGGTTTTTTAACATGATTATATAGCTTAACCTCAATTTTAGAACTTTTTACTCTATTAAAATTCCAACGGGCCCACTATAAAGCCCGTTTAGACATGCATGTCCTAAAACCCAACAAAATGACCGAAAAATAAGATTAAATCAAATTTTATGAATTAAAATATTTAGTTATGGGATTTTGAACATGATTATACAACTTAAACTCATTTTTAGAAATTTTTACTCGGTTAAAATTCCAATGGGTTCAATGTAAAGCACTTTTAGACATGCACGCCTTAAAACCCAACAAAAATGGACCAAAAAATAAGATTAAATCACATTTTATGACTTAAAATATTTTAGTAATGGGCTTTTGAACATGATTATATAGCTTAAACTCATTTTTAGAAATTTTTAAACTCGGTTAAAATTTCAAATGGGTTCACTTTAAAGTCCATTTAAACATGCACGCCTTAAAACCCAACAAAATGACCAAAAATAAGATTAAATCAAATTTTATAAGTTATAATATTTGATTATGGGATTTTGATAATGATTATATAGCTTAACCTCGATTTTAGAACTTCATACTCGGTTTAAATTTCAACAGGTCCACTATAAAGCCCATTTAGACATGTACTCCTTAAACCCCAAAAATGACCGCAAAATAATATTAAAACAAATATTATGAATTAAAATATTTAGTTATGGGCTTTTGAAAATGATTGTACAGTTAAACCTCAATTTTAGAACTTTTTATGCAACGGGTCCATTAAAAGCCCATTTAGACATAACAAAAACAAAATTTAAAAATTAGATTAAATCACATTTTATGACTTAAAATATTTAGTTAGGGGCTTTTGATAATGATTATATAGCTTAACCTCATTTTTAGAAATTTTTACTCGGTTAAAATTCTAACGGGTCCACTGTAAAGCCCATTTAAACATCCAAGCCTTGAACCCAACAAAATGACAAAAAAATAAGATTAAATAAATTTTATGGGTTAAAATATTTGATTATGGGATTTTGATTATGGTTATATAGCTTAATTTCAATTTTAGAACTTTTTACTCGGTTAAAATTCCAACAAATTCCAAATAAAAGCCCATTTATTTAGACATGCAATATTTAAACCCCAACAAAACGGCCAAAAAAATAAGATTAAATCATTTTATGAATTAAAATATTTATGTATGGTTATTTTGACATGATTATATAGCTTAACCTCATTTTTAAAAAAATTTTACTCGGTTAAAATTCCAACGGGTCCACTATAAAGCCCATTTAGACATGCACCCCTAAACCCAACAAAATGTCACAAAAAAATAAAGATTAAATCAAATTTTTTGAGTTAAAATATTTTATTATTGGCTTTTTAAAATTATTATATAGCTTAACCTCATTTTTAGAAAATTTTACTCTGTTAAAAATTCTAACGTGTTCACCACAAAGCCCATTTAGACAAGCACGCCTATAAACCCCAACTAAACAAACAAAAAATAAGATCAAATAAAATTTCATGAGTTGAAATATTTTACTATGGGCTTTTGATTATGATTATATATCTTAATCTCAATTTTAGAACCTTTTTCTTGTTAAAATTCTAACAGGTTGGTTAAAATTCCAATAGGTCCACTGTAAAGCCCATTTAGACATGCACGTCCTAAAAACCAACAAAATGACCGCAAAATAAGATTAAATCAAAATTTAGGAATTAAAATATTAGTTATGGGATTTTGAACATGATTATACAACTTAACCTCAATTTTAGAACCTTTTACTCTGTAAAAATTCCAACGGGACCACTATAAAGCCCATTTAGACAAGCACGCCTTAAACCCTAATAAAAAACGGACTAAAAATAAGATTAAATAAATTTTTTTGAGTTAAAATATTTTATTATGGGCTTTTGATCATGATTATATAGCTTAAACTTAATTTTAGAACTTTTTACTCGGTTAAAATTCCAACGGGTCCACTGTAAAGCTCATTTAGACATGCACGCCTTAGAACCCAACAAAATGGCCGAAAAATAAGATTATATCACATTTTATGACTTAAAATATTTATTTATAGGCTTTTGAACATGATTATACAGCTTAACCTCAATTTTAAATTTTTTTACTCGATTAAAATTCCAACGGGTCCACTGAATGCCCATTTAGACATGCACGCCTTAAACCCCAACAAAACGAAAGAACAATAAGATTAAATCATATTCTATGAATTAAAATATTTAGTTTTGGATTTTTGAACATGATTATATAGCTTAAGTCCATTGTCAAAAATTTTTACTCGGTTAAAATTCCAACGGGTCCACTGTAAAGCCCATTTAGACATGCACACCTTAATCCCAACAAAATGACCACAAAATAAGATTAAATCAAATGTTACGAGTTAAATTATTTGAATATGAGCTTTTGAATATGATTATATAGCATAACCCTTATTTCAAAACTTTTTACTCGGTTAAAATTCCAGCAAAGCGGCCAAAAAATAAGATTATATCACATTTTATGACTTAAAATATTTATTTATGGGTTTTTGAATTAAAATAAGATTAAATCAAATTTTTTGAATTAAAATATTTATCTATGTGATTTTGAACATGATTATATAGCTTAACTTCATTTTTAGAACTTTTTACTCGGTTAAAATTCCAACGGGTCCACTATAAAGCCTATATAGACATGCACGCCTTAAACCCCAACAAAATGGCCGCAAAATAAGATTAAATCAAATTTTATGAGTTAAAATATTTAGTTATGCAATTTTGAACATGATTATACACCCTAACCTAAATTTTAGAACTTTTTACTCGGTTAAAATTCAACAGGTCCACTATAAAGCCCACTTAGACAGAAACACCTTAAACCTCAGCAAAATGGCCACAAAATAAGATTAAATCAAATTTTTATGAATTAAAATATTTATTTATGGGATTTTGAACATGATTATATAGCTTAACCTCATTTAAAAAAATGTACTCGGCTAAGATTCCAACGGGTCCACTGTAAAGCCCATTTAGACATGCACACCTTAGTCCCAACAAAATGGCCACAAAATAAGATTAAATCAAATGTTATGAGTTAAAATATGTGATTATGAGCTTTTGAATATGATTATATAGCATAAACCTTATTTCAAAACTTTTTACTCGGTTAAAATTCCAGCAAAGCGTCCAAAAAATAAGATTATATCACATTTTATGACTTAAAATATTTATTTATGGGTTTTTGAATTAAAATAAGATTAAATCAAAATTTTTGAATTAAAATATTTAGTTATGTGATTTTGAACATGATTATATAGCTTAACTTCATTTTTAGAACTTTTTACTCGGTTAACATTCCAACGGGTCCACTATAAAGGCCATATAGACATGCACGCCTTAAACCTTAACAAAATGGCCACAAAATAAGATTAAATCAAATTTTATGAGTTAAAATATTTAGTTATGCAATTTTGAACATGATTATACACCCTAACCTAAATTTTAGAACCTTTCACTCGGTTAAAATTCCAACGGGTCCACTATAAAGCCCACTTAGACAGAAACACCTTAAACCCCAGCAAAATGGCCGCAAAATATGATTAAATCAAATTTTTATGAATTAAAATATTTATTTATGGGCTTTTGAACATGATTATATAGCTTAACCTCATTTAAAAAAAATGTACTACGCTAAGATTCCAACGGGTCCACTGTAAAACCCATTTAGACATGTGTTGCGCGTAATAAGTGCTCCGCATTTGTGCACGTGTACACGTCGCAAGTTATAGTATAAAAGATATCGCCTCCACATGGATTGGTGCCACTTCAAGAATCTAATCTCTTGCACTGTAAAAAGTAAAAACACAAGTAGAAGATTGTAGGAGTTTTAACTACAACTAAACTAAGAAAGCAAATAAGTAAAAGAAGATGTAATTAAATGAGAGAGAATAGGCCAGGTTATCGTTAATTGAGGTGTGATAGCCGATTGGATCGTCTTGGTAAAAGAGTGCAAGGGCAACTCATTTGCCGTGGGAACTTGCACAGCGGGGTTGCCCTGGCAACTAATCGATGGTTGTCTGGGCGACTAGCTGGGCAACTACTTGGGCGGCTGGGCAGCAACTTCAAGGTTCGGCGGAGCGTTCTTCAATGGTTTCTTCTTATCCCTAAGTCAAAACTCTAGCTATTTGTGTATGCCTTGATAATACATCCTTGCGTGAATCAAGGGTGAACAACAGCCAATCTTGCGCTCTTTTTAGCCGTTGAAATCCTTAACTTATCCTTAAGACGGATTAATCTTCACCATCAATAGATTGAATAATGACCATACTCATTCGTTTCTTGAATCTAACTCTCCTGATATTAGATAAATAGATGAAGTTACGAGATCCTCTCCCAATTCACTCGCAAACAAGAATAAGAACCAAGAATGAGTAAACCTTGAATTGAAAGTGCAAACTCTTATTACCTAAACAAAATCCAATTTTTTCTCACAACCACAAGACACAATAACCTTAGCCAAATAGATTTAGTTCATGGCTAGGTTCCAAAGAAACACAAGACAAATAATACCTAGCATAAACCTAATGGAACAAGAAAGAAAAAGATGAAGAATGGTTGAGCCTTGTTGATATCTCCCCTTTGATCTTGTCAAAAATTCTCTCTTCTCTTTGTCGAAAATTCTCTCTTCTCTCCCCTTGGAGTTGATGGCTTGATCCTTAATTTATAGGGCTAGGTCAAAGTCTTTTTTGAGGAGGAAGTTAAGTTGGAATTAAATTATCTTTAAAGAATATAATTCTTTATTATATTTAAATTCATTCTAGAACTTCTCCTATCTTCTTGGGATTTAATTTCTCTTTGACCTCTTCATGGAAATCAAACTCCTTTGGGATTTAGCTTTGGTCCACGTCATCTTGGGCTTATCAAGTTATCGATTTTGACTACTATATCATCTTATTCCTTGTTGAAAATTGCCCTGGCAACTAGCTCTACATCTCCTTCATGCATTGCCCTGGCAACTAGCTCGACATCTCCTTCATGCATTGCCCTGACAACTGGTTCCAGCCTTGCTTTGGCAAGTGATTCTGCACACACACAAAAACACACCAAAGCAGTACCTTTTTCCACAAAATTGAGCAAGATGTGAAACCTAGCTTGTCCACCAAGGAAACGATGCAAACATGCATGAATGACTAATAATGCAACTAATATGAGCCTAAGTCTAGCAATAATAAGAATAAAAAGGGTAATAAAAATAGTACTTTTAGACACTTAACACACCCCCAAACTCGAATATTGCTTGTCCTCAAGCAATGCAAACTAATAATTACCCGCCTAGACTTCAATTTTCACAAACTTAGCTTTGACTTGATTTTAATTCTCAGAACTGGGGCACAAAGTGTGATTGACTTTTCATTTTTCGGACAACTTAGGAGTTACTCGGAATCAAACTATAATGCTTGTGAGTGTGTACGGAGTTGTATGCAAGTTGATTTTTCGGAATCTATGCAAACATGAGGTTTTCAAATTACTTCATTGGGTTGTTTTAACATGTTTTAACTAGAGCCGGTTTCGGGCACCTCTAGTGTTTTGCTTTTAATTTTCTTAAGTTAATTAATTTATTTGACTAGAGCCGGTTTCGGGTACCTCTAGCTATCAATTTTTAGCACATACTAGAGCCAATTTCGGGCACCTCTAGTGATCAATTTTTAGCGCATACTAGAGCCAATTTCGGGCACCTCTAGTATTCATCCAATTTTTATTCTAATCCCCCAATTTTTTAACTATCAACCTAAGTTCGCTAGAATTCCTTAAATCAATCAAGCCACAACAATGTTTTATCAAGTTTAGCATCATAGTAAGATTCTAAGTGTTTCCATGTTTATCCTAGAATAAAAAGTTATATCAATTAAGTACATTGGCAAAGTCATCATTGGATATTCATCAAATCTATGCAATTCTTGTTCCAACTAAAGGTATGGCAAGCAATTTATGTATCCTAAATGCAATACTTAAGATGAATGCAACTAAACATGGTAACTAACTAATAACAATCCCCCCAAACTCGAGTGAGGCATTGTCCTCAATGCATGCAATAAAGAAAATTAAAAATAAAGAAAATTAAAATGCAAATAAGGGCTTACTCCGAGAGTTCGTTGTCGTGGATGATTAGTTTCCTTTTGGTCGGTGTCTTGATTCTTTTACTTGAACGCAGTGGTTGCTTCCTTGTTGCTGATGGTGGAATCGATCCTCGTACGGGGTTGTCCTCATCATCCTCTTCATCAATGTCATTGGCTTTTCACTTGGGCTTGGAGGATTCGATTGGTGCGGTCTTTGTTGGTACAATGGAGGACTCGTTCAAATCTGAAAAATCAGACAATGATTCAGTACGAGTTGATTCGGGAATAGGTGCTTTACCTTTGGCTTTTGCAGTTGTTGCTGGGGCATCTTTAGCTTTGGTTGTCGTGACATCTTCAGTGTTAGTTGTCGTGGCAACTGCTTGGGCAGGTGCGGTGTAGGTTGCCACGGCATCATCTGTTGCGGTTGCTGTGGCGACTACTTGATTGGTTGCCGTGGCAAGGATTTTGGCAGGAAAGATGGGGAACGGCACGCGGCTGTCTGGGTACTTTTCCAGGATGACTTGGGTGATGGCATTGTTGTGATCCTTCATGTACCGCATGAACATTAGTTGTCGGTCTTCAATTTGCCTAAGGTGGTTAGCCAACGGTTGTAAATGTGCTTCAAGTTATCCTGGGGTTGATGGCCGTGTTGCCCGGGCATTAGGTGCTTCGGTATTAGGGGTTGCCGAGGCGGCAGGAGTTGCCGCGGCAATTGAAGGCGTTGGGGATTTTACCGGTGCCTCTCCCATTAGCTTTCAGATTTATGCTCGATTCCAACCAGACTTTGGTATGGCATTTTCATTAGTGGACTCACTTGGGACATGCATCTCCTTGTAAAGATTGGAAATTAAGCAGGGAAGAAAAGAGAACCCTTGTCTTTTGTGTTACATACAAAAATCTCATCACAAATAATTTTCCAATGTTAATGATGTGATCATTCAAGATAGAATGTATGAGCAAAAGACGAGGTGTATCAACGGTGGTATTGTGTGTTGTCAGCATTAAAGAAGTTTTAACAAACTTATTCCATAATTTTGCCTCGGGTTTAAGCCGAAGGCGATTTACCGTGCCCCTGTATTTACCATCGTTCCAATGAGTTCCCAGTAGAGTGAGTTCTTGAAGCACCTTGTCGAGTTGCTTGGGCGTGAGTTGATCAACAAAGGCTTGATGCTCGTCCTTCTCAATGTAGAGCCCGTAAAAGGTGTTGATGTTTTCGGGGCTTATGAGAATAGCCTTGTCACGAACAAAAACATAAGGATTATCCGGGTTAGGTGAGTGAGCATAGAATTCTCTTACGAATGAGATGTTACCCGGTTCCGATTGATGGCAAAAGATTTGCCACTTTTGATGTACAATCATTTCGAAGATGAATGGTTCAAGGCTGAAATCTTGATGAGAGTTGGAGTATTCAAAGCCTTGTTCTTCGCAAATCTTCCGGCTTTTAAACTTGGAGTGAAATCTTTCTTGAACCACTGGTGTAGCAAACTTCTTGTATCTTGGTTCTTTGCAAGAACTTGGATGAACCAAAAATTCAATTTTGGATGCCATGGATGATCTTGGTTGTGAGTTTGGTAAAAACAAAGAAAAGAAAGCAAAAGAAACTAAAGAGTTGCAAGATTGAAAAGTAGGAATAGGTTTCTTGGAAGTTAAGGGTGATGGGTTATATAGAAAAGATAGGTAGTAAATATGGTGGGTGGGATTAATTTTGGAATAAAGAAGAAAGGGGTTTCGATTTAGGGGAAGGGTGACGGCTAGGGGGTTTATTTAGGGTAAGTTGGAGGCTTTATATAAGCCTTAGATTCAGCCCATTAATTTCCTTGTTGAAGAAGTTTCCTTCTTGAATCAAAATTCCTCTTTTATCTTGAACTCTTTTTCCTACAATTCAAAAACAAATAAAATAAGGATTAAAATTAAAGATAAACTAATAAAAGAAAATAAATAAAGATGTAGTTTTAATCTTAAAGAAAATAAATAAATCTATCCTAAAAAGAAAAAATACCGAAATTAAATAAAAAATATATATAGTTCGAAAAAAAAGAAAAAGAAAAAAGAAAATATCGAAACGAGAGCATGCTCATGCATCTCCTAAGGTGACCACTTCTTTGTTACGTTCCACATGGGCACCGTTGTAGTGCTTCAATCTTTGTCCATTAACTTTGAATTCATGTTCGTCAGTGATGGACTTGATTATCACCGCACCATGGGAGAATGGTTTGATAACTTCGAATGGTCCCGACCATCTTGATTTTAGTTTTCCCAAGAAAAGTTTTACCCGAGAATTGAATAAGAGAACTAGTTGCCCTGGCATGAATTGCCGCGGCAATAGTTCTTGTCATGCCATTGCTTTGTTTTCTCCTTGTAGATTCATGCAATGTTATAGGCGAGTGCACGAAATTCTTCTATCTCGTTGAGGTCCAACAAACGCTTTTGTCTGGCACTTTCCCAATCCATATTCACGATCTTGATTGCCCAATATGCCTTGTGTTCGATTTCCACTGGTAGATGGCATGTTTTGCCATAGACAAGTCGGTAGGGAGACATACCTAAGGGTGTTTTGAATGCAGTGCGATATGCCCAAAGTGCATTATCTAGTCTTACTGACCAATCCTTCCTAGAGGGATTTACAACTTTCTCAAGTATACCTTTCAATTCCCAGTTGGAAATTTCTGCTTACCCATTGGTTTTGTGGGTGATATGCCGTGGCAATCTTGTGAGATACACCAAAGCGTTGTAACATCTTGGCGATGAGTTTGTTGTCGAAGTGCTTGCCTTCATCACTGATAATTGCTCTTAGCATCCCAAACCGTGTAAATATATTTTTCTGCAAGAATCGTTGCACGGTCTTGGAATCGTTGGTGGGAACTACAGCTGCCTCAACCCATTTAGACACGTAGTCAACGTCAAGTAGAATGTAGAGGTTGCCGAATGAAGATGGGAAAGGTCCCATAAAATCAATCCCCCATACATCGAACAATTCCATCTCGATGATGTTTTGGAGCGGCATCTCATGTCGTCTAGAGATATTGCCCGTCCTCTGGCAACGATCACATTGCTTGTAAAACTATTGGGCATCTTTGTACAATGTTGGCCAATACAAACCGGATTGCAAAACTTTGGAGCGGTACGTGTTCCTCCAAAATGTCCTCCATAGGGTGAAGAATGGCATTGCCAGAGTACGTTCTGCTGCTCCTCTTCAGGGACACATCGGCGTATAACCTGATCTGCACATTGTTTAAACAAAAGAGGCTCGTCCCAAAAGTAAAGCTTAGCATCATGGTGGAACCGCTTTTTCCCTTGGTGAGTAAGGCCATAAGGTAAAATACCATAAACAAGGAAATTAACTAAATCCGTGTACCAGGGTATTGCCGAGGCATGTGCTACCGTGGCGACTGCTCCCAAGATTACCGAGGCGTATGAGTCAAGAGTTGCTGAGGCATACGCGTCCATGGTTACCGAGGCATGCGTATCAGTGGTTGCCGCGGCGTGCATGTCGAGAGTTGCTGAAGCGTCGAGGGTTACCGAGGCATGAGTATCCATGGTTGTCGAGGCGTTAGGGGTTGTCGAGGCGTGCACATCCATGGTTGTCGAGGCAACTAACAATTGCTCATCCGGGAATGCATCGCATATCTCTAAATCTGCATCCTCCTCCCTATTGCATTCTAAGCGCGATAAGTGATCGACCACTTGATTTTCTGTTCCTTTCTTGTCCTTAATTTCAATGTCAAACTTGTGTAAAATCAATATCCAACGAATCAAACGAGGTTTGGCATCCTTTTTAGCAAATAGATACTTAATTGCCGAATGGTCCGTATGAACAATTACCTTGTACCAATCAAATAGGATCAAAACTTGTCAAATGCGAAAACTACGGCTAGTAACTCTTTCTCCATTGTTGTGTAATTCACTTGAGCACTATTAAGAGTTTTACTAGCGTAGTATATCACATGAAAGGTCTTACCTGTGCGTTGTCCTAGGAATGCTCCTATCGTGAAATCACTTGCATCACACATGAGCTCAAAAGGTAGCGTCCAATCTGGTGTATTGACAATGGGTGCCGAGGTAAGTTTTTCCTTTAGGGTTTCGAATTCTTGGGTGCAAGAATCATCAAAATTGAAGACTTTATCCTATTCAAGAAAATTGCACAAGGGTTTAGTAATTTTAGAAAAATTATGAATGAACCAATTGTAGAAACCTGCATGTCCAAGAAAGCTTCAGATTCCTTTAACCGAACTTGGTGGGGGGTAATTTGTCGATCACGTCCACCTTGGCTTTGTCTACTTCAATTCCCTTGGATGAAATCTTGTGGCCAAGCACTATTCCTTATTCTACCATAAAATGGCACTCCTCCCAATTAAGGACTAAATCGGTTTCTTCAAATCTTGCCAACACCTTCTCTAAATTGCCGAGGCAGCTGCCGAAGTCATTACCAAAAGCAGAAAAATCATCCATGAAGATCTCAAGGAAGTCTTCGACCATGTCTGAAAAGAGTGCCATCATTCATCTTTGGAATGTTGTCGGGGCGTTACACAATCCGAACGGCATCCTTCGGAAAGCATAAGTACCGTATGGGCATGTGAAGGTTGTCTTTTCTTGATCTTCTGGTGATATGGCAATTTGATTGTAACCTGAATAACCATCAAGAAAACAATAAAAGGGTTTACCTTCAAGACGGTCAAGCATTTGATCAATAAAGGGTAATGGGAAGTGATCTTTCCTAGTGGCTTTGTTTAGCTTTCGATAATCCATACAAACCCTCCAACCGGTCACAGTCCTAGTTGGAATGAGTTCATTGTTTTCATTACTTACTACCGTTATACCTCCCTTTTTCGGTACACATTGTACCAGACTTACCCATGTACTATCAGAGATAGGGTATATAATGCCGACGTCAAGCCACTTGATGATTTCTTTCATTACAACCCCTTTCATGGCATGATTCAGTCTTCTCTGGGCCTCAATCGAAGGTTTGTGATCATCTTCCAACAAAATCTTGTGCATGCACATTGCCGGGCTAATTCCCTTCAAGTCGGCAATTGCCCACCCTATTGCCTTCTTGTGTAGCATCAACATTTTGATCAGCTTCTTTTCCTGCTCAGGCTGTAACTTAGAGGAAATGATTACAGGCAATGTATTATCGGTTCCCAAGTAAGCATATTTTAGTTGCTCTGGTAACTGTTTCAACTCAAGAATCGGTGGTTGTTCAATATAGGGCTTTTCGATTTTACCTTCCTTACCTAAGTAATCTAGTGGTTCAAAGTATGTACCTGGTCGATTGACTAACCAATTTGCCTTTTCTTGTTGTTCCTCATCGATCGGTTCTTCATACTCCTCAGGTTCCTCTTGATCGGCAATGTAGTTGCCGAGGCAACTAAATTCCTCGTCGAAGTTAAACTCTGCCGTGGCATGGAGAAGTTGGCATTCTTCCGGATCATCGGCATGCCTTAGTGTTTGGAACACATTTAGTTTAACTTGCTGGTCATTCACCCTCATTGTGAGTTTTCCCTTTTCAACATCGATCAAGGTTCTCCCTGTTGCTAGGTAGGGTCTCCCGAGAATGATAGGTGCATGCTCATATGCTTCACAATCCAAAACAATAAAGTCAGCATGAAAAATAAATTTATCAACTTTTACCAATATGTCTTCGATTTTTCCCTCTAGATGCACATAGGATATGTCAGCTAACTGTAGCATAACTGTTGTAGGTCTTGCCTTCCAGATTCCTAGTTTCTGGAAAATCGATTTAGGCATTAGTTTATGCTTGCTCCAAGGTCGCATAATGCTTTCTCGACATAGTGGTTTCCAATGGAACAGGGCATTGTGAAACTTCCGGGATCCTTCTACTTGGGTGGCATGCGATTGTTCAACATGGCCATGCATCCTTCTGTTGCGGCAACTGTTTCAAACTCTCCTAGCCTTGTTCTCTTGGACATAATGTCTTTAAGAAACTTGGCATAGTTCGGTATTTTTTCAATTGCTTTGACCAATGGCAAGTTGATGTGGACTTGCTTGAGGATATCAAGAAACTTCTTGAATTGATATTCTTGCTTTTGTCGCTTCAACCTTTGCGGGAATGGTGGTGGAAGTCAGATATCTTTGATCCTTTCATTGGTCTGAAACCTGATTGACGGCATTGCCAGGGCAACTGGAGTTGCTGAGGCATTGTCAACTAGGGTTGCCGTGGCATGCCTATCGTTGGTTGCCGAGGCATCCTTATCATTGGTTGCCAAGGCACGCTTATCGCTGGTTGCCATGGCAATTCCTAGTTCAGCATCTAAGGCTTTGCCGCTGAGTTCGTCTTGATCTTTTTGTGGAGTTTTGTTTGATGAGCGAGCTTGAGCCTCTTTAAGTTGTTGGCCACTTCTAGTAGTGATTGCCTTACATTGCTCATGGCCAAATCCTCTTGCAACTTCAGTATCGCTAGGTAAACCTCCTTGCGGTCTAGTATTCAGGTTTTGAGCAAATTGCCCGACTTGATTTTCCAATGATTTGATTGATGCCTCTTGGTTTTACAATCTCATCTCGGTCATGTTAATAAAAGCATCAGTTCTTTTTATGAAGTTACTATCTTCAGCCATATAAGATTCAGTTTTCAACATAAAAGCATTGAGAGAATTTTCCAAAGAACTAGATGTTGTCGGTTGTTGCTGCGACAACTGTTGTCGTGGCATATTCTGCTGGAATCCCGATGCTTGTGCATTTTGATTGTTCTGGTTTAGAGCATTATTGGGATTACTCCATGAAAAATTCGGGTGCTTCTTCCAAGCTGGATTGTATGTATTGGAAGTCACATTGTTGTTCCGGTTGTAATTCCCCACATAAAAGCTGGATTCTGGATTCTGCATACATTCAGAAGAATCACGGTTACCACCACATAACTCGCAAAAGGAATCTATTACCTTGACTTCCTGTGTGTTGTTTAGTTTCTGCATGTTCTGGACCATCTTAGTTAGAGTGGCCAATTGTGCCGAAATTGAGTCTGATGATCCCAGTTCATGTATTGTGGCTTGGCGTCTAACTCCTTCTCTTCTAGCAGAGGGGAATTGATAATCATTCTTTAGAATTTGCATTACTTCCTTCGGTGACTTATCTAGGAGTATGCCGTTTGCCGAGGCATCTAGCATCATCCTTGTTGGTGTATTCACAGCGTTGTAAAACATTGTTACTTGTGTCCACACTAGGAATCCGTGTAGGTGGCATTTGTGTAGAAGTTCTCTATATCGCTCCCAAGCCTCGTACATGGATTCATCATCTACCTGCCGAAAAGAAGTAATTTCGTTACGAAGCCTTTCAATCAAATTTGTAGGATTAAATCGAGCAAGGAAATCACGACAAAGATCGGTCCAAGATCCTATTGATCCGTCAGGAATACTATTCAACCATGCTTTTGCCCTATCCCTCAGTGAATAGGGGAATAATCTTTGTCGTAAAACATCAGGGGTGACTCCTTGTATTTTGAATCAATTGCAAATCTCGAGGAAAGATTTAAGATGTTGTCATGCATCTTCAGTTGCTGAGCCGCCAAATTGACCAATTGTGTTGATCATATTAAACATCACCGGTTTCAACTCAAAGTGGTCGGCTTCAATTTCAGGTGTGACAACTCCTAGATTAAGTCCTTTAAGATCTTCTTCAAGATAGTCTCGAATAGTTTTGTTTCGTTCAAGAATCACTCTTCCTCCTGCTGGAACATCTTGATTCATATTGCCGTCTTGATTAGCCATTGCTACTTTAACCTTCGTTTAAGTCTTTGCAAGGTTCGTTCGATTTCTAGATCAAAGGGATATTCTGGTGTAATCGGTCTCGCCCTGGTTATATACCGATGCAAAACCAAAGTTTGTTAACCCTTTGAATCTTAAACAAGAAAAATAAAAAAATACAAGAAAATAAAACAAAGTTGCTATTGCCAATCCCTGGCAACGGCGCCAAAAACTTGTTGCGAGTAATAAGTGCTCCGCAATTGTGCAAGTGTACACGTTGCAAGTTATAGTATAAAAGATATCGTCTCCACATGGATTGGTGCCACTTCAAGAATCTAATCTATCGCACTGTAAAAAGTAAAAACACAAGTAGAATATTGTAGGAGTTTTAACTAACAACTAAACTAAGAAAGCAAATAAGTAAAAGAAGATGTAATTAAATAAGATAGAATAGGCCAGGTTATCATGAGTTAAGGTGTGATAGCCGATTGGATCATCTTGGTAAAAGAGTGCAAGGGCAACTCAGTTGCCGTGGCAACTTGCACAGCGGGGTTGCCTTGGCAACTAATCGATGTTTGCCTGGGCGACTAGCTGGGCAACTACTTTGGCGGCTGGGCAGCAACTTCAAGGTTCGACGGAGCGTTCTTCAATGGTTTCTTCTTATCCCTAAGTCAAAACTCTAGCTATTTTTGCATGCCTTGATAATACATCCCTGCGTGAATCAAGGGTGAACAACAGCCAATCTTGCGCTCTTCTTAGCCGTTGAAATCCTTAACTTATCCCTAAGCCGGATTAATCTTCACCATCAATAGATTGAATAAAGACCATACTCATTCGTTTCTTGAATCTAACTCTCCTGATATTAGATAAATAGATGAAGTTACGAGATCCTCTCCCAATTCACTCGCAAACAAGAATAAGAACCAAGAATGAGTAAACCTTGAATTGAAAGTGCAAACTCTTATTACCTAAACAAAATCCAATTGTTTATCACAACCACAAGACACAATAACCTTAGCCAAATAGATTTAGTTCATGGCTAGGTTCCAAAGAAACACAAGACAAAGAATGCCTGGCATAAACCTAATGGAACAAGATAGAAAAAGATGAAGAATGGTTGAGCCTTGTCGATATCTCCCCTTTGATCTTGTCGAAAATTCTCTCTTCTCTTTGTCGAAAATTCTCTTCTCTCCCCTTGGAGTTGACGGCTTGATCCTTAATTTATAGGGCTAGGTCAAAGTCTTTTTTGAGGAGGAAGTTAAGTTGGAATTAATTATCTTTAAAGAATATAATTCTTTATTATATTTAAATTCCTTCTAGAAATTCCCCTATCTTTTTGGGATTTAATTTCTCTTTGACCTCTTCATGGAAATCAAACTCCTTTGGGATTTAGCTTTGCTCCACGTCATCTTGGGCTTATCTATTCATCGATTTTGACTACCATATCATCTTATTCCTTGTCAAAAATTGCCCTGGCAACTAGCTCGGCATCTCCTTCATGCACTGCCCTGGCATCTAGCTCGGCATCTCCTTCATGCATTACCCTGGCAACTGGTTACAGCCTTGCTTTGGCAAGTGATTCTGCACACACACACAAAACAACACCAAAGCAGTACCTTTTTCCAAAAAATTGAGCAAGATGTGAAATCAAGCTTGTCCACCAAGGAAACGATGCAAACATGCATGAATGACTAATAATGAAACTAATATTAGCCTAAGTCTAGCAATAATAAGAATAAAAAGGGTAATAAAATAGTACCTTTAGACACTTAACAACATGCACTCCTTAAAACCCAACAAAATAGCCTCAAAATAAGATTAAATCAAAATTTTTGAATTAAAATATTTAGTTTTGAGATTTTGAACATGATTATATAGCTTAACTTCATTTTTAGAAATTTTTACTCGGTTAAAATTCCAACGGGTCCAATGGCAGCCCATTTAGACATGCATGCCTTAAACACAACAAAACAGCTTAAAAATATGATTAAATCAAATTTTAAGAGTTAAAATATTTGATTATGGGCTTTTGAATATGATTATATATCTTAACCTCAATTTGAGAACTTTTTAATCAGTTAAAATTCCAACGGGCCCACTATAAAGCCTATTTGACGGGCACGCCTTAAACCCCAACAAAACGGCCGAAAATATGACGAAATCAATTTTTATGAGTTAAAATATTTGATTATGGGCTCTTGAATATTATTATATAGCTTAACCTCGAATTTAGAACTTTTTTACTCGGTTAAAATTCTAATGGGTCCACTATAAAGCCCTCATAGATATGCACGCCTTTAACCCCAACAAAATGGCCGCAAAATAAGATTAAATCAAATTTATTAGTTAGAATATTTATTTATGGGTTTTGAACATGATTATATAGCTTAACCTTATTTTTAAAAATTTTTACTCGGTTAAAATTTTAACGGGTCCGCTTTAAAGCCCATTTAGACATGCACGCCTTAAAACCCAACAAAATGGGCGCAAAATAAAATTAAATCAAATTTTATGAATTAAAATATTTAGTTATGGGCTTTTAAAATGATTAAATAGCTTAACTTCTTTTTCAAAAATTTTTACTCGGTAAAAATTCTAACGGGTGCAATGTCAGCCCATTTAGATATGCCCACCATAAACCCAACAAAACGGACACAAAATAAGAAAAAAAATATGAGTTAAAAGATTTCATTATAGGCTTTTGAATATGATTATATAGCTTAACCTCAATTTAATAACTTTTTACTCAGTTAAAATTCCAACAGGCCCACTTTAAAGCCCATTTAGACGTGAACGCTTTAAACCCCAACAAAATGGCTGAAAAATTTGACGAAATCAATTTTTATGAGTTAAAATATTTGATTATGGGCTTTTGAATATGATAATATAGATTAACCTCAAATTTAGAGCTTTTTACTCGGTTAAAATTCTAATGGGTTCGCTGTAAAGCCCTTATAGATATGCACGCCTTTAACCCCAACAAAATGGCCGCAAAATAAGATTAATTCAAATTTTATGAATTAGAATATTTATTTATGGGCTTTTGAACATGATTATATAGCTTAACCTCATTTTCAGAAATTTTTACTCGGTTAAAATTTCAACGGGTCCACTTTAAAACCCATTTAGACATGCACGCCTTAAAACCCAACAAAATGGGCGAAAAATAAAATTAAATCAAGTTTTATGAATTAAAATATTTAGTTATGGGCTTTTGAAAATTATTAAAAAGCTTACCTTTTTTCAGAAATTTTTACTCGGAAAAAATTCCAACGAGTCCACTGTAAAACCCATTTAAATATGCACACCTTAAACCCAACAAAACGGACACAAAATAAGATTAAATCAAATTTTATGAGTTAAAATATTTGATTATGGGCTTTTGAATATGATTATATAGATTAACCTCGATTTTAGAACTTTTTACTCGGTTAAAATTCCAAAAGCTCCACTATAAAGCCCATTTAGACGTGCATGGCTTAAACCCCAACAAAACGGCCGAAAATAAGATTAAATCAAATTTTATGAGTAGAAATATTTATTCATGAGCTTTTGAATATGATTATGTAGCTTAACCTCATTTTTAGAACTTTTTACTCGGTTAAAATTTCAACGGGTCCATTCTAATGCCTATTTAGACATGCACGCCTTAAACCCCAACAAAATGGCTACAAAATTTGATTAAATCAAAATTTATGATTTAAAATTTTTAGTTGTGGTCTTTTGAACATGATTATACAGCTCAAACTCAATTTTAGAACATTTTACTCGGTTAAAATTTCAACGGGCCCACTGTAAAGCCCATTTAGACATTCAAGCTTTAAACCCCAACAAAATGGCCAAAAATTAGGATTAAATCGTATTTTATGAATTATAATATTTATTTATGGGATTTTGAACATTATTATATGGCTTAACCTCATTTTCATAACTTTTTACTCTGTTAAATTCCAACGGGTCCACTATAAAGCCCATTTAGACATGCACGCATACCCCAACCAAACGGACAAAAAATAAGAGTAAACCACTTTCTATGAATTAAAATATTTAGTTATGGGTTTTTGAACACGATTATATATCTTAACCTCATTTTAAAATTTTTTTACTCGATTAAAATTCCTACGGGCCCACTATAATGCCCATTTAGACATGCACGCCTTAAACCCCAACA
The DNA here is from genome assembly GCA_019671005.1 of Hibiscus mutabilis. Taxonomy (NCBI): domain Eukaryota; kingdom Viridiplantae; phylum Streptophyta; class Magnoliopsida; order Malvales; family Malvaceae; genus Hibiscus; species Hibiscus mutabilis. The sequence continues at coordinate 30,376,825 of CM033726.1, read as the reverse complement.
AAATGGCCGGAAAATATTATTAAATCACAATTTAAAGACATAAAATATTTTGTTATTGGCTTTTGAACATGATTATATAGCTTAACCTCATTTTCAAAAATTTTTACTCTGTTAAAATTCTAACGTGTCCCCTATAAAGCCCATTTAAACATGCATGCCTTAAACCCTAACAAAACGGACGAAAAATAAGATTAAATCATATTTTATTAATTAAAATATTTATTTATGGGTTTTTGAACACGATTATATAGCTTAACCTCATTTTTAGAAATTTTTACTAAGTTAAAATTCCAACGGGTCCCCTATAAAGCCATTTAGATATGCACGCCTTAAAACCCAACCAAATGGCTGCAGAATAAGACTAAATCAAACTTTATGAATGGAAATATTTAGTTATGGTCTTTTGAGCTTGATTATACAGCTTAACCTCAATTTTAGAACTTTTTACTCAGTTAAAATTCCAATGGGTCCATTGTAAAGCCTATTTAGACATACACGCCTTAAACCCCAACAAAGCGGGCGAAAAATAAGATTAAATATCATTTTATGACTTAAAATATTTATTTATGGGCTTTTTAACATGATTATATAGCTTAATATCATTTTCAAAATTTTTTACTAGGTTAAAATTCGAACGGGTCCACTATATCGCGCATTTAGACAAGCACGCCTAAAACCCCAACAAAATGGATGAAAAATATGATCAAATCACATTTTACGAATTAAAAAATTTATTTATGTGTTTTTGAACATGATTATATAGCTTAAACTCATTTTTTGAATTTTTTACTCAGTTAAAATAACAACAGGTCCAGTATAAAGCCCATTTAGACATGCACACCTTAAAACCCAACAAAATGAGCACAAAATAAGATTAAATCAAATTTTATAAATTAAATATTTAGTTATGGGGTTTTGAACATGATTATACAGCTTAAGATCAATTTTAGTACTTTTTACTCGTTTAAAATTCTAATGGATCCACAATAAAGCCCATTTAGACATGCACGCCTTAAACCCCAACAAAACGTCCAAAAAATATGATTAAATCACAATTTATGACTTAAAATATCTATTTTTTGGCATTCAAACATGATTATATAGCTTAACATCATTTTCAAAACCTTTTCAAAACGTCCACTATAAAGCCCATTTAAACATGCACTCCTTAAACCCAACAAAACGAGCACAAAATAAGATTAAATAAAATTTTACGAGTTAAAATATTTGATTATGGCAGCAAAATAAGATTAAATCAAATTTTATGAATTATAATATTTAGTTATGGGCTTTTGAACCTGATTATACAGCTTAACCTCAATTTTAGAACTTTTTACTCGGTTAAAATTTCAAAGAGTACTCCATAAAGCCCACTTAAACATGCACGCCTTAAACCCCCAACAAAATGGCCGCAAAATATGATTGAATTAAACTTTATTATTTAAAATATTTATTTATGGGATTTTGAACATGATTATAAAGCTTAACCTTATTTCCAGAAATTTCTACTCGGTTAAAATTTCAACGGATCCACTGAAAAGCTTATTTAGACATGCACGCTTTAAAACCCAACAAAATGGCCGCAAAATAAGATTAAATAAAATTTTATGAGTTAAAATATTTGATTATAGGCTTTTGATTATGATTATATAGATTAACCTCAATTTTAGAACTTTTTACTCGGTTAAAATTCCAACTGGTCCACTATAAAGCCCATTTAGACATTCACGCCTTAAAACCCAACAAAATGGCCGAAAAATAAGATTAAATCACATTTTATGACTTAAAATATTTATTTATAGGCTTTTGAACATGATTATACAGATTAACCGCAATTTTAGATTTTTTTACTCGGTTAAAATTTGAACGGGTCAACTATAATGCCCAATTAGACATGCACGCCTTAAACCCCAGCAAAACGAACAAAAAATAAGATTAAATAATATTTTATGAATTAAAATATTTAGTTATGGGTTTTTGAACATGATCATATAGCTTATCCTCATTTTTAGAAATTTTTACTCGGTTAAAATTCCAACGGGTCCATTATAAAGCCCATTTAGACATACACACCTTAAAAACCAACAAAATAGACAAAAATAAGATTAAATAACATTTTATGACTTAAAATATTTAGTAATGGGCTTTTTAACATTATTATATAGCTTAACCTCATTTTTAGAAATTTAAACTCGGTTAAAATTCCAACGGGTCCACTATAAAGCCCATTTAAACATGCACGCCTTAAACCCAACAAAACGACCACAAAATAAGATTAAATCAAATTTTATAAGTTATAATATTTGATTATGGGATTTTGATAATGATTATATAGCTTAACCTCAATTTTAGAACTTTTTACTATGTTAAAATTCCAACGGGTCCACAATAAACCCCATTTAGACATGCAAGCCCTAAACCACAAAAATGACCACAAAATAATATTAAATAAAATTTTATGAATTAAAATATTTAGTTATGGGCTTTTGAAAATGATTATATAGTTTCACCTTAATTTTATAACTTTTTACTTGGTTAAAATTCCAATGGGTCTATTGTAAAGCCCATTTAGACATGCACACCTTAACCCCAACAAAAGGCCGAAAAATATGATCAAAACTCATGTTATGAATTAAAATATTTGTTTATGGCCTTTTGAACATGATTATATTGCTTAACCTCATTTTCAGAAATTTTTACTCGGTTAAAATTCCAACGGGTCCACTGTAAAGGCCATTTAAACATGCACGCCTTGAACCCAACAAAACGACAACAAAATATGATTAAATAAATTTTATGAGTTAAAATATTTGATTATGGGATTTTGATTATGGTTATACAGCTTAACCTCAATTTTAGAACTTTTTACTCGGTTAAAATTCTAACGTTCCACTGTAAAGCCCATTTAGATATGCACGCCCTAAACCTCAAAAAATCGATCAAAAAATAAGATTAAATCACATTTTATGAATTAAAATATTTATATATGGGTTTTTAACATGTTTATATAGCTTAACATCATTTTTAAAAAAATTACTTGGTTAAATTTCAAACGGGTCCACTGTAAAGCCCATTTAGACATGCACCTGTAAAGCCAACAAAACAGTCACAAAATAGGATTAAATCAAATTTTTTGAGTTAAAATATTTGATTATTGGCTTTTGAAAATGATTATATTTTAACCTCATTTTCAGAACTTTTTACTCTACTAAAATTCCAACGGGTCCACCACAAAGCCCATTTAGACAAGCAAGCCTATAACCCGAACTAAACGATGAAAAATAAGATTAAATAAAATTTCATGAGTTGAAATATTTTATTATGGGCTTTTGATTATGATTATATATCTTAATCTCAATTTTAGAACTTTTTACTCGTTTAAAATTCCAACGAGTACACTGTAAAGCCCATTTAGACATGCAGGTCTTAAAAACCCGCAAAATCACCGAAAAGTAAGATTAAATCAAAATTTAGGAAATAAAATATTTATTTATGGGCTTTTGAACATGATTATACAACTTAACCTCAATTTTAGAACTTTTTACTCGGTTAAAATTCCAACGGGACCACTATAAAGCCCATTTAGACAAGCACGCCTTAAAGCCCAATAAAACAGACTAAAAATAAGATTAAATAAAAAATTTTGAGTTAAAATATTTTATTATGAGCTTTTGATTATGATTATATAGCTTAACCACAATTTTAGAACTTTTTATTCGGTTAAAATTCCAACGTGTCCACTGAAAAGTCCATTTAGACATGCACGCCTTAGAATCCAACAAAATGGCCAAAAAATAAGATTAAATCACAATTTATGACTTAAAATATTTAGTTATAGACATTTTAACTTGATTATACAGCTTAACCTCAATTTTAAAACTTTTTACTTGGTTAAAATTCCAACGGGTTCGCTATAATGGCCATTTAGACATGCACGCCTTAAACCCCAACAAAATGAAGGAAAAATAAGATTAAATAATATTTTATGAATTAAAATATTTAGTTTTAAGTTTTTGAACATGATTATATAGCTTAAATTCATTTTCAAAATTTTTTACTTGGTTAAAATTCCAACGGGTCCATGTCAAGCCCATTTAGACATGTACACCGTAATCGCAACAAAATGGCCACAAAATAAGATTAAATAAAATTTTGAGTTAAAATATTTGATTATGGGCTTTTGAATATGATTATATACCTTAACCTCAATTTCAGAACTTTTTACTCGGTTAAAATTCAAACATTGCGTCCAAAAAATAAGATTATATCATATTTTATGACTTAAAATATTTATTTATGGGTTTTTTTAACATTATTATATAGCTTAACCTCATTTTTAGAAATTTTTACTCGGTAAAAATTCCAACGGGTCCACTTAAAGCCCATTTAGATAAGCACGTCTTAAACCCCAACAAAATGGACAAAAAATAAGATTAAATAAAATTTTATGAGTTGAAATATTTGATTATGGGCTTTTGATTATGATTATATAGCTTAACCGCAATTTTATAACTTTTTACTCGGTTAAAATTCCAACGGGTCCACTGTAAAGTCCATTTAGACATACACGCCTTAGAATCCAACAAAATGGCCGAAAAGTAAGATTAAATCACAATTTATGACGTAAAATATTTAGTTATAGGCTTTTGAACTTGATTATACAGCTTAACCTCAATTTTAAAACTTTTTACTTAGTTAAAATTCCAACGGGTCCGCTATAATGCCCATTTAGACATGCACGCCTTAAACCCCAACAAAATGAAGGAAAAATAAGATTAAATAATATTTTATGAATTAAAATATTTATTTTTGGGTTTTTGAACATGATTATATAGCTTAACTTAATTTTCAAAAAATTTTACTCGGTTAAAATTCCAATGGGTCCACTATAAAGCCCATTTAGACATGAACACCTTAATCCCAACAAAATGGCCACAAAATAAGATTAAATAAAATTTTATGAGTTAAAATATTTGATTATGGGCTTTTGAATATGATTATATAGCTTAACCTCAATTTCAGAACTTTTTAGTCGGTTAAAATTCTAACAATGCGTCCAAAAAATAAGATTATATCACATTTTATGACTTTAAATATTTATATATGGGTTTTTGAACATTATTATATAGCTTAACCTCATTTTTAGAACTTTTTACTTGGTTAAAATTCCAACGGGTCCACTATAAAGCCTATTTCGATAAGCACGCCTTAAGCCCCAACAAAATGGACGAAAAATAAGATTAAATAAAATTTTATGAGTTGAAATATTTGATTATGGGCTTTTGATTATGATTACTCGGTTAAAAACGGGTCCACTCTAAAGACCATTTAGACATGCACGCCTTAAACCCCAACAAAATGCTGCAAAATAGGATAAAATCAAATTTTATGAGTTAAAATAATTAGTTATGTGCTTTTGAACATGATTATACACCTTAACGTCAATTTTATAACTTTTTACTCAGTTAAAATTCCAATGGGTCCACTGTAAAGCCCACTTAGACAAGCACACCTTAAACCCCAACAAAATGGCCGCAAAATAAGATTAAATCAAATTTTTATAAATTAAAATATTTATTTATGGGCTTTTGAACATGATTATATAGCTTAACCTTATTTTTAAAAATTTTACTCGGTTAAAATTCCAACGGGTCCACTGTAAAGCCCATTTAGACATGCACTCCTTAAAACCAACAAAATAGCCGCAAAATAAGAATAAATCAAATTTTATGAATTAAAATATTTAGTTATGGGCTTTTGAACATGATTATAAAACTTAACATCATTTTTTGAATTTTTTACTCGGTTAAAATTCCAAGGGGTCCACTCTCAACCCATTTAGACATGCACGCCTTAAACTCAACAAAACAGCCACAAAATATGATTAAATCAAATTTTATGAGTTGAAATATTTGATTATGGGCTTTTTAATATGATTAAATAGCTTAACCTCAATTTCAAAATTTTTTACTCACTTAAAATTCCAATAGGTCCACTGTAAAGCCCATTTAGACATGCACGCCTTCAACCCCAACAAAACGACAAAAAAATAAGATTAAATCGCATTTTATTACTTACAATATTTATTTATGGGCTTTCGAGCATGATTATACTAATGCATACATGCAATACATAATAATGACACATACATGTGATACATACATAATAATAAACACACATAGATATCCATATATAACATTCATGTAATATGAATTCATACATTCAATATATATACACACATACACATACACATGTTTAGATATACACATTACCACGCTAATATATACGTACCCATACACTAATACATGCGATATATGATACACATATAATAATCATACATACATGCAATTTAATAACACATGTAATATAATCATTATGATATGTACACATACATATAGCACATAATACATGCAAGTACACCTAAATATCCATATACCACACCAATACATACACATGGGCCTATTAATATATACTAACATGTAATAATTACTATAGCTAATTAATATTACTATAATATTTACAACCCAAACAAAAATGAGTGATTACAGCTGCCCCTCTTTTCTTATTCTTGTGAAACGAGAACAAAGCAAAGACCAAAAGCACTCATTTTTGTCCTACTTTCCTGTTCCTGTCCTCGTAATCATGGGTTCTTCTGGAACTTTCTGCTCTTCCTTGGCCAACTTTTCAAGCTTTAATCTCTTCAATACCCCAATTTGTACTCGTCTCATCATTCGAAACGAAAGCTTGACATCATGCCCGAAGGTCTTACTAATGGACCAAAGGTCTTATCACCATGCCCGAAGGACTTAAAATCTGGATTCACACCGAAGATGGCTACTCCTTAAAATCTGGATTCACACCAAAATGGCTACCAATATCCCTTAAAATGATGCCCTGGTTCTTACCAGTCTTAACATCACAACAAGTTAGCATTATGCCCGAAGGACTTACTGATGGCTCGAAGGTCTTATCACCATGCTTGAAGGACTTACTGATGGCCCGAAGGTCTTATCACCATGCCCGAAGGACTTAAAATTTGGATTCATGCCAAAAATGGCTACCAATCTTCATTAAAATCTGGATTCACGCCGAAAATGGCTACCAATATAAATATTCAATAAAATATGCTTCTTCAAGATGAAGTTGCAGATCAAAATCTTTGGAAACCTTCAAATATATGTTTAAACACAAGCGAAATGCCTTTAAATTAGCATGATCCTATCTATATGATGCATGCGGGGTAAAACTTTTTCTTTTCTTCTTTTTTTCTTCTTTTTCTTTTTCTTCTTCTTATTTTTCTTCTTCTTTCTTTTTCTTCTTTTCTTCTTTCTTTTTCTTTCTTTTTTGTCTTTCTTATTTTCTTTCTTTTTTCTTCTCTTTTTTTTCTCATTCTTTTTCTTCTCTTTTTTCTTCTCTTTTTCCCTTTTTTTCTTCTTTTCCTTTTCTTTTCTTTTTTTCCTTTTTTTGCTTATTCTCTTTTTCTTTTTTTCTTTTTCTTCTTTTTCTTTTCTATTTCATTCTATTTTGAAATCATATTCCATGAAAGGTCATTCTTCAGATTTCTTTATTTTATCTCTCTGCAGTATGCTCATTAATCTTCATTTTATCAATCTTTACTTCATCAATCAAATACCCACACTCTTATATCTCGTGCGCTAGTAACTCTCTTCTTCTTCTTTGGGGTCTCTACCCACTTTGTAAGTCTTTCTTCTAGTTCCTACTCTATCCTCAGGTAGGGACTTTTACCATTTTCTCGCCTCCATATTGCCCCATTCGATCTTTGGGCTAAACTACTTCTACGTTCTTAACCCAACATTCAGAGTCTTGATCTACTCAACATTAGGGCGGGCAAAATGCCCCCACGCCTTGAACTCATTTATGAAATCTAATCTTCTTATAGCGTCTGAGCGGTAACCAACTCTTGGTCCCTATACTTTAATTCTTATTTAAAAAATTTTAATGAAAGGCAGCCATTTCCAAAAATAAAGATGGACAAAATGTCAAGCATCTTTGAAAATTAATGCTTGAGAAACATTATAGATCTCTTAAAAATCAAAGCTTAGAAAAGAATGCCAAACATTTTCGAAAATTGATGTTTGGAACAAGTGGTAAATATGCAGAATAATTGGTTCTTTTAGACATTTTTGAAAACTAATTTTAGTCCTACTAGCAGAATTGTATGTTTAGAAAATTTGGTCTATGTCAGTGATGTAAGCATATGTATGGTCTCCCCTAGTCCATTTAGGATTTCGAGAGAAATACTTCCCATACCTATTTTCTAGCCTATGTAAGGTGGCTCTCTTGATCTCACCACTCATTATGCCCCCCGTCCTTCCCTTATTTAGATGTCTATAAATGATCAAAATGGTCTTGATGTTCTCTTGTACTATTAACCATTATATGCATGACGTAATTTGAAGATTATCTGATTTAGATATCTATAAATGATCAAAATGGTCTTTTCGGCTTGTCGTTGGAGACCATGTGTCATACTTTTTTTTTAGGTTATCACCCATGTTCATTTCCTTTCTATTTTTCAAACTGATTTGGACTTTGGATCGCTCTAATCAATCTTTTAGCTTTTCACCCTAGAGTTCATTTGAATGAAGAAGTTTATCTTCAAACTTCATTTGGAATTTTTCTTATAGTAATCAATCTTCTATAACTCTTTAGAACTGATATTCACCCTAGATAGGATACTCTTTCCTCTTTATTTTTGGGATCGCTCTAGACTGCCTATTTTTCGAGTTTTCACCCTAGAAGTCATTTCCATCTTCTGTATGTTTGGATCGATGTTTTCTGGTCGAACTTTGATGCCAACATACTCAAACAGGTCACTCTTTTTCTTTATTTTCTGGATCACTCTAGACTGCCCATTTTTTGGGTTTTCACCCTAGAGGTCACTTCCTTTTCCTGTACCTTCTGACCAACTTGCATTCTGGTCGGCATTAATGCTTGCTTTCTTGTTCAAAGGTGACTGGTCTTCCAAAGTTCCTCAAAATTGAGATTTCTTGTAATCTTCTACTTATTTCTTCCATTTAACTCCGTCCTTGTAATTTATTCTTTTCTCCCTTTTTATTTTTTTTCTTTTTCTTTTCCTTTTTCTTTTTTTTCTTTTTTTTTCTTTTTCTTTCCTTTTTTCTTTTCTTTTCTTTTTCATTTTCTTTTCTCTCTTTTCTCTTTTTTATTCTCTCTTTTTTGTTTCTCTTCTTTTTTTGTTTCTCTCTATTTTTGACTATTTTGGGGTTTCAATCTCGAATTTCTTTTCTTTTATTGTATCTGTATTAACCTTTGATGTTTATTTCTGCTTGGAAGCAGTCAATTCTCCATGGTTCTCTTAAATTGATGTTTGTTGGCTAGTGGCTTCTTCATGTGCCTTCTTTTATTGCACTGTTCAACTTAAAACGCTCACTCTTTATTGCTTCAATTCTCTGCTGCATTTCATTTCTTTCATTGCTCGGTTTGCTTGCCGATCCTAATACTGTTTTCAATCCCTTCTCTTTAGTGAATCCGTGGTCTTTGTGTCCAATATTTTTGGCCTTATTTCTTCTTGCTTGGCAGGTGAAAGAGTACCATTTAACATTTCGTTCATAGATATTGACAAAATCTTTAGGGGGATAGAAGTTTAGGTTCAACACTCGACTCAAAGATCTTAAATGATAAGTGCCTGAGAAGGGAATTTTCCTAAAATGGGAATTGCTCATTATCTAAACACTTATTTTGTTCCTCTGTCAGCCTAAACGGACTAGTGAATGCTAACATTCTCAAAATCAGTATTCTCGAAATCTCATGGTATTTAATTTTTCTAAAATAGCTTAAAACTGTCCTATGAATCTAAATTAAAGGGTATGTTATGACCTAATAAAATGGTATGTTTCTATGTACGTCTTTTTTATGAATATGTATATGCGTATGGGAGAACAAAAACTATCCCCAGAATAATGAATGAAATATGTAAAGAATCAAAAAATACCAAAGAAAAAACATTTTCTAAATACGATTTTAAAAAATAATTAGGCACATATCTTTAAAATATTTCCATTGCTTTTGGCCCTAAGCCGTAAGCTTTTTCTATATACAAGAAAAGATCAAAATATGATAAATTAAACTACCATTTTTTGTAAAAAAAAGTGAGACATTCAAGCATAAGGACCATTTTATTCCAACCTACTCGGATTGATGTAGACTTGCCTCAATTCTTTTGTTATCCACTGCTGGATTAAATCTTCCGGACTCCCTCGTGACTAGCTTTTCCTTCCAAAGAATGCCCTAGAATGCCCCGATGCACCAATATGGAACTCACATGTGCTCTTTGGGTCAAAATTGTGAGAAGAAGGGTCAGGTATAATCTTCATCGGTCTGGGGATAATGTGGCGACCCTCAACTAGATGAGGAAATATATATTAAATGGGTACCACAAACACTTCCAGGTATGTAATTGTTTGGGGAACTTTCTTTGGTGGCTCAGAATACTTAGCGGGCCTTTTCATCTTGCGATTATGAGTGCTACAAAGACAACACTCATTTATCTCTTTGCCTCCTTCTATTTCCTCATTTAGTTTGGTCCTTAGACTTAGACCCCAATTTTCCTTCTTGGATGGCGTGCTCTATTCTCTCTCCCACTTCCATAAAGTCCTCAATTTTGCTTCTCGATTTCTTTAACATTATATCAAAGAAGGGAATGGGAAGCATTGCGTGAAACAATGGAGTTGTTTCTTCTTTGATAATAAGAGGTTGTACTTGGGCTGCCAGACTTTCGCCATCTCAAAGAATAATCTCTGAAGTTCTTGTCTGGTCTCATTTTCATGCTCTGAAGGAATTACCGACTTGGATTTAAGTCTAAGGCATACTTGTATTAACTTAAAAAGGCGTTGGCTAGGTCACCCCAGGACCGAATTTGATCTTTGCTCAATCGGTTGTACCAAACTGCAGCGGGTCCTACCAAACTGTCATAGAAGTAGTGGATTAGAAACTTTTCGTTCTTTATGTAGCCCTCTATCTTTCTGCAAAACATGGTCAAGTGCACCCTTGGACAACTGGTGCCATCATACTGCACAAATTTGGGAGTCTTGAAATCTGGAGGAATGACCAAATCAGGGAATATGAAGAACTCTCTTGTATTGAAAACATTCATTTTTTCCTTCTTCTTGAGCTATCTCTTAACTCTATCCTCTAATTGATCAAGTCTTTGACAACTGGTTCTCGAATATTGCCACTGAACCCATAAATTTTATTATTATTTTATTAATGCATGAAATGCATCATAAATGTCTAAAATGTAAAAAAATAAACAGTAATTATGAACTATAAAAAATGAATGCAAAATGAATGCAAATGAAGTGTTGATTCATTAATAGTCTCTTAGGAGGACTTTCATTGAAGGAAATGAGTCTGATACACAAAAAATTGACAATATTCTACAGGCGTCTTGTTAGCCACTCTTCTTGGGGCGAAATGTGTGTTCGGTGCCCCACTTCTGTCTTCTGCATTTGCTTCATACTCTAATTATTTTCTACCATAGTATTGTCAGTCTCTGTACATTACAAAACATCTTTCCTTTTACATAAGAAATCCCCTATTATGAAATATTTTGAATTAACGAGATGCGAGCATGAATGTAATAAGGTATTAGTCGCAAAGTGATCATCGTAGAAAGACTTTCATTGAACAAAAAGGCTTGTTACATCAGATTTTAGTCTTGTAAACTTTACAAATATTGATGAGCCCTAGCCCCTAACTTTTGGACTTCTTCTAGCAAATGAGCCATCTTTCCTTCATGATCCATTGTAAGATTCATATTTTGACTTAATGGCATAGCTGCATTGACCACATCACCTTGCGTGCTTGGGTGATGACATTTTCATGTCCTTGTCATTCTCTTGTATTTCTCGTTCGGCCTTTCGTAGCTGGAGAGTTACCTTTTCGATGCTTTCATAGCCAACTTGCTTGTAAGCTTCAGCATGAATCTCGCTCGTACGTAAAGAAGTCCTAAGCTCATCTATTTGTTAATTGAGCGTTGCATTCTTTGTACGATATTCATTCTTACTCTACTGCATACTTGCTTTCAAAATCTCATTCATATCTAAACTGCTTTTCAGCTCACTCCCGAGGATGTTGCGCTGGCTTTCGGCTTCCTTCAACTTTTGTGACAATAATCGGGCTCTATTTCTATTTGCCTGGCTTTCTCGCTTGCAATGCCCCAAATCATTCTTCAGTTGTAGGATTTCGTTATTCTATTCTTCAAAAGTGTTTCCTAAACCAGCATTCTGGAACATGAAGTGAAGCTTTTGATGCTCATCTTGCAGATTCTTCAGTTTTTTACTTAATTATTCTCTTTCTTGCCTGAGCTGTTCAGATGAATGACCCTCTTCCGGGATGCCCTCATTTTCGGCTTCTAAATTTGACTCACTTTTATTCAACCCATGCCTTGGGTCTTCGCTCATCTTCTTTGCACTTTGTGCTCCCATAATTCCATCTTTTAAAGCCGATTGCTCCCATAATGACAAGATCCCTAACTCGATTCTTCAAAGCCCCACAATTCTCTGTAGTATGCCCCGAACATCTTAAGTGGTAACCGCACCTGGCTCGACTGTTGTAACCTTTCAGATAAGATGGTTCTTTCGGCACCAAACGAATAAGGGTGATAAGGTTCCTTTCAATGAGCATTGGAAGTAGCTTGGTATACCTCACGGGCTTCGGGATGTATACTTCACATTATCGGTTTCTCGAATTTCTTCTGGACTTATCTCTATTTTTTGGGAGCTTGACTCGGATGCACCTCCCATTGATTGGTTGACGTGAATCACAAAAGGGTTCGACTGGTCATATTTACCGATGTTTACTTTGCCTAGGAGCAGGATTCTGACCATCGGTATCTTCATTATGGTTCTTAACCGACTATTCTTCTAGCTCTATGGACCCCTTGCCTTTGGCCATAGCAGTCATCAAATTCATCATCTTGGCCATTTGTTTCTTTAATTCTTGCACTTCGTCTCGCTCATCCCAGTAAGAGTACCAGTTACCCTATCTTGTTCGAACTCTTCTAATGATTCACCCTCTCGACTCTTTTGAAAATGCTTGGGATTTGCTTGGCTTATCGAATACGAGACCTCTTTTCCATTATGATTGCCTTCTACAGTGACGTCACTTGAGAAATAAACACCTTTATGATATGAAAATGCAATGCATCAAAAAGAAGAAAAAGGGCAAACACAAAAAAGAAAATTGTGTCAATTTAATAAGAATAATCTAAACAATTGATTAATAAACAAGAATAATAGAATAAAGCACTCACATCAAGCCATTAAAACAAACAAAATGCAAAACAAAAACTTAAATAGGTCATCCGCTAAACGGACAGAGTACCAACATGACTCTAGTTAGGCACTGTGTCTCACTATATGCGAACGTATTCTAAAGTAAATGGTACTCGAACGGTCGCTTGGACATCGATTCGAGGGAATGTGACCCTTATGTCACACGGAGGTGAAAACCTCATGAAATATAAAGACCGAATTCCTGAAGTGAATTACAACACTATACGGAGGTGAAAACCCCACGAAGCAAAGTAACCACTCCTCCTAAAGGTTCTAAGACTACTATATGATGTTGAAAACAAAACTTAGGAATTAAAAATAAATTAAGCAAGTTTAAATTTTTCTAAATAATTACGATACACATATGATTAGGGCTTAACTCTTTTTTTTCATTTTTGAAAGCAAAATTTTTTTTGGTCCCCAGCGGAGTCGCCATGCTGTAGCTACTATTTTTTCTATAAGGTGTCAAAGGTGCCGCTACAAAAAATAATAAATATCGTGTTAATGAAAATTTCCTGCCTTTATTGTAAAATTATTAAAAAGGGAATATTTTAGAAAAAAATTATATTTTAAAAATGGAGTCGCCACCGGTCACTTGGATTAGATAAACCGGACACCGAAAACAAAACCAGAGATTTAATTGGGTTCGAGAGTTGATTATGCACGGGGAAGGGTTAGCACCCCCGCTATGCCCAAAATTGGTACCAAATAGATTCGTATCGTATTTAGAAAGAAAATAAAAAATTTGATTTAATTTAATAATTAATTCTTAAAAAAACATGTTTCAAATATAAAAACTTTTCCTCGATCCACGGTACCAAAGGAGAAAACACCCAAATACCGGGATGGCACTCCCACTAGAATACCGGGATAAAAAGGCCTAAAATTATGTGTTACAAATAAACGTCAATAAATTAAAAACATGAATTAATAAAGGTAAACAAATATTAAAAACAACTACAAGTAAATAAAAAAAGAATGAAACAACCGCTTATGTACAAGTATAATACATATAATAATTAATAAACATTAATATACAAAAATAATATAAAATATATAATATCCATATAATGTAAAAACACAATAGACAATATTTATTATACATTGATATATAAAAGAACTTAATATTTAAAATATATACTTATAATATAAATCATATAAACAAAGTAGTATGTAGCATATAACAATATACATAGTATAATATTACTTAGTATATATATAACATAATACATATGATACATAACTAACACAATAAAATATTCATATTAAATATAATATATAGTACATAATATATGCTTATATACACAAAAACATTGATATATATATATATATATTAATAAGTGACAAAAACAACAATATTGAGCAAAGTAAACAAATATATAACAATAACATAGTAAAACCGAAAAACACAAATAACATGTATAGAATGAATAATAATCATAAAAACAAGAATATATATTAAATATGAACAACATAATAATGGATCAAACATAAATAACAATTAAGAACATAAAAGGACAGGAAGCAACAGAAATAGAATGACAAGGACTTAAAATGAAAATAACCCTTTTAAAAACATTTTGAATTGAAAGAAAGAGGACCTGGTCGCAAAGTAACAAAAGATTGGGGGACTAAAACTATAATTTCCTCTTAAAAGAAAATAATACAAACTTAGCGGCCGAATTAAAAAGCGGTCAAAACTTAGGGGGACTATTTCAGTAATTCTAACATGCGGCAGAGAAAATATGTAAAATTTAAAAGGGCGGAGGGACTAGGTGAGTAATTTTGCCATTTAAAAGCTGATTAGTTAGATTTAGGGATGAAATTAAAATTTTTGAAAACTAGAAGAGGCCTGAAAGGGTGATTTCCCATGTGGCAAGCCAAATTTGAAAAATTTAAAAGGACGGAAGGACCATTTCATGATTTGCCCATTTTTAAAACAAGAAATGTCTATATATGAACCTCCCCAGACCCATTTCACCCCTTTAGCCATTTTAAAATTTTGTTTCGAAAAAAAACCTCTCCCTTGTTATATTCTCCCCAATCAAAAACCGAAACATTTATGTTGAACCTAAAAACTGGCAATGTGTCGCTGTCCCAACCGTCTTCGGTCGTCGCTCACCGGCAGAAAACCTTAAAACAACCCCAAACGACTCATTTCTCCTTTAAACCCTAATCTGACCTTAGATTTTAGGAAAAGAACCATTTTTTTCCTTAGATGTAGAAAAATCAAAACCTTTTTTTTTAAATAACCCCCATTTTGATTCCGATCCAAAAAGAAACCCTTCTCCTTTAAAGGCTCACCACACAAGGTTTACCGCCGGCGAGGAGGGGACTGAACCAAGGGTAAACTTCCAATCTCTCTGTATTTATTATTTTTTGTTTGCATGTAAAGAAAGAAAAGGGAGAAATACCTCTTTGGGAAACCTTTTTTGTGTTTTTTATTTGATTCGAATCTTTCAGTCTGAGTACATAATGGTTGAATACATAGCATATATATCATGCTTTTTTCTGATCTCTCTTTGCTTACAAGATTTATCAAAATAAATGCGATTACTGTGGCTGATAATTATTTGGATCTAACTTCTGTGTTTTTTCTGAATTTTGCATGTCCGATTTGGTAAGAGAGACGGGGAAATTGTACGGCGGCCATGGCGGAGCGGCCGCGTGTTTTGGTCATGGGATGAAAGGTTTTCAATAAGTCAGATTTAATCCTGGCCGTTGGATCAGATTTGATCCAACGGCCGATATTGCTTAAAGATCAAAGGCCTGTATACAATCTGGAGATCTGACGTGGCTCCTCACGATCAAGCCACGTGTCGGATGAGGATCCGAAGAGTCTGCGCGTGGATCATACCCGTGCGTGGATGTCGAATGGTCCAGACGTGTGATGCACGCGGCCAGCTGGATGATCATCTTGATTGATCTGGGTCGTTGGATCAAATCTTAATTCAACGGCTTAGATGTGGTGGCTGCAAAATAAATAGGATAGATTAGTTTATCAGATCTAGGCATAGGGTTTTTTTGGGATATTAAAGGGGATTGGGCTGGCTAGTTGGGCCTGGTGTAATTAAACATTTGGACTTATAATTTGTAACTTGGACATTAATATTTGGGTTTTTAATAATATGCGATCTTAATTTTATACTTATATAATATATAGCCCACACACGGTGAATATACATACGATCATATACATATACTAATGCATACATGCGATACATAATAATAAACACACATGGATATCCATATATAACATCCATGCAATATTAATTCATACATTCAATATATATATACACACATACACATACGCATGTTCAGATATACACATTACCACACTAATATATACGTATCCATACACTAATACATGTGAAATATAATACACATATACTAATCATACATACATGCAATTTAATCCACACTTGTAATATAATCATTATGATATGTACACATACATATAGCACATAATACATGCAAGTACACCTAAATATCCATATACCACACCAATACATACATATGGGCCTATTAATATATACTAACATGTAATAATTACTATAACTAATTAATATTACTATAATATTTACAATCCAAACAAAAATGAGTGATTACAAGAAGATCCGAAAGATATCATGAGAATTGTAAGAAATTATTTTCAGGAACTGTTCACATCTTATGAACTGGGTGTCTCTCCTATGATTCTTGACAATATTTCTTCATCTGTTACACCGAAAATGAACGAAGCGCTGACATGACCCTTTATTAAGGAAGAAATTGTATATGCCTTTCAAGATATCAATTCAAAGAAAGCTCTCGGCTATGATGGATTACCCAGCGGTTTTTACCGAAAGCACTGGGATACAGTAGGTCCAGATGTCATTAAACTTTGCCAAGACCTACTGGCTGGGAAGGCGGAAATGGCTTCAGTCAACCGTATTGTTTTGGCCCTTATTACTAAGGTGGCTGAGCCAATCTCTATGCGCCAATTGCAACCCATTAGTCTCTGCACAATGATCTATAAAATAATCGCTAAAGTTTTGGTTAACCGAATAAAGACAATAATTCCCTACTACATCAGCGACAGACTGCTTTTGTTAGGGGGAGAAACATCATGGATAATATCTTTGTTGTACATGAATTGGTGTACTCCTTTAATTCAGGGGATTAGGTCTGTTTCAAGTCATGGCGCTTAAATTAGACATAGAAAAGGTGTTTGATCATGTGGACTGGTCCTTCCTCTAGCGAATCATGCTTAAGATGGGCTTCGCTGATGCTTGGGTTAATATTATTATGAGATACATCTCATATGTCTCTTTCACAACCCGAATTAACGAATCACTATCACTGGTCTTTTATTCACAAAGAGAGTTACGATAATGAGACCCCCTGTCACCCTTCTTATTTCTCATTTGCACCCAAGGATTTTTAGCGACTCTAAATGTCGAGCAATAGACGGGCCATCTTTCGAGCCTTTGTGCTAGCCGTCACGGGCCTAGGGTCAATCATATTCTCTTTGTAGATGATAGTATGGTTTTCATCTGCAACAATACTACAGAAGCATCACATCTAAAGGATATCCTTCGTCTCTACGCCTCTTCCTCGGGTTAGGAGGTTAATTTTGAAAAATCAACCATCCTTTTTAGCCCTCGCACCTCCTCTAAACATAAGCAGGCTGAACATGCTATTCTTGGAATTTGTAAAGTTGAAGACCTAGGGATATACCTCGGAGTCCCCCTTTTGATCAGGAAAAAAACTGCATCCTTAGGGTTTTCTCGCGACAAGATACATTCACGTATGTCAAACTGGGACAAACACCTCCTTTCTTTTAATGGCTACGAAATTTTCATTAAATTCGTCGTCCAATCATTACCTCAATATGTGATGTCCTGCTACCTTTTCCCAAAACATCATCGACAACATGACTAAATCTATTCGTCGATATTGGTGGTCTGGGAAGCATAACAAACACGGTTGGCATATGATTGATTGAGACACTATCTGTTCGCCTAAGTCTGTAGGAGGTATTGTTTTTTGGGACTTACATCTTTTTAATATCGCCCTTCTAGGAAAACAAATTTGGCATCTTATCACTGAGCCTAATTCTCTGATTGCTTGAATCTACAGGGCAAAATATTTTCCTTCTGGAGATATTTTAACTGCTGAGACTAATAAAAGGGCTTCCTTTGCATGGAAAGGTATTCATCAAGGAATGATAAAGCTCCTTTTTGGGTTTCTTAGGAGGCTGGGGATGAATAGAAAAATACGTGTACACACTGATGTTTGGGGAGGTGTGTCAGTGATTCATCTTTACGGTGAGTACATGGATAATGATGAGCTACCTATTCGATGCCTTGACTTTATGTTACCTGGGCAACCTAGATTGGATGAGACTAAAGTTCGCCATTACTTTGACTAGGATGATGCTAACACTGTTCTTAGTGTTTCGATTATCAATGACAATCAAGACACAATTCTTTGGAAAAACCATGGCTCAGGAATCTACTCGGTTCAGTCTGGATAAATTTTTTACGAAGGCAACCAACACCAATTAATAGGCCTTCGCTTATCTGGAAATTGATTTCCAAATTGTCAGTTCTTCCGAAGATTAGAGCCTTTGGCTGGAGGATAGGTCATGATGCTATACCTACAGAATCCAGATTACATGTTGCGGGCCTCGCCCTCTGGTTATGCCCACTTTGTCAAATAGTGCCAAAAATAATGACTCATGCTTTACGAGATTGCCTGGGAGCAAATGAAGCCCTACGTCTGGCTGGAATACCGAGTCTCCTCACCTATAGTAACACACCCTCTATTTTATCCTGGCTAGAGGAAGGAACTGCATGTCTATCAATTCAATCCTTTGCGCTATTATTAACGATTCTATGGAACCTCTAGAGTAGGGGCAATGATTGGATCCATAACCAATGACTTCAGTCCCCTTGGCTTATAGTTCTATGTTCGCAGGGCATTATTCGCGACTATGTAGCGGCTACAACTACCAGGACCATAATGCAATCGACGGATGAGCCAACCTCTGTGCAACCGCGTTGGCAGCCCCCCGAACTAGATCACTGAAGATTAATACGGATGGCGCTTTTGATCTTATTACCAAAACTGGCGCAATGGGTGTTGTGGCGCGTAATGCTAGTGGTACTGTCTTGGGAGGGCTTGCTCATCCCTTAGAAGAATGCACATATGCTACTTCAGCTGAAGCACAAGTTGTTCTTGCTGGCATTATTGTTTGTCGTACACAAGGCTGGTCATATTTTGGTTATCGAGACGGATTCAACCATTATGGCTATTAAAATAAATCGACATGGTAATGATTTTACACTGAGGTATGTAATAACCATGCTCACCTTCTGCTTGCCGATGCTGATAATTTTAGAGTTCATTTTTCTCCTAGAGTGGGGAATAATGTTGCCAACACTCTTGCCTCTAGGGCTATGCAAACTTTGTCAACCACATCCTTTACTTCGGATTATCCCGGTTATTTGTACTCTTTTGTAATTAATGAGATTCACGCTCATACAAGTAAGTACTCTTTTCCCCTTAGGAGCTCACCCAGGGCCTCAGTGCCACGTGTGAGTTTAGTGGGGATCTTAATGAGGCCCACCTTTTCTTCAAAAAAAATCCAACGAGTCCACTGTAAAGCTCATTTAGACATGCACGCCTTAAACGCCAACAAAACGGCCAAAAAATATGATTAAATCACAATTTACGACTTAAAATATTTAGTTATGGGATTTTGAACATGATTATATAGATTAACCTTATTTTCAGAAATTTTTACTCAGTTAAAATTCTAACGTGTCCAATATAAAGCTAATTTAGACAAGCACGCCTTAAACCCCATCAAAACGGAAAGAAAATAAGATTAAATCATATTTTATGTATTAAAATACTTAGTTATGGGTTTTTGAACACGACTATATAGCTTAAACTTATTTTTAGTAAAATTTTACTAGGTTAAAATTCCAACGGGTCTAGTATAAAGCCCATTTAGAAATGCACACCTTAAAACCCAACAAAATGGGCACAAAATAAGATTAAATCAAATTTTATAAATTAAATATTTAGTTATGGGATTTTTAACATGATTATACAGCTTAAGATCAATTTTAGAACTTTTTACTCAGTTAAAATTCCAATGAATCCACTATAAAGCCCATTTAGACGTGCGCACCTTAAACCCCAACAAAACATCCAAAAAATACGATTAAATCACAATTTATGACTTAAAATATCTACTTATTGGCATTCAAACATGATAATATAGCTTAACATCGTTTTCAAAACTTTTTCAAAATGTCCACTATAAAGCCCATTTAAACATGCACTCCTTAAACCCAACAAAACGACCACAAAATAAGATTAAATCAAATTTTACGAGTTAAAATATTTGATAATGGCCGTAAAATAAGATTAAATCAAATTTAATGAATTATAATATTTAGTTATGGGCTTTTGAACATGATTATACAGCTTAACCTCAATTTTAGAACTTTTTACTCGGCTAAAATTTCAACGAGTACTCTATAAAGCCCACTTAAACATGCACGCCTTAAACCCCAACAAAATGGCCGCAAAATATGATTGAATTAAATTTTATGAATTAAAATATTTAATTATGGGCTTTTAAACATGATTATATATCTTAACCTCAATTTTAGAAATTTTTACTCGGTTAAAATTCCAACAGGTCCATTATAATGCCCATTTAGACATGCACGTCATAAACCCCCAACAAAACGGCCGAAAAATAAGATTAAATCACATTTTATGACTTAAAATATTTATTTATGGGCTTTTTAACATGATTATATAGCTTAACCTTCTTTTCAAAACTTTTTTACTCAGTTAAAATTCCAACTGTCCCACTGTAAAGCCTATTTAGACATACACGCCTTGAACCCAACAAAACGGCCACAAAATAAGATTAAATCAAATTTTAAGAGTTAAAATATTTGATTATGGTCTTTTGAATATGAGTATATAGCTTAACCTCAATTTCAGAATTTTTTACTCCGTTAAAATTCCAACGGGTCCACTATAAAGCCCGTTTAGACATGCACGCCTTAAACCCCAACAAAACAGACGAAAAGTAAGATTAAATCTCATTTTATAACTTAAAATATTTAGTTATGGGCTTTTGAACATGATTATATAGCTTAAGCTCATTTTCAAAACTTTTAAAATTCCAACGGCTCCACTATAAAAGCCCATTTAGACATGCACGCCTTAAATGCCAACAAAACGGATGAAAAATATGATTGAATCACATTTTATGAATTAAAATATTTAGTTATGTGTTTTCTGAACATGATTATATAGTTTAACCTCATTTTCTGAAATTTTTACTCGGTTAAAATTTCAACGAGTCCACTATAAAGCCCATTTAAACATGCATGCCTTAAACCCAACAAAACGACCACAAAATAAGATTAAATCAAATATTATGAGCTAAAATATTTGATTATGGGCTTTTGATTATGTTTATATAGCTTAACCTCAATTTTAGAACTTTTTACCCGGTTAAAATTCTAACGAGTCTAGTGTAAAGCCCATTTAGACATGCACGTCTTAAACCCCAACAAAATAGCCGAAAAATAAGATTAAATCACAATTTATTGCTTAAAATATTTATTTATGCGCTTTTGAACATGGTTATACAGCTTAACAACAATTTTAGAACTCTATACTCGATTAAAATTCCAACGGGTGCACTATAGAGCCCATTTAGACATGCACGCCTTAAAACCTAACAAAATGGCCAAAAAATAAGATTAAATCACATTTTATGATTTAAAATATTTAGTTATGGGCTTTTGAACATTATTATACAGTTTAACCTCAATTTTAAATCTTTTTACTCGATTAAAATTCCAACAGGTTCACTATAAAGCCCATTTAGATAAGCATGCCATATACCCCAACAAAACGGACGAAAAATAATATTAAATAAAATATTATGAGTTGAAATATTTGATTATGGGCTTTTTATTATGATTATATAGCTTAAACTTAATTTTAGAACTTTTTACTCTGTTAAAATTCCAACGGGTCCACTATAAAGCCCATTTAGATATGCATGCCTTAAACCCAAACAAAATGGCCATAAAATAAGATTAAATCAAATTTTAATAGAAGAATCTAGGATTTGTTGTGAGTACAATTTTCGAATGATACTTGCTGGACGAGTAAACTATGTTTGAATCTTGAAGGTGATCATATTGTTAAAATATGATTTACTCTTATTTTTAGAGGATTTAAGGAGGGAAATTTTAGGGATTGATTTTTAAAGGTTCAAGAGCTTTTGATGATTTAAAGAAAACAAGGGACTATTTTATAAGCCTAACCTAGGGACTTGTTGTAAATGGGCTTTATATAAATGGAAAAATAAAAATTGAGTTTAAGATTTTAAAAAAAAAAAATTTGAATTGAGTAAAAAGTTAGAAAATGATTTTAAAAAGCTATATAATCATGTTCAAAATCCCATAACTAATTGTTTTAATTCATAAAGTGTGATTTAATCTTATTTTGTTTATAAATTTTTGTTGGGGTTTAAGATATGCATGTCTAAATGAGCTTTAGAACAAGATCAAGTGGGACCCGTTGGTATTTTAACAAAGTAAAAAGTTCTAAAATTGAGGTTAAGATGTATAATCATGTTCAAAAGCCCGTAACTAATTTTTTTAATTCATAAAATTTGATTTAATCTTATTTTATGACCATTTTGTTGGGGTTTAAGGCGTGCATGACTAAATGGGCTTTACAGTGGACCCACTGGATTTTCAACGGAGTAAAAATTTATGAAAATGAGGTTAAGCTATATAATCATGTTAAAAAACCCATAACTAAATATTTTAATTCAAAAAATGTGATTTAATCTAATTTTTCGTCTATTTTGTTGGGGTTTAAGCGTGCATGTCTAAATGGACTTGTTGGAATTTTAAACGAGTAAAAAGTTCTAAAAATGAGGTTAAGCTATATAATCATGTTCAAAAGCCCATAAATAAATATTTTAAGTCATAAAATGTAATTTAATCCTATTTTTGGCCATTTTGTGGGGTTTAAATGTCTAAATATTTATAAGTGGATAAAATTTAATTTAAAAAGTTATAAAAATGAGGTTAAGCTTTTTAATCATGTTTAAAAACCCATAATAAATATTTTAATTTTAAAATGTGATTTAATCTTTTTTGACCCCCTTTTTTAAGGGTTTAAATGGACTTGTTGGAATTTTAATAAAAAGTTCTAAAAATGTTCATGTAAAATTAAATAAATTTTAACATAAAATGTAAAAATTTTAAAATTTTTTTGGGGTTTAAAATATCTAAAATATAATCATTTTCAAAATCCCATAATCATATAAATAATTTTTTAATTCATAAAATTTGATTTAATCTTATTTTTGTGACCATTTTGTTGGTTTTAAGGTGTGCATGTCTAAATTGGCTTTATACATAAGCAAATCTGAATTTTAATTTTTAGTAAAAAGTTGTTCTTTATTTTGTTTGTTTTGTTTTCATTTTATTCGATTTGCGCTAACTAAATATTTTTTTTCAATAAAAATTTAATCTATTTTTGCGCCATTTTTTTTGTTTTTTTTAGGAGTCCCAATTAAAGGAAGGATTATAAATCACTCCTTGTTCTTCAGAGGTGAAGCTCAAAAGCCCATAAATAAATATTCTAATTAATAAAATTTGATTTAATCTTATTTTGCTACCATTTTGTTGTGGTTAAAGGCGTGCATATCTATGAGGGCTTTACAATGGACCCATTAGAATTTTAACCTTGTAAAAAGTTCTAAATTGGAGGTTAAGCTACATGATTACATTCAAAAGCCCATAATCAAATATTTTAACTCATTAAAATTGATTTTGTCATATTTTTCGACCGTTTTGTTGGGGTTTAAGGCGTACACGTCTAAATGGGCTTTATAGTGGGCCTGTTGGAATTTTAACCGAGTAAAAAGTTCTTAAATTGAGGTTAAGCTATATAACCATATTAAAAAGCCCATAAAAAATATTTTAACTCATAATATTTGATTTAATCTTATTTTGTGTCCGTTTTGTTGGGTTTAAGGTGGGCATATCTAAATGGGCTGACATTGGACCCATTGGAATTTTTACCGAGTAAAATTTTATGAAAAAGAAGTTAAGCTATTTAATCATTTTCAAAAGCCCATAACTAAATATTTTAATTCATAAAATATGATTTAATCTTATTTTTCTTTCGTTTTGTTGGGGTTTAAGGCGTGCATGTCTAAATGGGCATTACAGTAGACCCGTTGGAATTTTAACCGAGTAAAAAATTTTAAAATTGAGGTTAAGCTGTATAATCATGTTCAAAAGCCTATAACTAAATATTTTAAGTCATAAAATATGATTTAATCTTATTTTTCGGCCATTTTGTTGGGTTCTAAGGGGTGCATATCTAAATGAGCTTTATATTGGACCCGTTAGAATTTTAACCGAGTAAAAAGTTCTAAAAGTGAGGTTAAGCTATATAATCGTAATCAAAATCCCATAATCAAATATTTTAACTCAAAAAATATTATTTAATCTTATTTTTAGTATGTTTTATTGGGGTTTAAGGCGTGTTTGTCTAATTGAGCTTTATAGTGGCCCCATTGGAATTTTAACCGAGTAAAAAGTTCTAAAATTGAGTTTAAGTTGTATAATCAAGTTCAAAAGCCCATAAATAAATATTTTAATTCCTAAATTTCGATTTAGTCTTGTTTTGTTGGTTTTTATGACGTGCATGTCTAAATGGGCTTTACAGTGGACCCGTTGGAATTTTTACCGAATAAAAAGTTCTAAAGTTGAGATTAAGATATATAATCATAATCAAAAGCCCATAATAAAAGATTTCAACTCATAAATGGGCTTTGTGGTGAACCCGTTGGAATTTTAATAGAGTAAAAAGTTCTGAAAATGAGGTTTAGCTATATAATCATTTTCAAATGCCAATAATCAAATATGTTAACCCAAAAAATTTGATTTAATCTTATTTTGTGACAGTTTTGTTGGGTTTACAGGTGCATGTCTAAATGGGCTTGACAGTGGACCCGTTGGAATTTAACTGTGTAAAAAATTTTAAAAATAAGGTTAAGCTATATAATCATGTTAAATACCCATACATAAATATTTTAATTCATAAAATGTGATTTAATCTTTTTTTTCAATCGTTTTGTTGGGGTTTAGGGCGTGCATGTCTAAATGGGCTTTACAGTGGAACCGTTGAAATTTTAACCGAGTAAAAAGTTCTGAAATTGAGGTTAAGCTGTATAACCATAATCAAAATCCCATAATCAAATATTTTAACTCATAAAATTTATTTAGTCTTATTTTGTTGTCGTTTTGTTGGGTTCAAGGCTTCCTTGTTTAAATGGCTTTACGGTGGACCTGTTAGAATTTTAACCGAGTAAAAATTTCTAGGAATGAGGTTAAGCTATATAATCATGTTCAAAAGCCCATAACTAAATATTTTAAGTCATAAAATGTGATTTAATCTAATTTTTTGGTCGTTTTGTTGGGGTTAAGGCGTGCATTTCTAAATGAGCTTTACAATGGACCCGTTGGAATTTTAACCGAGCAAAAAGTTCTAAAATTGAGGTTAAACTGTATAATCATTTTCAAAAGCCTATAACTAAATATTTTCCTTGGAACCTAGCCATGAACTAAATCTACTTGGCTATGGTTATTGTGTTTTGTGGTTGTGAGAAACTATTGGTTTTTGTTTAGGTAATAAGAGTTTACACTTTTCTATTTCAAGATTTATTCATTCTTGGTTCTTATTCTTGTTTGCGAGTGAATTGGGAGAGGATCTCGTGATTTCATCTATTTATCTAATATCGGGAGAGTTAGATTCAAGAAACGAATGAATATGATCTTTATTCAATCTATTGATGGTGAAGATTAATCCGGCTTAGGAATAAGTTAAGGATTTCAACGGCTAAGAGGAGCGCAAGATTGGTTGTTGTTCACCCTTGATTCACGCAGGGATGTATTATCAAGGCATGCACAAGTAGCTAGAGTTTCGACTTAGGGATAAGAAGAAACCATTGAAGAACGCTCTGCCGAACCTTGAAGGTTGCTGCCCAGACGCCCAAGTAGTTGCCCAGGCAACCATCGATTAGTTGCCAAGGCAACCCCGTTGTGCAAGTTGCCACGGCAACTGAGTTGCCCGTGCACTCTTTTACCAAAATGATCCAATCGGCTATCACACCTCAACTCACGATAACCTGGCCTATCTCTCTCTCAATTGATCTCATCTATTGATTTACTTTATTGCTTTCTAGATTAGCTATTAGTTAAACTCCTATAATCCTTTATTTGTGTTTTTACTTTTTACAGTGCAAGAGACTAGATTCTTGAAGTGGCACCAATCTCTGTGGAGACGATATCTTTTATACTATAACTTGCGACGTGTATACTTGCACATTTGCATAGCACTTATTACGCGCAACAAGTTTTTGGCGCCGTTGCCGGGGATTGGCAATAGCGACTTTGTTTTTATTTTTTTTGCACTTTCTTTTTATTTTTCTTGTTTAAAATTCAAAGGGCTAACAAACTTTGGTTTTGCATTGGTATATGACCAGGACGAGACCGACTTCACCAGAATATCCCTTTGATCCAGAAATCGAACGAACCTTACAAAGACTCAGACGAAGGATAAGAGTAGCAATGGCTAATCTAGACGGCAATATGCATCAAGATGTTCCAGCAGGAGGAGGAGTGATTCTTGCACGAAACAGAACTATTCGAGACTATCTTGAAGAAGATCTAGATGGACTTAACCCAGGAGTTGTCGCACCTGAAATTGAAGCCGACCACTTTGAGTTGAAACCATTAATGTTTAATATGATCAACACAATAGGTCAATTTGGCGGCTCAGCAACTGAAGATGCACGACAACATCTGAAATCTTTCCTCGAGATTTGCAACTCGTTCAAAATACACGGAGTCACCCCCGATGTCTTACGATTAAGATTATTCCCCTATTCACTGAGGGATAGGGCGAAAGCTTGGTTGAATAGCATTCCTGCCGGATCAATAGCATCTTGGACTGATCTTTGTCTTGATTTCTTTGCTAGATTTAATCCTACAAATTTGACTGATAAGATTCGTAACGACATTACTTCTTTTTGGCAGGCAGATGATGAATCCATGTATGAGGCTTGGGAGCGATATAGAGAACTTCTACATAAATGCCCCCTACACGGATTCCCGGTGTGGACTCAAGTAACAATGTTTTACAACACCGTGAATACACCAACAAGGATGATGCTAGATGCCTCGGCAAACAGCATACTCCTAGATAAGTCGCCGAAAGAAGCAATGCAAATTTTAAACAGGCTGGCCAAGAATGATTATCAATTCTCATCTACTAGAAGAGGAGGAGTTAGACGCCAAGCCACAACACATGAACTAGGATCATCAGATTCAATTTCGGCACAATTGGCCACTTTAACCAAGATGGTCCAGAACATGCAAAAACCAAACAACACTCATGAGGTCAAGGTAATGGATTCTTTTTGTGAGTTATGTGGTCATAACCATAATTCTTCTAAATGTATGCAGAATCCAGAATCCAGCTTCTATGTGGGGAATTACAATCGGAGCAACAACGTGATGTCCAATACATACAATCCAGCTTGGAAGAAGCACCCAAATTTTTCATGGAGTAATCCCAACAATGCTCTAAACCAGAACAATCAGAATGCACAAGCATCGGGATTCCAGCAGAATATGCCACGGCAACAGTTGCCACAACAACAACCAACGACATCTAGTTCTTTGGAAAATTCTCTAAATGCTTTTATGGTGAAAACTGAATCTTATATGGCTGAGAATAGTAATTTCATAAAAAGAACTGATGTTTTTATTAACAGGACCGAGATGAGATTGCAAAACCAAGAGGCGGCAATCAAATCATGGGAAAATCAAGTCGAACAGTTTGCTCAAAATCTGAATACTAGACCGCAAGGAGGTTTACCTAGCAATACTGAAGTCGCAAGAGGAACTGGCCATGAGCAATGTAAGGCAATCACCACTAGAAGTGGCCAACAACTTAGAGAGGTTCAAACCTGCTCGTCAAACAAAACTCCACAAAAAGATCAAGACGAACCTAGCGGCAAAGCCTCAGATGCTGAACCAGGAATTGCCGCGGCAACCGACAATAAGCATGCCTCGGCAACCGATGATAAAGACGCCTCAGCAACTTGCGATAAGTATGCCTCGGCAACCCCAGTTGATAATGCCTCGGTAACTCCAGTTGTCCCGGCAATACCGTCAATCAGGTTTCAAACCAATGAAAGGATCGAAGATATCCGACTTCCACCACCATTCCCACAAAGGTTGAAGCGACAAAAGCAAGAATACCAATTCAAGAAGTTTCTTGATATTCTAAAGCAAGTCTACATCAACTTGCCGTTGGTGGAAGCAATTGAACAAATGCCAAACTATGCCAAGTTTCTTAAAGACATTGTGTCCAAGAGAACAAGGATAGGAGAGTTTGAAACAGTTGTCGCAACAGAGGGATGCATGGCAATGTTGCACAATCGTATGCCACTCAAGTTGAAGGATCCCGGAAGTTTCACAATACCCTATTCCATTGGAAATCACTATGTCGGGAAAGCATTATGCAACCATGGGGCTAGCATAAACTTGATGCCTAAATCGGTTTTCCAGAAACTAGGAATCGAGAAGGCAAGACCTACAACAGTTATGCTGCAGCTAGCCGACAAATCCTATGTACATCTAGAGGGAAAAATCTAGGACATACTGGTAAAAGTTGATAAATTTATTTTTCCCGCTGACTTTATTGTTTTGGATTATGAAGCAGATGAGCATGCACCCATCATTCTCGGGAGACTATTCCTAGCAACAGGGAGAACCTTGATCGATGTTGAAAAGGGAGAACTCACAATGAGGGTGAATGACCAGCAAGTTAAACTAAATGTGTTCCAAACACTAAGGCATGCCGATGATCCAGAAGAATGCCAACTTCTTCATGCCACGATAGAGTTTAACTTCGACGAGGAATTTAGTTGCCTCGACAACTACATTGCCGATCAAGAGGAACCTGAGGAGTATGAAGAACCGGTTGATGAGGAACAACAAGAAGAGGCAAATTGGCTAGTCAATCGACCAGGTACATACTTTGAACCACTGGATTACTCAGGTAAGCTCGAAAAACCCTCTATTGAACAACCACCGATTCTTGAGTTGAAACAATTGCCAGAGCAACTAAAATATGCATACTTAGGAACCGATAATACATTGCCAGTAATTATTTCTTCTAAGTTACAGCCTGAGCAGGAAAAGAAGCTGATCAAGATATTGAAGCTACACAAAAAGGCAATAGGGTGGACAATGGCCGACTTGAAGAGAATTAGCCCGGCAGTGTGCATGCACAAGATTTTGTTGGACGATGATCACAAACCTTCAATTGAGGCCCAGAGAAGACTGAATCATGCCATGAAAGGGGTTGTAATAAAAGAAATCATCAAGTGGCTTGACGTCGGCATTATATACCCTATCTCCGATAGTACATGGGTAAGTCCGGTACAATGTGTTCCGAAAAAAGGAGGTATAACGGTGGTAAGTAATGAAAACAATGAACTCATTCCAACCAGGACTGTGACCGGTTGGAGGGTTTGTATAGATTATCGAAAGCTAAACAAAGCCACTAGGAAAGATCACTTCCCATTACCCTTTATTGATCAAATGATTGACTGTCTTGCAGGTAAACCATTTTATTGTTTTCTTGATGGTTATTCAGGTTACAATCAAATTGCCATAGCACCAGAAGATCAAGAAAAGACAACCTTCACATTCCCATACGGTACCTATGCCTTCCGAAGGATGCCGTTCGGATTGTGTAACACCCCGGCAACCTTCCAAAGATGCATGATGGCGCTCTTTTCAGACATGGTCGAAGACTTCCTTGAGATCTTCATGGATGATTTTTCTGTTTTTGGTAATGACTTCGACAGCTGTCTCGGCAATTTAGAGAGGGTGTTCGCAAGATGTGAAGAAACAGATTTAGTCCTCAATTGGGAGAAATGCCATTTTTATGGTAGATGAAGGAATAGTGCTCGGCCACAAGATTTCATCCAAGGGAATTGAAGTAAACAAAGCCAAGGTGGACGTGATCGAGAGATTACCCCCACCAAGTTCGGTTAAAGGAATTCGAAGTTTTCTCGGACATGCAGGTTTTTACAGGAGGTTCAGTCATAATTTTTTCTAAAATCACTAAACCCTTGTGTAATCTGCTTGAACATGATAAAGTCTTCGATTTTGATGATTCTTGCACCCAAGCATTCGAAACCCTAAAGAAAAAGCTTGCCTCGGCACCCATTGTCGTTCCACCAGATTGGACGCTACCTTTTGAGCTCATGTGTGATGCAAGTGATTTCGCGGTAGGAGCAGTCCTAGGCCAACACACAGGTAAGACCTTCCATGTGATATACTATGCTAGTAAAACTCTTAATAGTGCTCAAGTGAATTACACAACAACGGAGAAAGAGTTACTAGCTGTATTTTTCGCATTTGACAAGTTCCGATCCTATTGGATTGATACAAAGGTAATTGTTCATACGGACCATTCGGCAATCAAATATCTATTTGCTAAAAAGGATGTCAAACCTCGTTTAATTCGTTGGATATTACTTTTACAAGAATTTGATATTGAAATTAAGGACAGGAAAGGAACAGAAAATCAAGTGGCCGATCACTTATCACGTTTGGAACGCAATAGGGAGGAGGACGCGGATCTAGAGATATGCGATGCATTCCCGGATGAACAACTTTTAGTTGCCTCGGCAACCATGGATGCGCATGCCTCGGCAACCATGGATGCGCACGCCTCAGCAGCCTTTGACGCGCACGCCTCGGCAATTTTGGAAGCAGTCGCCACGGCAGCACATGCCTCGACAATACCCTGGTACGCAGATTTAGTTAATTTCCTTGTTTGTGGTATTTTACCTTATGGCATTACTCACCAAGGGAAGAAGCGGTTCTGCCATGATGCTAAGCATTACTTTTGGGACGAGCCTCTTTTGTTTAAACAATATGCAGATCAGGTTATACGCCGATGTGTCCCTGAAGAAGAGCAACAGAATGTACTCCGGCAATGCCATTCTTCACCCTATGGAGGACATTTTGGAGGAACTCGTACCGCGGCCAAAATTTTGCAATCCGGTTTGTATTGGCCAACATTGTACAAAGATGCCTAAGACTTTTACAAGCAATGTGATCGTTGCCAGAGGACAGGCAATATCTCTAGACGACATGAGATGCCACTCCAGAACATCATCGAGGTGGACTTGTTTGATGTGTAGGGGATTGATTTTATGGGACCTTTCCCATCTTCATTCGGCAACCTCTACATCTTACTTGCCGTCGACTATGTGTCTAAATGGGTGGAGGCAGCTGCAGTTCCCAACAACGATTTCAAGACCGTCCAACGATTCTTGCAGAAAAACATATTTACACGGTTTGGGATGCCAAGAGCAATTATCAGTGACGAAGGCAAGCATTTTGACAACAGACTAATTGCCAAGATGTTGCAACGCTTCGGCATATCACACAAGATCGCCACGGCATATCACCCACAAACCAACGGGCAAGCAGAAATTTCCAACCGGGAATTGAAGGGTATACTCGAGAAGGTTGTAAATCCCTCAAGGAAGGATTGGTCATTAAGACTAGATGACGCACTTTGGGCATATCGCACTGCATTCAAAAAACCCTTAGGTATGTCCCTATTCTGACTTGTCTATGGCAAGACATGCCATCTATCGGTGGAAATCGAACACAAGGCATACTGGGCAATCAAGACCGTGAATATGGATTGGGAAAGTGCCGGACAAAAGCGTTTGTTGGACCTCAATGAGATAGAAGAATTTCGTGCACTCGCCTATAACAATGCACAAATCTACAAGGAGAAAACAAAGCGATGGCACGACAAGAAACTATTGCCATGGCAATTCACGCCAGGGCAACTAGTTCTCTTATTCAATTCTCGGCTAAAACTTTTCCCAGGAAAGCTGAAATCAAGATGGTCGGGACCATTCGAAGTCGTCAAACCATTCTCCCATGGTGCTATGATAATCAAGTCCATCTCTGACAACCATGAATTCAAAGTCAATGGACAAAGATTGAAGCACTATAATGGTGCCCATGTGGAACGTAACAAGGAAGTGGTCAACTTAGGAGATGCATGAGCATGCTCTCCCTTTTGATATTAGTAGTTTTATTTTGTTTTATTTTTATTTTCGATTAAGTATTTATTTTATTTTATTTCATTTTTTTATTTTATTTTTTTACTATTTCTGATTATATATATATATATATATATTTAGGATAGATTTTTTTTAGAATCCCTTTATACATCTTTATTTATTTTCTTTTATTAATTTAATTTTAATCCTTATTTGATTTGTCTTTGAATTGTAGGAAAAAAGTTCAAGATAAAGAGGAATTCTAATCCAAGTAGGAAAACATCTTCAACAAGGAAACTAATGGGCTGAATCTAAGGCTTATATAAAGCCTCCAATTCACCCTAACCACAACCCCTTGTCGTCAACTTCTCCCTCACCCTAAACCCTTTTTCGTTTTCCCCTAATCCCACCCACCTATCTTTTCTATAAAACCCATCACCCTTAACCTATTCCTACTTTCTATCTTGCAACTTTTTAGTTTCTTTTCTTTTCTTTGATTTTACAAAACTCACAACCAAGATCATCCATGGCATCCAAGATTAAATTTTTAGTTCATCCAAGTTCCTCCAAAGAACCAAGATACAAGAAGTTTGCTACACCGGTGGTTCAAGAAAGATTTCAATCCAAGTTTGAAAGCCGGAAGATTCATGAAGAACAAGGCTTTGAATACTCCAACTCTCATCAAGATTTCGGCTTTGAACCATTCATCTTCGAGAGGATTGCACATCAAAAGTGGCAAATCTTTTGCCATCAACCGGAACCGGGTAACATCTCATGGGTAAGAGAATTCTATGCTCACTCACCTAACCCGAATAATCCTTATGTTTTTGTTCGTGAAAAGGCCATACTCATAAGTCCCGAAAGCGTCAACACCTTTTACGGGCTTTACATTGAGAAGGACGAGCATCAAGCCTTCATTGTTCAAATCACTCCCAAGCAACTCGACAAGGTGCTTCAAGAACTCACTCAACCGGGAACTCATTGGAACGACGGTAAATACAAGGGCACGGTAAATCGCTTTCGGCTTAAACCCTAGGCAAAACTATGGAATAAGTTTGTTAAAACTTCTTTAATGCTCACCACACACAATACTACCGTTGATATACCACGTCTTTTGCTCATACATTCTATTTTGCATAATCGCATCATTAACATTGGAAAAATTATTTGTGATGAGATTTTTGTATACAGCTCAAAAGATAAGGGTTCTCTTTTCTTCCCTAGCATAATTTCTAATCTTTGCAAGGAGATGCATGTCCCAAGTGAGTCCACCGATGAAAAGGCCCTACCCAAGTCTGGTTGGAATCAAGCACTAATCCGAAAGCTAATGGGAGAGGCACCGGGAGATTCTTTAAGGCCTCCAATTGCCACGACAACTCCTGCCGCCCCGGCAATCCCTGATGCCCAAGGACCTAACGCTCGGGCAACTCGGCCAACAACCCCGGGACACTTTGAAGCACTTTTGCAACCATTGGCAAGCCACCTAAGGCAAATTGAAGACCGGCAACTAATATTCATGCGGTACATGAAGGAGCACAACAATGCCATCACCCAAGTCATCATAGAAAAGTACCCGGACAATCGTGTGCCGTTCCCAATCTTTCCTACCGAGATCCTTGCCCCGGCACCCAATGAAGTAGTGGCAACCACAAAAGATGATGCCGCGGCAACCTACATCGTGCCTGCACAAGCTGACGCCACGGCAACCAACCCTGAAGATGCCACGGCAACCAAAGCTAAAGATATCCCGGCAACCACTGCAAAAGCCAAAGGTAAAGCACTTATGCCCGAATCAACTCCTACGGAATCATTTTCTGATTTTTCATATTCGGATGAGTCCGCCATTGCACCAACAAAGACCGCACCAATTGAATCCTCCAAGCGAAAAGCCAATGACATTGATGAAGAGGACGATGAGGACAACCCCGTACGAGGATCGACTCCACCACTAGCAACAAGAAAACAACCATCGCGTTCAAGCAAGAGAATCAAGACACCGACAAAAAGGAAACTAATCATCTACGATGACGAACTCTCGGAGTAAGTCCTCGTATGCAATTTATTTTTTTTCGTTATTTTTATGCATGCATTGAGGACAATGCCTCACTCGAGTTTGGGGGGATTGTTATTAGTAGTTACCATGTTTAGTTACATTCATCTTAAGTATTACATTTAGGATACATAAATTGCTTGCCATGCCTTTAATTGGAACAAGAATTGCTTAGATTTGATGAATATTCGATGATGACTTTGCCAATGCACTTAATTGATAGAATTTTTATTCTAGGATAACCATGGAAAAACTTAGAATTTTACTATGATACTAATTTTGATGAAACACTGTTGTGGTTTGATTGATTTAAGGAATTCTAGTGAACTTAGGTTGATAATTTACAAATTGGGGGATTAGAATAAAAATTGGATGAATGCTAGAGGTGCCCGAAATTGGCTCTAGTATGTGCTAAAAAAATTGATCACTAGAGGTGCCCAAAACTAGCTCTAGTATGTGCTAAAAAAATTGATCGCTAGAGGTGCCCGAATCCGGCTCTAGTCGAATAAATTAACTTATGAAAACTAAAAACACAACACTAGAGGTGCCCAAAACTGGCTCTAGTTAAAACATGTTAAAAAAGAACCCAATGAAGTAATTTGAAAACCTCTTGTTTGTATAGAATCCGAAAAATCAACTTGCACACAACTCCGCACACACTCACAAGCATTATAGTTTGATTCCAAATGACTCCTAAGTTTTCCGAAAAATAAAAATACAATCATACTTTGTGCTCCGGTTTAGAGAATTGAAATCAAGTTTAAAGCTAAGTTTGTGAAAATTGAAGTCTTGGCAGGTAATTATGAGTTTGCATTGCTTGAGGACAAGCAATAGTTCGAGTTTGGGGGTGTGATAAGTGTTCAAAAGTACTATTTTTCTTACCCTTTTTACTCATATTATTGTTAGACTTAGGCTCATATTAGTTGCATAATTATCCATTCATGCATTAATCCATGTTTCCTTCTATCGTTGAGCTTGATTACGTAACTTGGTAGTTTTTGTGCGAAAAGATGCTGCTATGGTGTGTTTTGTGTGTATGTGCAGGATCATTTTCCAAAGCAGGGCTAGAGCTAGTTGCCAGGGCAATGCATGAAGGAGACGCCGAGCTAGTTGCCAGGGCAATTCATGAAGGAGACGCCGAGCCAGTTGCCATGGAAATTGTCGACAAGAGCAAAGGTGATATGGTTGTCGAAATTGATGACTAGACAAGCCCAAGATGACATGGAGAAAAGCCCAAACCCAAAGGAATTTGATTTCCATGAAGAGATTAAAGAAGAATTAAATTCCAAGAAGATAGGAGAAGTTCTAGTAGGAATATAATTATAATAAAGAATTATATTCTTTAAAGATAATTTAATTCCAACTTAACTTCCTCCTCAAAGAAGGACTTTGGCCTAGCCCTATAAATAAGAAGGGAATTTCGACAATCCAGAGAGAGCAAGAGAGGGGAATTTCGACAAGTCCAAGGAGGGCAAGAGGAGAGAATTTTCGACAAGCATCTAGGGCAAGGAGGATTTCGACAAGCCTCCTTCTTCATCCTTTTCTTTCTTGTTCGATTGGGTTCATGCTAGGGATTATTTATCTTGTGTTTCTTTGGAACCTAGCCATGAACTAAATCTACTTGGCTATGGTTATTGTGTTTTGTGGTTGTGAGAAACTATTGAATAAGAGAACTAGTTGCCCTGGCGTGAATTGTCGCGACAATAGTTTCTTGTCCTGCCATTGCTTTGTTTTCTCCTTGTAGATTCATGCATTTTTATAGGTGAGTGCACGAAATTCTTCTATCTCGTTGAGGTCCAACAAATGCTTTTGTCCGACACTTTCCCAATCCATATTCACGGTCTTGATTGCCCATTGGTTTGTAGGTGATATTGCTCGTCCTCTGACAACGATCAGATTGCTTGTAAAACTCTTGGGCATCTTTGTACAGTGTTGGCCAATACAAACCGGATTGAAAAACTTTGGCCGCGGTACGAGTTCCTCCAAAATGTCCTCCAAAAGGTGGAGAATGGCATTACCATAGTACATTCTACTACTCTACTTCAGGGACACATCGGCGTATGACTTGATCTGCACATTGTTTAAACAAAAGAGGCTCATCCCAAAAGTAATGCTTAGCATCATGGCGGAACTGCTTCTTCCCTTGGTGAGTAAGACCATAAGGTAAAATACCACAAACAAGGAAATTAACTAAATCCGCGTACCAGGGTATTGCCGAGGCATGTGCTGCCGTGGTGACTGCTCCCAAGATTGCCGAGTCGTGTGTATCTAGAGTTGCCGAGGCATACGCGTCTATGGTTGCCGAGGTGTGCGTATCAATGGTTACTAAGGCGTGCACGTCTAGAGTTGCCGAGGCGTACGCGTCAAGAGCTGCTATGGCGTCGAGGGTTGCCGAGGCATGCGCATGCTGGTTATCGAGGCGTGCATATCTAGAGTTGCCGAGGCGTGCGCGTCAAGAGCTATTGTGGGGTCGAGGGTTGCCGAGGCATGCACATCCATGGTTGTCGAGGCGTCAAGGGTTGCCGAGCCAAGCTTTTCCTTTAGGGTTTCGAATGCTTGGGTGTAAGAATCATCAAAATGGAAGACTTTATCTTGGTGGGGGTAATCTCTCGATCACGTCCACCTTGGCTTTGTCTACTTCAATTCCCTTGGATGAAATCTTGTGGCCGAGCACTATTCCTTCATCTACCATAAGATGGCACTTCTCCCAATTAAGGACTAAATCGGTTTCTTCATATCTTGCCAACACATTCTCTAAATTGTCGAGGCAACTGTTGAAGTCACTACCAAAAATGGAAAAATCATCCATGAAGATCTCAAGGAAGTCTTCGACCATGTCTGAAAAAAGTGCCATCATGCATCTTCTAATGTTAGTGCATATCTGAGAAAACTTGAGGATGGTCGTTTTCGATACTTCTTATAGTCAATCCGCACCCTCCATCGGGTGACAATATTGCCCAAAAAGAGTTTGGCCAATGTGCTTGCCACTACTCCATTTTGTGTTACCATGGTGGATGTGTCTTTCTTCTTTGTTCGCTTGTAGTCCATGTATACTCTCCACCTTGCTACTATTCCTGAAGGCACAAATATATTAATAGGAAAAATTATATCCATTCTCAACCATTCAATTACCTCATTCTTGTCGACTTCTATCATGGTTGGATGTAGCCTTTGTTGTCGTTGCAATTGCTGCTCAAGCCAATTGCCGTGGTAATCAGTTGCCAAAATTTGATGTAAGTCAAAGGAAGAACCAATTTTCTGAAAAGCTTTACGAATCCGAACACCGTTTTCTTTTGACCTCTCAAACATCTCCATCAGTAGAGATTTCGATGGCTTCAAATCTACCAACCTCAGTTCCTCAAGACATACCTGCAATGGACGACGTGAGTATTTAAAGAATTCGAAAGGTTCAACCATTACCTGCTCATATTCCATTGGCAAATTATTATCATCCCATTGATCTTGCATGTGGTCGTGTAATTGCCGTGGCAATTGTAGATGAGAACAATCTACAAATTCCTGCTTCAACATCAACGTTGTAATCTTATGGGCATCAGGTTCCTCAGAATTTGTTGTAGTATTGTTGTTTTCAGCTTCACTGAGTGTCGTCCAGGCATTGCTCTGTTCAGGCTCCTCAATCATTGCCGAGGCAATTTGTTGTTCAGGCTCATCATGTGTTGGGCAATCTCTCATTGGCAACCTCTTGACTTTGAGGTTCTAGTTGTTCCCCACACATCGGAGAGCTTTCTTTGCATTGCTCCTTATCCTCTTGCCTTGGGACGTCAATATCCCTAGGAATGAATTATTGGTGCATGTTATCCATGACATATGTGGATCTCCCCAATTGATCTTCTAAATCCCCTAAGGTTGCATCCCACTGAGCTATCCTCATATCCATAGATTTTGATAGCTCTCGAATCTTTTCAATTGATCCGTCAAGTCTAGCCAAGGAAGCTAGTAACGTTTCCTCCAAGGAATTGGAATGCTCTTGAAAAGGACTACATTGCCATGTCATATCTATTGCTGCGGCAAAATTGTTATGGTAAAAACAAAATTTGAGCTTTTTGACCATACCATGAAGAATTTTGCTGCTGGTTCCCTCTATGGTCCTCCATGTAGTTATATGCACCGAAAATGTGAGGGCAATTTTCAAACACATGATGTTCTCCACACATAGCACAAGATTTTTCCACGGTATAAGTTATTTGGGCTTTTCTCGGTTGGTATAGGTAATCATCAAAGGGTGCAAGAAACTCTTGATTGGATTGATTCATATCTTCCAACACCATCTCTCGAATAGATCGGCTTTTATTTCCCGACATGCTGATGTCCCTTAACTTGTAGCGCACCTAATTTTTTTTTTGATAAAACAAACAAAAAGAAAAGTTAGTAAAACTAATAGAAAAAATGCAATAACAAAAACAACTAACACCAATTGCCAATCCCCAGCAACGGTGCCAAAAACTTGTTGCGTGTAATAAGTGCTACGCAAATGTGCAAGTATACACGTCGCAAGTAATAAAGTGATACGAGTATCGTCTCCATAGGGATTGGTTTGGGCCACTTTGCTTAAGTTACTGCACTGTGAAAATAAAAACACAATTGATAATAGAGGTTTTAATTAACGAGAAAACTAAGAGCAATAAACTAAAAGAATAGATGAAATTAAAATAGAGTAAATAGGCCAGGTTATCGTGAGTTGAGGTGTGATAGCCGATTGGATCGTCTTGGTAAAAGAGTGCAAGGGCAACTCAGTTGCCGTGGCAACTTGCACAGCGGGGTTGCCTTGGCAACTAATCGATGGTTGCCTGGGCGACTAGCTGGGCAACTACTTGGGCGTCTGGGCAGCAACTTCAAGGTTCGGCAGAGCGTTCTTCAATGGTTTCTTCTTATCCCTAAGTCGAAACTCTAGCTACTTGTGCATGCCTTGATAATACATCCCTGCGTGAATTGAGGGTGAACAACAACCAATCTTGCGCTCCTCTTAGCCATTGAAATCCTTAACTTATTCCTAAGCCGAATTAATCTTCACCATCAATAGATTGAATAAAGACCATACTCATTCGTTTCTTGAATCTAACTCTCCCGATATTAGATAAATAGATAAAGTTACGAGATCGTCTCCCAATTCACTCGCAAACAAGAATAAGAACCAAGAATGAGTAAACCTTGAATTGAAAGTGCAAACTCTTATTACCTAAAAAAAACCCAATTGTTTTTCACAACAACAAAACACAATAACCCCAACCAATCAAGTTAGTTCATGGTTGGGTTCAAAAGATATACAAAGAATAATCCCCAAACCATGAATCTAATGGAAGCAAAGAAGAAGAAGAAGAAATCGAACTCTCTCCCCCTTGCTCTCTTGTCGAAAATTCTCTCCTCTTGCCCTATGGGGTTGTTGAAATTTTCCCTCCTCTTGCTCTCCTCCAAGTTGACGATATGGCCTATAATTTATAGGGCTAGGTCAAAGTCCTTCTTTGAGGAGGAAGTTAAGTTGGAATTAAATTATTTTTAAAGAATATAATTCTTTATTATAATTAAATTCCTACTAGAACTTCTCCTATCTTCTTGGAATTTAATTCTTCTTTAATCTCTTCATGGAAATCAAATTCCTTTGGGATTCAGCTTTGCTCCACGTCATCTTGGGCTTGTCTAGTCATCAATTTTGACTACCATATCACCTTATTCTTTGTCGACAATTGCCCTGGCAACTGGCTCGGCGTCTCATTCATGCATTACCCTGGCAACTAGCTCGGCATCTCCTTCATGCATTGCCCTGGCAACTAGCTCTAGCCTTGTTTTAGGCAAGTGATTCTGCACACACACAAAAATACACCAAAGCAGCATCTTTTTCCACAAAAATCACCAAGTTATGTAATCAAGCTCAACGGTGGAAAGAAACATGAATTAATGCATGAATGACTAATTATGCAACTAATATGAGCTTAAGTCTAACAATAATATGAGTAAAAAGGGTAATAAAAATAGTACTTTTGAACACCTATCAATAATCATGTTCAAAAGCCCATAACTAAATATTATAATTCATTAAATTTGATTTAATCTTATTTTACTGTCATAATCAAATATTTTAACTCGTAAAATTTGATTTAATCTTATTTTGTGGTCGTTTTGTTGGGTTTAAGGAGTGCATGTTTAAATGGGCTTTACAGTGGACGTTTTTAAAAAGTTTTGAAAATTATGTTAAGCTATATTATCATGTTTGAATGCCAATAAATAGATATTTTAAGTCATAAATTGTGATTTAATCTTATTTTTTGGACGTTTTGTTGGGGTTTAAGGCGTGCACGTCTAAATGGCTTTATAGTGGATCCATTGGAATTTTAACCGAGTAAAAAGCTCTAAAATTGATCTTAAGCTGTATAATCATGTTCAAAACCCCATAACTAAATATTTAATTTATAAAATTTGATTTTATCTTATTTTGTGCGCATTTTGTTGGGTTTTAAGGTGTGCATCTCTAAATGGGCTTTATACTGGACCCATTGGGATTTTAACCTAGTAAAATTTTACTAAAAGTGAGGTTAAGCTATATAGTCGTGTTCAAAAACCCATAACTAAATATTTTAATACATAAAATATGATTTAATCGTATTTTCGCCCATTTTGCTAGGGTTTAAGGTGTGCTTGTCTAAATTGGCTTTATATTGGGCACGTTAGAATTTTAACAGAGTAAAAATTTCTGAAAATAAGGTTAAGCTATATAATCATGTTCAAAGTCCCATAACTTAATATTTTAAGTCATAAATTGTGATTTAATCTTATTTTTCGACCGTTTTGTTGGGTTTTAAGGCGTGCATGTCTAACTGAGCTTTATAATGGACCCATTGGAATTTTTACCGAGTAAAAAGTTTTGAAAATGATGTTAAGCTATATAATCATGTTTTAATGCTCTTCAATGAGTATTTTAAGTCATAAAATGTGATTTAATCTTATTTTGGCCGTTTTGTTGGGTTTTAAGGCGTGCATGTTTAAATGGGCTTTACAGTGGACCCGTTGGAATTTTAACAGAGTAAAAAGTTCTAAAATTGTGGTTAAGCTGTATAATCAAGTTCAAAAGTCCATAACTAAATATTTAAATCATAAATTTTATTTAATCTTATTTTGCGGCCATTTTGTTGGGGTTAAAGGCGTGCATGTCTAAGTGGGCTTTACAGTGGACCCGTTG
This sequence comes from Hibiscus mutabilis, assembly GCA_019671005.1. Classification (NCBI taxonomy): domain Eukaryota; kingdom Viridiplantae; phylum Streptophyta; class Magnoliopsida; order Malvales; family Malvaceae; genus Hibiscus; species Hibiscus mutabilis. Next base: position 30,335,036 of record CM033726.1, on the reverse strand, counting down.
GAAATTTTAACAGAGTAAAAAGTTCCAAAATTGAGGTTAAAATTTGTAAACACGTTCAAAAGCCTATAACTAAATATTTTAATTCATAAAATTTGATTTAATCTTATTTTTTGGCCATTTTGTTGGGTTTTAAGGCGTTCATGTCTAAATGGGCATTATATTGGACCCGTTGAAATTTTAACCGAGTAAAAATTTCTAAAAATAAGGTTCAGCTATATAATCATGTTCAAAAACCCATAACTAAATATTTTAATTCATAAAATGTTATTTAAACTTATTTTTCGTTCGTTTTGTTGCAGGTTTAAGTCGTGCATGTCAAAGTGGGTTTTAGAATGGACCTGTTGGAATTTTAACCGAGTAAAAAGTTCTAAAATTGAGATTAAGCTATATAGTCATGTTCAAAATCCCATAACTAAATATTTTAATTCATAAAATTTTATTTAATCTTATTTTGCGGCCATTTTGTTGGGTTTTAATTGTGCACATCTAAATGGGCTTTACAATAGACTCATTGGAATTTTAACCTAGTAAAAATTTCTAAAAATGATGTTAAGCTATATAATCATGTTCAAAAACCAATAATTAAATATTTTAAGTCATAAAATGTGATTTAATCTTATTTTTCCTCCGTTTTGTTGGAGTTTAAGGCATGCATGTCTAAATGGGCTTTATAGTAGACCCCTTAGACTTTTAACCGAGTAAAAAGTTCTGAAAATGTGGTTAAGCTTTATAATCATATTCAAAAGCCCATAATAAAATATTTTAACTCATACAATTTGATTTAATCTTATTTTGTGGTCGTTTTGTTGTGTGTAAGGAGTGTATGTCTAAATGGGCTTTATAGTGGAACCGTTGGAATTTTAACCGAGTAAAAATTTATGAAAATGTGGTTAAGCTATATAATCATGTTCAAAATAGCCCATAACTATATATTTTTTGTCATAAATTGTTATTTAATCTTATTTTTCGGTCGTTTTGTTGGGGTTTAAGGCGTGCATGTCTAAATGGGCTTTATAGTGGATCTGCTGGAATTTTAACCTAGTAAAAAGTTCTAAAATTGAGGTTAAGCTGTATAATAATGTTCAAAAGTCCATAACTAAATTTTTTAATTCATAAAATTTGATTTAATCTTATTTTGTGGCCATTTTGCTGGGGTTTAAGGCATACATGTCTAAATGGGTTTTATAGTTGACCCGTTAGAATTTTAACTGAGTAAAAATTTCTAAAAATGAGATTAAGCTATATAATCATGTTCAAAAACCCATAACTAAATATTTTATTAAAACGATAAAAGGTATAACGTGAAAAACCGTAGCCCCTCTTCATCTTTTCCCTATTATTTTTCTTAGCCGCTCGACGATTCTTCCCCTTAGCGCCTCATGTTTTGTTTTGTAACCAGCGGCGACACCGATTTTACTGCCGGTTGTCGACCGCTGGATCTGTTTTTATTTTTCTTAGTTTTTAATAAAATAATTATGTCTTTGTGACACTGTTTTTCTGCCTGTATGACACGTTTATCTTTGTCTATTGGCATGTCTAACTCTGTCTATTAGCATGTTTATCTCTATCTTTTGGCATGTTTTCTTCTACTTCAGTCATTTTGGTTGTTCTTTATTTTATGTTTTACAAGGGTTGGATTTGACGACGCCACAACTGATCAAGATGGAACTTATTTGTAATCCTGTTGTTTTTTCCTGCTCTAGACCTTTAGTTTAAAATTGGATATGCGATTTGCACTTGTGAAGAGTTTCTCACGGTGGTTGGCTCTGATTTGTGTTTTCTCGGTGGTCTATCAATAGCTTCAACCCCTTTTGTGGTTCATTTTGCTGATGCAGTTAGGTTTCGTTTCTATTTTTCGATCGAGTATTTGGATGGGTTTATAACCTTTAGATGTATGGTTCATGTCTGATCTAAATTGGCTAGTTTTAGGAGAATGTCCAAATTATGTATTTAGTTTACAATGATAGTTTGTAAACCCTTATAGTAATTTTGGGTATTTTCTAGTTAATAAAACTAATGGCTTCTTTTCAAAAAAAATATTTTAATTCCTAAATTATGATTTTATCTTATTTTTCGTCCATTTTGTTGGGGTTTAAGACGTGTATGTCTAAATGAGCTTTATAGTGGACCCGTTGGAATTTTAACCGGGTAAAAAGTTTTACAAAATGAGGTTAAGCTATAGAATCATGTTCAAAAGCTCATAACTAAATATTTTAAGTCATAAAATGTGATTTGATATTATTTTTCAGCCATTTTAGTGGGGGTTTAATGCTTGCAAGTCTAAATGGGCTTTATAGTGTACCCGTTGGAATTTTAACAGAGTAAAAAGTTCTAAAATTGAGGTTAAGTTGTGTAATCATGTTCAAAAGCCCATAACTAAATATTTTAAACCATAAAATTTAATTTAATCTTATTTTGCGACCATTTTGTAGGAGTTTAAGGCGTGCATGTCTAAATGGGCTTTATAGTGGACCCATTAAAATTTTAACCGAGTAAAAAGTTCTAAAAAGAGGTTAAGCTATATAAATATATTAAAAATCCCATAATCAAGTATTTTAACTCATAAAAATTTATTTAAACTTATTTTGTGGCTATTTTGTTGGGTTTAGGCATGCATGTCTAAATGGGCTTTACAATGGACCGTTGGAATTTTAATCGAATAAAAATCTATGAAAATGAGGTTAAACTATATAATCATGTTCAAAACCCCATAACTAAATAATTTAATTCATAAAATTTGATTCAATCTTATTTTGCAGTCATTTTGTTGTGGTTTAAGGTATACATGTCTAAATGGGCGTTACAGTGGACTCGTTGGAATTAACCGAGTAAAAATTTCTGAAAATAAGGTTACGCTATATAATTATGTTCAAAAGCCCATAACTAAATATTTTAAGTCATAAATTATGATTTAATCTTATTTTTTGGTTGTTTTGTTGGGGTTTAAGGCGTACATGTCTAAATGGGCTTTACAATAGATCCGTTGGAATTTTAATAGAGAAAAAAGTTCTAAAATTGAGGTTAAGCTATATAATCATGTTCAAAAGCCCTTAACTAAATATTTAATTCATAAAAATTGATTTAATCTTATTTTGCGACCATTTTGTTGGGGTTTAAGGCGTGCAGGTCTAAACGGGCTTTACAGTGGATCCATTGGAATTTTTTTGAAGAAATGTGGGCCTCATTAAAAACCCCTCTAAAGTCACATGTGGCCAAGAGGCCCCGAGTGAGCACCTATGGGGAAACGAGTAGCCAAATATATTAACTTGGATGAGAAATAATCTCATTAGTTACAAAAGAATGGAGATAATCTGGATAATCCAAACCGAAAGATGTAGACGACATAGACCTCAGAGCCCTAGAGGCAAGAGTATGGGCAACATTGTTCACCACCCTAAGAACAAAATGAATACTAATATTATCTTCCTCGTCAAGCAGAAGACGAGCATGTTCAATAAACGAGCTCAAGATAGACAAATCAGTAGTACATTGTCGATTTAACTTATTAGCCACTATAGCTGAATCTGTCTCAATGACCAAATTAGACCATCCATGATCGCGAGCAAAAAAGATGCCAGCAAGGACCGCTTGGGCTTCGGCAAAGGTAGCATCCACGCACCACTAGAGTCGCGCACCACAACACCTATTACAACAACCTTGGTGAGAGGATCAAAGGCCCAATCCGTGTTAATCTTCATGGACCCATCCCGGGGTGGTTGCCATCGCAGGTGCGCAAGGATTGGTGCATCCGTCGGCTGGGTGGTGGAGCTGGTTGAAGTAGCTGCAGCGTAGTCCCGTAGAATGCCCTGGGAGTTGAGAACCGTGAGCCATGGGGGTTGGAGATGATGATTATGGACCCAATCATTATGCCTATTCCATAGGTTCCAGAGAACCGTTAACAACAGTGCAAATGATTGAATCGATAAGCATGCAGCCCCTTCCTCAAGCCAAGATAATGATGAAGCTGTGTCACTAGAGATGATAGAACTTGGCATACCAGCCAGACAGAGGGCCTCGTTGGCACCTGGACAGTCACGTAGTGCATGAATTGTTGTTTCCTGGTTCATGCAACAAAGAGGGCAAAGCCCGGGGTGAGATTTACCGCCTGAAGTTTATGGCCTATCAGAAGAGCATCATGGCCTATCCGCCAACCAAAGGAACAGATTTTCGGAAGGACCGATAGCTTGGATATAACTTTCCAGATGCGGGAAGGTCTATTAATTGGTGCTGGCGGCTGTTGTAGATACAAGTAGCCGGATCGTACCGTGTAAATACTAGAGTCATGGTTGCTCCACAGAATTGTATCTTGTCGATCATTAATAATCAAAATGCTAAGGACAGTGTTGGAATCATCCGAGTTGAAATATTGGAAAACTTTCATTTCATCCCATCTAGGCTGCCCGGGAATCATAAGTTCGCGACAACGAATAGGGAGCTCATCGCAATCCTCATAATCACCGTATAGATTAATTGCAGATGTACCTCCCCAATTATCAGAGTGGACTCGTACTTTACTATCCACCCCCAGCCTTTTAAAGAACCCGGCGTGAAGTTTCAACATGGCCTGGTGAATACCCTTCCATGCAAAAAAAGCTCTCCTATTTGTTTCAGATTCCAACATATTCCCAAAGGGAAAGTATTTAGCCTTGTAAATCTGAGCAAGCAAAGAATTAGGCTCAATTATTAGGCACCAAAATTGTTTGCCTCTAAGGGCAATATTAAAGAGGTGCATGTCTCGAAAGTCAACGACCTCGCAAATTTAGGCGAGCAAACAATATCCCAAGGTATGAGAGGCCATCCACATTTGTTGTTTTTCCCGGACCACCAATAGCGCCAGACAGATTTAGACATATCATCGATAATGCTCTGGGGAAGAAGGTAGCAAGTCATCACATATTGAGGCAAGGATTGAATCATAGATTTAATGAAGACCTCTCGACCACTAAGCGAGAGAAAATGTTTGTCCCAATGAGACATACGCAAATTCACTTTATCACGTGTGAAACCTAGGGATGCAGTTTTATTTTTCCCTATCAAAAGAGGAGCGCCGAGATAAATCCCCAAATCATCCACTTCTTGAACACGAAAGATGTCGTGTACTACCTGTTTGTGCTTAGGGGTGGTACGAGGGCTAAATAAAATGGTTGATTTTTCAAAGTTAACCGCCTGTCTAGAGGAAGAGGCGTATAGTTGTAGGATATATTTAAGATGGGAAGACTCTGTGATATTGTTCTGGATGAAAAGCATGCAATCATCAGCGAAAAGCAGATGATTTACCCGCGGGCTATGGCGACTGGAACAAAGGCCAGGGAGCCGAACTGTTTGTTGTTCAGCCAGTAGAATTGACGAGAGGCTTTCTATATAAAAGAGAAATAAAAAAGGAGAAAGAGGGTCTCCTTGTCTTAAACCTCGATGAGGGTGGAAAATCTGAGAGAGGGAATTATTTACTCTAGCGGTAAAAGAAACTGTAGTGATGCATCGCATAATAGTATCAACCCAAGCAGTAACGAAACCCAACTGTAGCATAATTTGCAGGAGGAAAGACCATTCCACACGGTCAAACGCCTTTTCCATGTCTAATTTAACCGTTGTGCCCTGATAGGGTCTTGACCCCCTATATTGAGAGAGTGCACCAGTTCATAGGTGACAAGGATATTGTCTTAGATATTCTTGCCCCTTACAAAAGCGACTTGATTGTCATTGATACAGAAAGGAATTATGGACTTCATTCGATTTACTAGCACTTTAGTAAACATCTTGTAAATTACGGTGCAAAGACTGATGGGCTGCAATTGTCTCATAGTAGTTGGTTCAGTCACCTTGGGGATCAAGACTAAGAGCGGTTCACTATAGCCATGTCTGCATTCCCAAATAGAATGTCTAGGCATAGGTTAATAACGTTCTATCCTATTGTGCCTCAGTGCTGACGGTAGAACCCACATGGCAGGCCATCAATCCCAGGAGCTTTCCTTGGGTTAATATCCCGAAAAACATGAAGGATTTCTTCCACATTGAAAGGCATGTTAAAGCCTCATTCATTTCAGGAGTAATGGTAGGGGCTATGTTGTTAAGAATGAAATGAGAGATATTTGGATTTGAAAAAGTGAAGAGACCCTGGAAATAATCCACGACAATTCGCATAATATCTTCCTCACTTTCTCGCCAAATATTAGAGTGGTCAAGCAAACCCTTAATTTTATTTTTCTTACGTCATCTATTCGTAAGGGCATGGAAGTAGGCAGTATTCTTATCGCCTTGAGCTAGCCAAAAGATACGTGAACGTTGAGCCCAATACGTTTCCTGTGTTTTAAGAAGGTGACGAAGCTCAGATTTAGCCTTTAGGAAGGTTTCTACATCAGCAGGTGAAAGGCCTCGATGTAGACAATAATTTATTTGTTTGTTAAGTTCAATAATGCGACCTGTGGAGGAGCTTCACTGATATGATTGCCAGTCCTTGAGGCAAGAACCAACATCTTGTATTTTTTCTATAGCCGAACCATGATTGGCTAACCAAGTTGATTGAACAATGGATACACAATCAGAGTTATTTGCCCAACAGTTCTCAAAACAAAAATGATCTTCATTAGGCACAAATCGATCAGTAAAAGTGTGATCGGTTTCCATGAGGATGATACTATGGTCAGAATCCGCATGGTATTCAGAAGTTGCACGACAGTTAGTATGCATATTTAGCCAAGTCATATTAGCTACAAAATGGTCAAGCCGTTCAAGCTGTTTTGTTGGGTTTAAGGCGTGCATGTCTAAATGGGCTTTATAATGGTCCGTTGGAATTTTAATCGAGTAAAAATCTATGAAAATGAGGTTAAACTATATAATCACGTTCAAAACCCCATAACTAAATATTTTAATTCATAAAATTTGATTCAATCTTATTTTGCAGTCATTTTGTTGCGATTTAAGGTGTGCATGTCTAAATAGGCGTTACAGTGGACTCGTTGGAATTTTAACCGAGTAAAAATTTCTTAAAATGAGGTTACGCTATAATCATGTTCAAAAGACAATAACTAAATATTTTAAGTCATAAATTATGATTTAATCTTATTTTGGCTGTTTTATTGGGGTTTAAGGCATACATGTCTAAATGGGCTTTACAGTGGATCCGTTGGAATTTTAACAGAGAAAAAAGTTCTAAAATTGAGGTTAAGCTGTATAATCATGTTCAAAAGCTCATAACTAAATATTTTAATTCATAAAATTTGATTTAATCTTATTTTGCGACCATTTTGTTGGGGTTTAAGGCGTGCAGGTCTAAACGGGCTTTACAGTTGATCCATTGGAATTTTTTGAAGAAATGTGGGCCTCATTAAAAATCCCTCTAAAGTTACACGTGGCCAAGAGGCCCCGAGTGAGCACTTACGGGGAAAAGAGTAGCCAAATATATTAACTTGGATAAGAATGAAGATAATCTGGATAATCCAAACCGAAAGATGTGGACGACATAGACCTCAAAGCCCTAGAGGCAAGAGTATGGGCAACATTGTTCACCACCCTAGGAACAAAATGAATACTAATATTATCTGCCTCGTCAAGTAGAAGACGAGCATGTTCAATAAACGAGCTCAAGTTAGACAAATCAGTAGTACATTGTCGATTTAACTTATTAGCCACTATAACCGATTCCGTCTCAATGACCAAATTAGACCAGCCATGATCGCGAGCAAAAATGATGCCAGCAAGGACCGCTTGGGCATCGACAAAGGTAGCATCCACGCACCACTAGAGTCGTGTGCCACAACACCCATTACTCCAGCCTTGGTTAATCTTCATGAGCCCATTCCAGGGTGGTTGCCATCGCGGGTGCGTAAGGGTTGGTGCATCCGTCGGCTGGGAGGTGGAGCTGGTTGAAGTAGCTGTAGCGTAGTCCCGTAGAATGCCCTGGGAGTTGAGAACCGTGAGCCATGGGGGTTGGAGATGATGATTATGGACCCAATCGTTAATCCCTGTTCCATAGGTTCTAGAGAACCGTTAGCAACAGTGCAAATGATTGAATCGATAAGCATGCAGGCCCTTCCTCAAGCCAAGATAATGATGAAGCTGTGTCACTAGAGATGATAGAACTTGGCATACCAGCCAGATGAAGGGCCTCGTTGGCACCTGGACAGTCACCTAGTGCATGAATCATTGTTTCTTGGTTCATGCAACAAAGAGGGCAAATCCCAGGGCGGGATTTACCGCCTGAAGTCTATGGCCTATTGGAAGAGCATCATGGTCTACCCGCCAACCAAAGGAACAAATTTTTGGAAGGACCGATAACTTGGATATAACATTCCAGATGCGGGAAGGTCTATTAATTAGTGCTGGTGGCCGCTTTAGATACAAGTAGCCGGATCGTACCGTGTAAATACTAGAGTCATGGTTACTCCACAGAATTGTATCTTGTCGATCATTAATAATCGAAATGCTAAGGACAGTGTTGGCATCATCTGAGTTGAAATATTGGCAAACTTTCATTTCATCCCATCTAGGCTGCCCGGGAATCATAAATTTGCGGCAACGAATAGGGAGCTCATCGCAATCCTCATAATCACCGTATAGATTAATTACAGACGTACCTCCCTAATTATCAGAGTGGACTCGTATTTTACTATCCACCCCCGGCCTTTTAAAGAACCCAACGTAAAGTTTCAACATGGCCTGGTGAATACCCTTCCATGCAAAAAAGGCTCTCCTATTAGTTTCAGATTCCAATATATTCCCTGAGGGAAACTATTTCGCCTTGTAAATCTGAGCAAGCAAAGAATCAGGCTCAGTTATAAGGCGCCAAAATTGTTTGCCTAGAAGGGCAATATTAAAGAGGTGCATGTCTCGAAAGCCAACGACCTTGCAAATTTAGACGAGCAAACAGTATGACAAGGTATGAGAGGCCATCAACATTTGTTGTTTTTCCCAGACCACCAATAGCGCCGCAAAGATTTAGACATATCATCGATAATGTTCTGGGGAAGAAGGTAGCAAGACATCACATATTGAGGCAAGGATTGAATCACAGATTTAATGAAGACCTCTCGACCACTAAATGAGAGAAAGTGTTTGTCCCAATGAGACATACGAAAATTCACTTTATCACGTGTGAAACCTAGGGATGCAGTTTTATTTTTCCTGATCAAAAGAGGAACACTGAGATAAATCCCCGAATCATCCACTTCTCGAACGCGAAAGATGTCATGTACTGCCTGTTTGTGCTTAGGGGTGGTACGAGGGCTAAATAAAATTGTTGATTTTTCAAAGTTAACCGCCTATCTAGAGGAAGAGACGTAGAGTTGTAGGATATCTTTAAGATGGGAAGACTCTGTGATATTGTTCTGGATGAAAAGCATGCAATCATCAGCGAAAAGAAGATGATTTACCCGCGGCCTATGGCGTCTGGCACAAAGGCCATGGAGCCGACCTGTTTGTTGTTCAGCCAGTAGAACTGACGAGAGGCTTTGTGTATAAAAGAGAAATAAAAAAGGAGAAAGAGGGTCTCCTTGTCTTAAACCTCGATGAGGGTGGAAAATTTGAGAGAGAGAATTATTTACTCTAGCGGTAAAAGAAACAGTAGTGATGCATCGCATAATAATATCAACCCAAGCAGTAATGAAACCCAACTGTAGCATAATTTGCCGGAGGAAAGACCATTCCACACGGTCAAACGCCTTTTCCATGTCTAATTTAATCGATGTGCCCTGATAGGGTCTTGACCCCCTGTATTGAGGGAGTGCACCATTTCATGGGTGACAAGGATATTGTCTGAGATATTCTTGCCCCTTACAAAAGCGACTTGATTATCATTGATACAAAAAGGAATTAAGGACTTCATACGATTTACTAACACTTTAGTAACAATCTTGTAAATTACGGTGCAAAGACCGATGGGCCACTATTGTCTCATAGTAGTTGGTTCAGTCACCTTGGGGATCAAGACTAAGAGCGGTTCACTGTAGCCATGTTTGCATTCCCAGACAGAAGGTCTAGGCATAGGTTAATAACGTTCTATCCTACTGTGTCCTAGTGCTGATGGTAGAACCCACTAGGCATGCCATCAATCCCAGGAGCTTTCCTTGGGATAATATCCCGAAAAGCATGAAGGATTTCTTCCATAGTGAAAGGCCTGTTAAAGGCTCATTCATTTCATGAGTAATGGTAAGGGCTATGTTGTTAAGAGTGAAATGAGAGATATTTGGATTTGAAGAAATGAAGAGACCCTGGAAATAATCCACGAAAATTCCCATAATATCTTCCTCACTTTCTCGCCAAATATTAGAGTGGTCAAGCAAACCCTTAATTTTATTTTTCTTACGCCGTCCATTCGCAAGGGCATGGAAGTAGGCAGTATTCTTATCGCCTTGAGCTAGCCAAAAGATGTGTGAGCGTTGAGCCCAATACGTTTCCTGTGTTTCAAGAAGGTGACGAAGCTCAGATTTAGCCTTTAGGAAGGTTTCTACATCAGCAGGTGAAAGGCCTCGATGTAGACAATAATTTATTTATTTTTTAAGTTCAATAATACGAGCTACGGATGAGCTTCACTGATATGATTGCCAGTCCTTGAGGCAAGAACCAACATCTTGTATTTTTTCTATAGTCGAACCATGTGTGGCTAACCAAGTTGATTGAACAATGGATACATAATCAGAGTTATTTTCCCAACAGTTCTCAAAACAAAAATGATCTTCATTAGGCACAAATCGATCAGTAAAAGTGTGATCGGTTTCCATGAGGATGATACTATGGTCAGAATCCGCATGGTATTCAAAAGTTGCACGACAGTTAGTATGCATATTTAGCCAAGTCATATTAGCCACAAAACGGTCAAGCCGTTCAAAATGGGCATAGTTCGAGGCCCAAATTTGGTCCAAGTAAACCAGCCTTTGACCGGTTTGCAATCAAAAAGATTATTACGTGATAAGCAGTCCCTGAAATTTTCAGTTTGTGAGCGGGCACGACTGCACCCACCCTGTTTCTCATTGTCGTATAAAATTTCATTCAGGTCTCCTCCAACAAGCCAAGCTAGAGACGATGAGGAACGCAAAGTATCTATTAAGTCCCAAGTTTTAGTTTTGGCATTAGTTTCATCATAGCTATATATTCCAGAGAAATGAAAATGATCATTGGCAGTATGAAAAATAACATCAATACGACGAGCGGAGTACGAAATCAAATCAACATTTATATTTTCGTTCCAAAATAACATGAGTCCAGAACACACCTGACTGTTATCAACAGTAATACAGCCAATCATATTAAAAGAAATATTCATTCTATTACTATGATGTTTATTCAAGCGAGTTTTGCTAAGAAAAAGTAAATTAGGACGAACTTTATTGACAACCCGTCCCAAATCCTGAACTGCCTGAGGCTTACCTAGCCCCCGGCAGTTCCAACACATAATTTTCATTCACATAATTTTCATTTTTCTCGGCAGGGTTGAACATCAACCTCCGCCGAAGAGTTTTTTCCGCTGCTCATCCCAGCTTTATTGTTCTTGTTATTTATGGAAACCAGTGGTGTATTGAGAGTAGTATTTGGTAGATGAATAAATGAGATAAGTTATGAATAAAAAGATATTGATATTTGAAGAAAAGAGGGAATATATGACGGCATCCAAGGGAGATGATTAAACAATAAATGATGCTAATGAAGATGGACGATTTAATTGCATGTTTGATTTTGGGAATAAACCCATGTAAGAGCCAGATTTTCCAAAAAGGGCAGGGTAATGGTGATTTGATTATTAATTTAGGAAATAAATGTATAAAAAAGGTACATTGGTTTCCAAATGTTATGTTTGAAAATAGTAAGAAACGGTTGAGCAAGAAAGGGAATAAAGTTTAAGATTATAAATGTAATTTAATCCAATGGAAAATTAATTGATAGAATATTTTAAGATGGAAAGTAAGATGAAAAAATCCACTATTAGTGGGAAGTAGGATGATTTTAATAGTAAAGGAAGCTGGTTGAAAACCACTATCAATAATATTGTAATCAAAATTTGTGGTGAATAAAGCTAAATTATGATGATTAATATTGAAAACAAGATTTGAAACTGATAGAAATAAAAACCTTCCCAATTTAAGGTAAGCAATAAAAATTAGAAGGCTAATTAAGAAAGAATTTGGTCCAAGAGAGTCAAATAAGGAAATATTAATAGTGGGAACAAGATTTAAGCTGATTAAGAAATAAAGTTCAATTTCCATGAAAACAAACTTGAAAAAAATAACTATGAAGAAAAGAGTGGCGACACCCTTATAATTTAAATTGGGAGAGAGAACATTCATGGTGAATTCTTCTATTTGCAAATATGAGGGGAATCGAATCTGGAGTAACATAAGGTTAAAAATATTAATTAAATTTGGTAAAGAATGTTGCAGAAAACGAATGTTGGAGCAAATTACTAGTACCGACTTAAGGTAATCATCCAAAATAACAAAGCTTATTGAGAATGGAATGATACTATTGTAGAAATTGGAGGAAGAGTTAATAATGATGAGGAATTGTATATTGGCAGTTAAATAGGATTTAATTCCCATATAGGCGTTTATGAAAGAAGTAAAGAAGAAGAAGAGGAGTGTAATTCCTTTATAGCTTCATGTAGAAGATGAATATTTCATGTGGGAATTTTCTATTTGCATATTCAGAGGGACTCGGAGCCTGGGTAAGTTCAGATTAAATATCTCAATTGAAATTGTAAGTGAATGCAGCAGCAGATGAGTGTTGGAACAGTTTAGAAGTATCAACTCAATGAAATCTTCCAAAAATATAAATCTAATTAAGGAAGAATTAGTAAGATTGAGGCCGGTTACAAAAGTGTTTAGAATGGCGAAGAATTTTAAATTGGAAAATAAATAGAATTTTAAATTGGGGAATAAATAGAATTTAAACCTCATATAGACGGTTATGAAAGAAGTAAATATGATTAAGATAGGTGTAACTCCTTTATAATTTAATTTAGAAAGTAAAAGAGGTGTAACTCCTTTGGAATTTATATCCAAGAAGGAAGTTAATAGAGTATATAATTATAATTAAGGTGATAAATGGATGTACAAAACTTCCATCATATTTAAATGTCTATTGATTTTCTTAAATATAGTAGTAACCGAAATTTAGGAAATGAGTCCAAAATTTGTCTGTTGAAAATATGCATATGTCTACTTAAAGAAAATATGCATAGTCAGCTAAGATTAATAATTAAAAGAGCAATAATACCATTATAATTAATTGGTAAATTAATTGAGAAATGAGGATAGATCCAAAAATGAGATTTTTTGGGTGCATAAATAAGGTTAAGGTAAGAAGTGAAATTATGAATCTGGAAATGGTAACAATAGAATTGAGATTTGAACTATTTTTAATTCCAAAAGGGGAATATATTAAATGGTTTAAGTTGACAGTAGATTTGGATAGAAAAAATAGGAGAAATAAAAAAAATTATTAATGGTTCCAATTAAGGAAAAACGATTGGACAAGAGATGAGTGATAAATAAAGGGATGCATATTACCAGAAGCGTGGGTTGCTTATCTAAGATAATCCCCGTAAGGAGAGAAATTGGGGAAGTATGAATAAGTGGAAAGAAATAAAGGAGGATATTTGAATTTATTTGAGATCTTAAAATTTGCTAATTACAGGAGATAATATGGAAAGAAGGTTTAAATTTGTCAATAAGAGTAATTATGCCATCATGATTAAATCTGAATAATGCGTTTCTTAGATGAAGCCATAACCGAAGAGTAAATATAGATTGTGAGAGTAATTTATGACCAATATGGAAAGGAGTGGACTGAATAAATTTGAAAAAGGCATTGATTGAGAATCGAATTCTAGTTGTGATATCCTTGAATATTAGTAGGATAACGAAACTAGACTACAAAAGTTTTAAAATTGAGGTTATATTGTATAATCATGTCTAAAATCCCATAAATAAATATTTTAATTATTAAAATTTGATTTAAACATATTTTGCTGCCATCCTGTTAGGGTTTATAAGGCATGCATGTTTAAGTGGGCTTTACAGTGGACTCGTTGGAATTTTAACCGTGTAAAAAGTTCTAAAATTGAGGTTAAGCTGTATAATCTTATAAAAACCCCATGAATAAATATTTTAAGTCATGAAATATGATTTAATCTTATTTTTTGCCATTTTGTTGGGGTTTAAGGCGTCATGTCTAAATGGGTTTTATAGTGGACCCGTTGGAATTTAAGCCGAGTAAAATGTTCTAAAAATGAGGATAAGCTATATAATCAAGTTCAAAAACCCATAACTAAATATTTTAATTCATAAAATTTGATTTAATCTTATTTTGCGTCTATTTTGTTGGGGTTTAAGGTGTGCATGTCTAAATGGGCTTTATAGTGGAGCCATTAGAATTTTAACCGACGAAAAAGTTCTAAAATTGAGAATAAGCTGTATAATCATGTTCAGAAGCCTATACCTAAATATTTTAAGTCAACAAATGTGATTTAATCTTATTTTTTTGGCCATTTTGTTGTGTTTTAAGGCGTGCATGTCTAAATGGGCTTTACAGTGGACCATTTGGAATTTTAACTGAGTAAAAAATTCTAAAAATGAGGTTAAGCTATGTAAACATGTTCAAAAACCCATAACTAAATATATTATTTCATAAAATGTGATTTAATCTAATTTTTCATCCGTTTTGTTGGCGTTTAAGGCGTGCTTGTCTAAATGAGCTTTAAAGTGGACCCGTTAGAATTTTAACCGAGTAAAATTTCTAAAATTGATATTAAGATATATAATCATATCCAAAGGCCATAATCAAATATTTCATCACATAAAATTTTATTTAATCTTTTTTTTCGGTCGTTTTGTTGGGGTTTATGGCGTGAATGTCTAAATGGGCTTTACAGTGGGCCTGTTGGAATTTTAACCGAGTAAAAAGTTATAAAATTGAGGTTAAGCTATATAATATTATCCAAAAGACCATAACCAAATATTTTAACTCATAAAAATTTATTCAAACTTATTTTGTGGTTGTTTTGTTGGGGTTAAGGCGTGCATGTCTAAATGGCCTTTATAGTGGACACGTTGGAATTTAATCGAGTAAAAATTTTTGAAAATGAAGTTAAGCTATATAATCATGTTCAAAAGCCCATAACTAAATATTTTAATTCATAAAATTTGATTTAATCTTATTTTGCGGTTATTTTGTTGGGTTTTAAGGCGTGCATGTCTAAATGGGCTTTACTGTGGATCGGTTGGAATTTTAACTGAGTAAATTTTTTTGAAAATGACGTTAAGCTATACAATCATGTTCAAAATCCCATAAATAAATATTTAATTCGTAAAATATGAATTAATCTTATTTTTCATCCGTTTTGTTATGGTTTAAGTCCTCCTTGTCTAAGTGGTTTTTACAATGGACCCGTTGGAATTTTAATCGAGTAAAAATTTATAAAATTGAGGTTAAGCTGTATAATCATATTAAAAATCGCTTAGATAAATATTTTAAGTCATGAAATGTTATTTAATCTTATTTTTGGTTGTTTTGTTGGGGTTTAAGGCGTGCATGTCTAAATGGACTTTATAGTGGACGCGTTGGAATTTTAACCGAGTAAATTTTTTTTGAAAATGAGATTATTCTATATAATCATGTTCAAAAGCCCATAACTAAATATTTTAATTCCAAAGATGTGTTCTAATCTTATTTTTCATCCGTTTTGTTGGGTTTTAAGGCGTGCATGTCTAAATGGGCATTATAGTGGACCCGTTTGAATTTTAACTGAGTAAAAAGTTCTAAAAATGAGGTTAAGCTATATAATCATATTCAAAAGACCATAAATAAATATTTTAAGTCATAAAAATGTGTTTTAATCTTTTGTTTTGGCAGTTTTGTTGGGGTTTAAGGCGTGCATGTCTAAATGGAGTTTACAGTGGACCCGTTGGAATTTTAACGAGTAAAAAGTTCTAAAATTGAGGTCAAAATATATAATCATATTCAAAAGTTCATAACTAAATATTTTACGTCATACAATTTGATTTAATCTTATTTTTCGGCCGTTTTGTTGGGTTTAAGGTATGCATGTCTAAATGGGCTTTATAATGGAACTGTTGGAATTTTAACCGAGTCAAAAGTTCTAAAATTGATGTTAAGCAGTATAATCATGTTCAAAAGCCCATAACTAAATATTTTAATTTATAAAATTTGATTTAATCTTATTTTGCGGCCATTTTGTTGGGGTTTAAGGTGCACATGTCTAAATGGGCTTTATAGTGGACCCATTAGAAATTTAAAAGAGTAAAATTTTCTAAAAATGAGGTTAAGCTATATAATCATGTTCAAAAACCCATGAATAAATATTTTAATTCATAAAATATGATTTAATCTTATTTTCGTCAGCCATATTGGAGTTTAAAGCGTGCATGTCTAAGTGGTCTTAATAGTGGACCTGTTGAAATTTTAACAGAGTAAAAAATTCTAAAATTCAGGTTAAGCTGTATAATCATGCCCAAATACCCATAACTAAATATTTTTATTCATAAAATTTGATTTAATCTTATTTTGCGGCCTTTTTGTTGTGTTTCAAGGCGTGCATGTCTAAATGGGCTTTATTGTGGACCAGTTAGAATTTTAACTGAGTAAAAAGTTCTGAAATTAAGGTTAAGCTATATAATCAGGTTCAAAAACCCATATCTAAATATTTTAATTCATAAAATGTGATTTAATCTTATTTTTCGTCTAATTTGTTGGGGTTTAAGGAGTGCATGTCTAAATTGTCTTTATAGTGGACCCGTTGGAATTTTAACCGAATAAAATTTTCTAAAAATGAGGTTAAGCTAAGTAATCATGTTCAAAAACCTATAGCTAAACATATCAATTCATAGAATGTGATTTAATCTTATTTTTGTCTTTTTTGTTGGGGTTTAAGGCGTGCATGTCTAAATGGGCTTTACAGTGGACCCGTTGGAATTTTAACGGAGTATAAAGTTCTAAAATTGACGATATGGTATAATCATATTCAAAAGCCCATAATCAAATATTTTTAGTCATAAATTTTGGTTTAATCTTATTTTGTGGCCATTTTTTGTTTAAGGCGTGCATGTCTAAATGGGCTTTATAGTGGACCCGTTGGAATTTGAACAGAGTAAAAATTTCTAAAAATGAGGTTAAGCTATATAATCATGTCCGAAAACCCATAACTAAATTTATCAATTCATAAAATGTTATTTAATCTTATTTTTTATTTGTTTTGTTTGCGTTTAAGGCGTGCATGTCTAAACGGGGTTTATAGTGGACCCGTTGGAATTTTAACAGAGTAAAAAGTTTTAAAATGAGGTTAAGCTATATAATGTTCAAAATCCCATAACTAAATATATTAAGTCATAAAATGTGATATAATCTTATTTTTAGTTCGTTTTGTTGGAGTTTAAGGCGTGCATGTCTAAATGGGCTTTATAGTGGACCCGTTGAAATTTTAACAGAGTAAAAAGTTTTAAAATTGAGGTTAAGCTGCATAATCATGTTCAAAATGCCCATAACTAAATATTTTAATTCATAAAATTTGATTTAATCTTATTTTGCGCCAATTTTGTTTGGATTTAAGGTGTGCATGTCTAAATGAGCTTTACAGTGGACCTGTTGGAATTTTAACTAGGTAAAAATTTCTAAAAATGTGGTTAAGCTATATAATCAGGTTCAAAAGCCCATAAATAAATATTTTAAGTCATGAAATGTGATTTAATGTTATTTTTTACCGTTTTTTGGGTTTAAGGCGTGCATGTCTAGGTGGGCTTTACAGTGGACCCGTTGGAATTTTAACCAAGTTAAATGTTCTAAAATTGAGGTTAAAATGTATAATCATGTTCAAAAGCCTATAACTAAATATTTTAATTCATGCCATTTGATTTAATCTTATTTTGCTTCCATTTTGTTGGGGTTTAAGGTGTGCATGTCTAAATGGACTTTACAGTGGACCAGTTTGAATTTTAACCGAGTAAAAAGTCTTAAAAATGAGGTTTAGCTCTATAAATCTGGTATAATCTTATTTTGTGGCCGTTTTGTTGGGATTAAGGCGTGCATATCTAAATGTGCTTTATAGTGGACTTGTTGGATTTTTTTTGAAATGCGGGCCTCATTAAAAACCCTTCTAACCTCACAAGTGACCCGGAGGTCCCAAGTGAGAACGTAAGGGGAAAAGAGTACCCAAATGTATTAACTTAGATGTGAATGAATCTCATTAGTTAGAACATCATGAAGATATATGGGATAGTCCGAAGAGAAGGTAATGGATGACATTGTCCGTAAGGCCCTAGAAGCAAGAGTGTGAGCAACAATGTTCATCGTCCTAGGAATAAAGCGAACACTAAAATCATCTGTATCGGCTAGCAAAAAGTGAGAATGCTCATTTAATGAGCTCAAAGTAGATATATCAGTACACTACCGATTGATTTTTTTAGCTACAATAGCTGAGTCAGTCTCAATGACAAGCCTGGACCAACCACGATCACGACCCAAATGAATGCCGACAATAACAGCTTGCACTTCAGCAGAGGAAGCATATGTGCAATTGACTAAAGTTTGAGTGAGACCTCCTATGACAGCACCGTTAGCATCTTGTGCTATGATTCCCATAGCAGAAGCCTTGGTTAGTGGATCAAAAGCCCCATCTGTGTTGATCTTTAAGAAACCTGCTCTAGGCGGCTTTCATCGTGGGTGAGCAAAGGTCGGTTCGTCTGACATCCTTGGGGTTGAGCTGGTGGATGTGGCCGCTGCGTAGTCATGAAGAATTCCCTGCGAATTGATAACTGTAATCCAAGGGGGTTTGAGTCTATGATTATGAATCCCGTTAGTACATATATTCCATAGGTTCCAAAGAACTGTTAGAAGCAGCGCAAATGATTGGATCGATAGACAAGCAACACATTCCTCAAGCTAAGATAATATAGAGGCTGTAGGACTGAGAATGAGGGAGTTCGGCATGAATGCTAATCGTAGTGCCTCAGATGCACCTGGGCAGTCACGTAAGGTGTGGATCGTTGTTTCCACCCCCTAACGACAAATTGGATAGATTATAGAGCCGATACCTGTAGCCTGTAGCTTGTACCCAATAGGGAGAGCATCATGGTCCATCCGCCAACCAAAGGAACGAATCTTTGGAAGGACCGACAGCTTGGATAAAACTTTTCAAATACGTGAAGGCCTATTGACCGGAGCAGGAGGTCGTTGTAAGTACAACTATCTGGATCTAACTAAGTAGATGCCAGAATCATGATTCACCCAAAGAATACTGTCTTGGAGTCATTGATAATAGGGACACTGAGGACTGTGCTCGCATCCTCTCTATCAAAGTAGAGGCGAACTTTATTCTCATCCCATCATGGTTTCCCCGATATCATAAAATCCTGACATCTAACCAGAATCTCTTCATTATTCTCATAATCACCATACAAATTGATAGCAGACACCCCCAAACGTTAGAGTGCACACAAATTTTGCTATATATTTTGGGTCTCTTAAAGAATCCATAACGAGGTTGTGACAATGCTAGGTTGATACTTTTCCATTCAGGCTTGAAGAATATCATGGACAGCATGCTTATGATCATGAGGAGTGTTTGGCCTAAAAAATCATCGATTTTTCAAAATTAACTGCTTGACCAGAGAAAGAGGCATATAGCTGCAAAATATCTTTTAGATGGGAAATACGAGTTAGAGATGTCACATGACACTTGTACACTGGTTCTTATCTCAAAATCGAAAAACTTTTGTTTCTTAAAAATACAAACAATTAACTCTTTAACCAAAATAATATTTAATCACGTAAAATTTAAAACTAATATTTCTAAGTTCAATCTGAACCTAGATTCAGGCAGCAACTTGGCAGTTCGATTCTCTATTATATAAATAAATATATTGCCTAAAAACTGCCTAATTTAAAAATCATTCGATTAGCTAATAAAATATGATTTCAACATATTTAATTAATAAAATCCACTAAAATATTTATATTCATGTTTATAACATTGCAATCGTTTCCAATATTTTCGTATCAGAGTAACCAAAACATTTATAAGATACATGCCAACTAATAATATCAAAAAGGGACATCGGGGATGTCTTACTAATAATGATGTACCTCTTCAAAATAAATGATGTCTCCTATCACAGCTCCTTACTCCTTACGATCTTTACCTACGCGTGAAACAATCACACGCTGAGAATAATCTTAGTGAGGCAACTAATAATTCAATCAATAACATTGAAAAATAAAAGTTTATGTAAATAAAACAGTTCATATCAAAAATCACTATTCAAAGATTTGTATCACTTTCATTTGCACTTTTCACTATTATTTAAATCATAGCCCAATGTAAGATAAATGAGAATGTATGGTATGCGAGTCACTATTGAGTATGCATATGTACGAAAACAACTAATTTGTTATGCCAAAATAAACACTATATCACTTTATCACCGAATAACCGATGTAAACTTATACAACGTCATTGTATTATTAGGTCATAGTTGTAGAACACAACATCACTGATAACTACTGTAAACTTATACATCATCACTGGATCATTAGGTCATAGCTGTAGAATACAGCATCACTAATAACTACTGTAAATTTATACATCATCACTGGATCATTAGGTCATAGCTGTAGAACACAGCATCGCTGTTTCACTTTATAACTGTTGTACACTTGTACAACATCACTGTGTCATTTATACTCCCACCTCATTGGCATGCCAATTATACCAAGAAATCTCATAATGCAAACAATGGGTTTTAAACATTCACTATCATATACCATTCACTTATTTAAAATATCAAAAAATATTAACATTTCACAATACTATATAAAAGTGCATTGGGCAGTTCATACCCGGAAATCATTCATAATTCTTTTCAAAAATCATTGAAAAGATATTATTTATAAATTGACAATTCGAGATAGACTCATCGCAAGTCTTTCTCGTATCAAGTAAATAGTAAAAATGCACTCACCTATTGCCTCACTAGAAACTTTACTATTACTCATTGCTTCATTTTTGTACTTTTTCCTTGCCTTTAGGATTGCTTGATTCCCGGTTTGGTTCACGATTAAGATCTACAATAACATTTCTACAACGCATATCATTCAAAGTACATGTTAGTATCATACTAACATTGATACATATTAGGAATAATATTTCCTAATAATTATTTAACTTTCCAAAATATTCATTTTAGTCCTAAGGACTCTTTTTAAACTTCCAACCACTATTTTCAAGTCCAAACCTTACATTTCTCATTCTTTACACTTGAGGACCCAAACTTTAAAATCTTACACACTAGTCCTTGAATTTACCGAAATTCCAAATTGGTCGCCAAAATTAGTACAATTTCAAAATCAACCTTCTAATCCTTTAACTTAATTTTCTAACACAATACACTTCAAAAACAAGCTTAACAACCAAACCCCTAAACTTTCCAAGATTTACAATCTTAATCCTAAACACTTTATAAACTTCCACATTGGTCCAAATAACTTTCTAAAGCTTACAAAATTATCCTTACACCATTTCTAATCTTAGGAGAATTTTTCAAAATTTTCTCTATATTTTTCCTAGTAGGCCGAATACCAAAGGTTACTTTGGCCAAATTTTCTCACTTGATTCAATCATGAATTCAACTTCTAAACATCATATTCAAGCTTCACACATCATTTCTACTTCAAATAAAAATTTTGCAAGAGTTTCCCCTAATTTTTCAATTTTCCGAAAAATCACCTAACAACCAAAACATAGAAATTTCGCTATTTTCATGCTTGAAACAACATCACAACACCATATTTAATCAAAACAATCCATAAAACTCAATATATCAACTTGTCCTTCATAAACCCTAACTTCCAATCTCAACATATAAGCATGGAAACTATGCAAAAAATTATACCAAATAAAAGAGAATTTGATGGAGATCAATTTCTATTTCATGTCTTGAATCAAAAACCAATCGAATCTAACCAAAAATTAAATCAAAATTTTCTTACCTTTGGCTATGGTTTTTCGAAATTGGGAGGAAGAAGATGGAGAAACTCTAGCTTTTTCTTCATTAAATTAACATGACAAATGGTATTTTAATCTTTTAAATCCAAATTAAAAATCTCCATCAATAGTGAATTTACCGTTTTACCCCTTAATTATAACCAATTAGGTCTTGAAACCTAATAAATTTACTTTTCCATAATCATCCTTAATTAAAAAGTAGGGGCAAAATGAATAAAATGCCATTAATGAATCCATGTATTCACAAAAATACCACTTATGCACTATTTCAAAATATTTTCTTCAATCGAATCTAAATCGAATCAAAACGATCCCAAAACTTAACACCATCTTCTTTTAGTCTAATTAAGACTCCCATAAAATTTTCATAATTTTCCGAGTTCGAATAGTCACCCGAATTAATTCCCAAAACTTATTCCTTTTATAGCTTTTTACACAAATCTCGTACCAAAAATCTGATTCCCACCAAAAATCTTGTACCGGGATAAACTATTCATTTTTGCCATAATAATAATTATTGGGAAAATTACCATGTTGGTCCCATCTTTGTTTGTTTCATTAGTCAAAGGTGAGTTAAAAATAATAAATAGGGGTGATTCATATATAGAAAAAATGTGGTCATTCCAAAATTAAGAATGAAACATAATTGTAATGGGATGCCAATCAAAATGGAAGCCAGTCCAACTTTAAGAATTGGAAATAAGTTCACCGTGAGAGAAGTTAATTTAGAGAGCAAATTGGTGCATTGGAAAGCATAAAAGTAATTGGATACAAAGAGAGATAGAAGGAATAAAAAGGATGCATATAATTTAAACTTAGATTCAACTTTATTTGGAAATGATTTAGTGTCAAAAAAATCATTAAATTTCAAAGAGAAATCAATTGTAATTAAATTAATGTCTATTAAAACAAAAAAGAAGTTATAGATAAGAATGGGAGGCCGAAATAAGTTCACCAAGAGAGATTTTAGGGGTATTAGAAGGATAACATGTAGAAGCATAATTGAATCAAATGTATAATAAAAAGACAAATGGAATTTCGATGAGAGAGGTACGGAAGCCCATAATCAAATATTTTTACTAATAAAATTTGATTTAATATTATTTTGTGGCTGTTTTGTTGGGTTTAGGGCGCGCATATCTAAATGGGATTTATAGTAGACCCGTTGGAATTTGAACTGGGTAAAAAGTTCTAAAATTGACATTAAGGTATATAACCTTATTCAAAAGCCCATAATAAAAAAATTTAACTTATAAAATTTGGTTTAATCTTATTTTCTAGCCGTTTTATTGTGTTTAAGGCGTGCATGCCTAAATGCGCTTTACAGTAGACCCATTTGAATTTTAACCGAGTAAAAATTTCTAAAAATGAGGTTAAGCTATATAATCATGTTCAAAAACATAAATAAACATATTAATTCATAAAATGTGATTTAATCTTATTTTTTATCCATTTTGATGACGTTTAAAACGTGCATGTCTAAATGGGCTTTACAGTGGACCAGTTAGAATTTTAACAGAGTAAAAAGTTTTGAAAATTAGTTTAATCTATATAATCATGTTCAAAATCTCCTAACTAAATATTTTAATTCCTAAATTATGATTTAATCTTATTTTTCATCCGTTTTTGATACATGCAAGAGCGGGGTTAAGTTACTCATATTGGACAAGAAGCTGAATTTGTTCGATGCAAACAATAAAGGCAAAACAATGCATGCATAGGAGGTCAAAAACGATGCATCTTGTACAAGAAACTAAATCTGTTCGTGAAGTCTGGAAAGTCAGCCAACTTGCGACGAGTTTTCGGATAGGATCCAGGCATTTATGGGTCGAGTTGTCTTCTAACAAATTGCCCGTCATTCAATTACCTTTCCAACGCATCTTGAAACACGGCAATCAGACATCGGAAACTCAAGATACGTCCAATTTACTGAAGACTGTGCATGCAGAAAACTAGATACGGGATTATTACGGGATTTTGTAAAATTCAGCCCAAAAGCTAACATATAAGGCTTTGGACGAATTAAGCTTAGCTCAATGTATTTATTATCATTTAAATTGATGTTTTTAGGGTTTTATATACTTTAGGAACCAACCACCCTTCTCTTAAGCTGTTAGATCAAGTCCAATTTAATGGACCAGATTTGTTTGTTTATTTTATTCATTCTTAGCTTTAGGTTAAAGCCATCCTTCATCTATAAAAGGATGATGCTCTCTTCTTTGTTTTCATATTTTTCTTTGGTTTATGAAATATTTAGTGAGTTCGTTTTTGCAAGTGCTGATTACTTGTGCCTTCGAAGTCTTCTTCAACATAAGTTCGACGAGTTCTTGTGAGGGAGATCATCTTCACACTCTTGCTTGCCTAGGTAATTGCATCTAGGAGGGTGGATTAGAGCCGCTTGAGGTTGCTTTCTTAGATAATTGAGTCTAAGAGGGTGCCGAGGACAAAACAACATCAACAATTCGCAAGACATCTTCATCTTCAACCTTCACACCATCTTCCATAATTCCATAAACAAAGCTAAAATTTTTAGATTTGTTTTACTTATCTCTTTCTCGATCTTCTTTTAATCTTTTTATTTATATTCTTATTTCTTATCATATAATCCTTCATCTTGTCTTTCTTTCTTTAAATTTCCAGCCTTTAATCTGAAAATTTCAAGAAAATCCCTTATCTTTTCTCTTGAATTTTCAGATATGCCCAAACTTCCTTGATTGAGTCTAGAGCTCCTAGTTCTTGCAACAACTTGATTGAAGGCTTCCAAATCCAATATTGCGCTACTCTATCATTTGGTATCGGATTTGGGATGATTCTTGGCAAGAATTTTGGCATTTTTTGGTGAAAAATTAGAAAATTAGGGAAAAATTCGTCAAAATCAAATGAGCGAATTTTGAGATGAAAATTTCTAGATCATATCTACACCATTGGAGGAGTCACCACACAAAATTTCAGAATTTTTTTACATCGGGAACACCTCGAACGAAGTGGATCAAAGTTTCAGCAAAATTAGGATTTTCCCCATACTTTAACCCTATTTTCATTATTTTTTCTTCAATTTTCTTTATTTTCAGTTTATTTACATTTTAAAAAGAAAAAAAGAAAATAAAAAAAGAAAAAAAGAAAATAAATAAAAGTGAAGAAAAGTGAGAAAGCTCATACCTAGCCACCAACCACCATCAAGAATCATCAAGACCAACATCATCAACCACCGCAAGCATCACATTGAAGTGGATACAGCATTGGATTTCTTCCTTCAAGTTGTTTCCGGGTTTTTGGGTTATCATCTTTATAGACTAAATTTTTCTACTCTTAGTTTTTTTTAAGTTCCTTTGTTTTTTTTTCTTTCTTCTATTACACCATTAACACCTTCTCTTTTCTGGTGTGAGTAGGACAACAAAGTTGCATTACAATCCTTCTTTCTTGCAACTATATTCAATTGGTGTCAAGCCTTTTCATTGGACTCCTAGTACAATTAGGACTCATTGTTAGGATTAAACTCCGATTGTAACTTGTTGACTTGTGGCAGGAAGGTCTTTAAAGAGAACAAGATCGGTTTACTTGCCTCGCTAAATATTTATTATTGGAGTGTTTAGTGAGATTTCTAGTTTTCTTTTGCTTTTTACCTTTTAAATCTGAGTGTTTCAGGATGTCAAAAATGAGTAACGACGAAGAACCACATGAGGTGACTCTTCAAGAAGTTTCAGATACTCTCAATAAACTTGAATGGACTGTAACCTCATTGGCAACCAAGCTTGAGCACATCGATACAATCGTGACCGCAATCACTCAAACCATTGGGAGATTAGAAAGCACTGCTATCGCAAGCGATACTGAGGAGCCTAAGCGTCCAAATCTTGTTCCTATTTAGAATAGATGCCAAAACCCCCTACATAGGCACAATCATCGCATAGAACCGAGATGAGCAACAAACACCTTAGCCAAGCCAAAGATCATTGTACCACCTTTTCAAGGAAGGTATGACCCTGATGCTTATTGTGACTGGGAAAATCAAGTTGATATTCTGTTCGAGTATTATCAATGTCCCGAAGAAGATCAAGTTCCACTGTTGACTCTCGAATTCACTGAATACGCATCCATTTGGTGGTCCCAATTGGTCCGCAATCGACGTCTCAATGGAGAAGCCAAGATAATCTCATGGAGAGACCTTAAAGAAGTCATGCGGGAATGATTCATTCCCCCATTATATCGACGAGAGATCAAACAAAAATTACAAAGGATCCGACAAGGCCACAGAACTGTTGATGAGTATCTCAAAGAGATGGAATCATTGATGCAAAGAGCCGATATACAAGAGGATGAAGAGGATACAATGACTAGGTTTGTTATCAAACTCAATGACAACATTCTTGAGGTACTTGAACTCAAAACCTGCTACACCCTTCAAGAGGCATTCCAATTCGCCATGACAATCGAAAAGCGCATCAAATATCGACAAAGATATCGATAGAAGAATTATCACTATGATAGAGGTACCATTCAACCTTTGTCTCATTCTAATTCTTCTAAACCTTTGCTCTACTCAAGTAGACCAAAGCAGAAAATTGAAACATCCAAGTCACCGGACAAAACCAAGACAAAAATCCCCATGTTGACGGAAAACATACAAACACTCAAACAAGAGGATAGCGATAATGAACACATTAGACAATATGACAATGCTTCTAATCCCTCATGTGGAGTAGTAGGTCCACTTTCTATACTCTCATCACCTCCCCACAAAAAAAGTAAGTGTAATTCTAACCCTTCATTTGATTATTGTCCTATCATTCCGTTAGAAACACTTTCTCCTCTACAGAAATTGTACATTGATGATAATTTTTGTGAGATGAATATGGGATGTGAGATACAAAAGTCTGGGTGTAAAGAGGCCGAGAGTGAAAAAAGTCAAATTAATGGCCAAATTTGGTGAGTGAAAATACATATGAGGT
Source organism: Hibiscus mutabilis (assembly GCA_019671005.1). Taxonomy (NCBI): domain Eukaryota; kingdom Viridiplantae; phylum Streptophyta; class Magnoliopsida; order Malvales; family Malvaceae; genus Hibiscus; species Hibiscus mutabilis. Next base: position 30,308,084 of record CM033726.1, on the reverse strand, counting down.
AAAAGTCACACAAAGCCCAAAAGATAAAGACAAGAAAGAGAATGTGACGAGTGATTTTATTTTGACTAATCATTACAAATGTTCGAGTAGTGTTGTCTTATTTTTTTAGGATTTTATTGAGCCATTGAGAGCAGCTCAATTAGATCACTCCACATACAACAAAGAAGCCTTTTCAATTGAAGTTGATGATTGTTCTCTCATTGTCGATTTAGATTTGAGGACAAATCCTTTTGAGGAGTAGGGGAATGATACATGCAAGAGCGGGGTTAAATTACTCATATTGGACAAGAAGCTGAATTTGTTCGATGCAAACAATAAAGGCCAAAACAATGCATGCATAGGAGGTCAAAAACGATGCATCTTGGACAAGAAACTGAATCTGTTTGTGAAGTCTGGAAAGTCAGCCAACTTGCGACGGGTTTTCGGATGGAATCCAGGCATTTCTGGGTCGAGTTGTCTTCTAACAAATTGTCCGCCATTCAGTTACCTTTCCAACGCATCTTGAAACACGGCAATCGGACATCAGAAACTCAAGATACGTCCAATTTACTGAAGACTGCGCATGCAGAAAACTGGATACGTGATTATTACGGGATTTTGTAAAATTCAGCTCAAAAGCTAACATATAAAGCTTTCGACGAATTAAACTTAGCCCAATGTATTTATTATCATTTAAATTGATGTTTTTAGGGTTTTATATGCTTTAGGAACCAGCCACCCTTCTCTTAAGCCATTAGATCAAGTCCAATTTAATGGACCAGATTTGTTTGTTTATTTTATTCATTCTTAGCTTTAGGTTAAAGCCATCCTTCATCTATAAAAGGATGATGCTCTCTTCTTTGATTTTCAGATTTTCTTTGGTTTATGAAATATTTAGTGAGTTCCTTTTTGCAAGTACTGATTACTTGTGCCTTCGAAGTCGTCTTCAACATAAGTTCGACGAGTTCTTGTGAGGGAGATCATCTTCACACTCTTGCTTGCCTAGGTAATTGCATCTAGGAGGGTGGGTTAGAGCCGCTTGAGGTTGCTTTCATAGATAATTGAGTCTAAGAGGGTGCTGAGGACAAAACAACATCAACAATTCGCAAGCCATCTTCATCTTCAACCTTCACACCATCTTCCATTTGGTTCTCAAATATTTAGGCGTGCATGTCTAAATAGGCTTTAAACTAGACCAATTTGAATTTTAACCGAGTAAAATTTTTTGTAAATGCGTTTAAGCTATATAATATTGTTCAAAAGCCCATAAATAAATATTTTAATTCATAAAATTTAATTTAATCTTCTTTTGCGGCCATTATATTGGGGTTTAAGGCATTCTTGTCTAAGTGGGCCTTACAGTGTACCCGTTGGAATTTTAACCGAGTAAAAAGTTTTAAAATTGAGGTTAAGTTGTATAATCAAGTTCAAAAGCCCATAACTAAATATTTTAATTCATAAAATTTGATTTAATCTTATTTTGCGGCCATTTTGTTAGGTTTAAGGCGTTCATGTCTAAGCGGGCTTTACTGTGGACTCGTTGGAATTTTAACCGAATAAAAAATTCTAAAACTGAGGTTAAGCAGTATAATCATGTTCAAAAACCCATAAATAAATATTTTAATTTATAAAATATGATTTCATCTTATTTTTCTTCCTTTTTGTTGGGGGTTTAAGGCGAGCTTGTCTAAATGACCTTTATAGTAGACCCGTTTGAATTTTAACCGATTAAAAAGTTCTACAAATGAGGTTAAGCTATATAATTTTATTCTAAAGCCCATAAATAAATATTTTAAGCTGTAAAAAGTGATTTAATCTTTTTTCGCCGTTTTGTTGGGGTTTAAGGCATGCATGTCTAAATGGGCTTAACACTAGACCTATTGGAATTTTAACCGAGTAAAAAGTTTTGAAAATGAGGTTAAGTTGTATAATCATGCTCAAAAGCCCAAAACTAAATATTTTAAATCATAAAATTTGATTTAATCTTATTTTGCGGCCATTATGTTGGGATTTAATGCTTGCATGTCTGAATGGGCTTTACAGTGGACCCGTTAGAATTTTAACCGAGTAAAAAGTTCTAAAATTGAGGTTAAGCTGTATAATCATAATCCCATAAATAAATATTTTTAAGTCAAAAAATGTCATTTAATCTATTTTTTGGCCATTTTGTTGGGGGTTTAAAGCATGCATGTCTAAATGGGCCTTATAGTGGACACGTTGGAATTTTAATTGAGTAAAAAGTTCTAAAATTGAGGTTAAGCAGTATAATCATGTTCAAAAGCCAATAACTAAATAATTTAAATCATAAAATTTGATTTAATCTTATTTTACGGCCATTTTGTTGGGGTTTAAGGGATGCATGTCTAAATTGGATTAATAGTGGACCTATTGGAATTTTAATCGAGCAAAAAGTTCTGAAAATGAGATTAAGCTATATAATCACGTTCAAAAGCCCATAACAAAATATTTTAAGTCATAAAATGTGATTTAATCTTATTTTTCAGCCACTTTGTTGAGGTTTAAGGCGTGCTTGTCTAAATGAGATTTTCAGTGGACCCGTTGGAATTTTAACTGAGCAAAAAGTTATAAAATTAAGGTTAAACTATATAATCATAATCAAAAGCCCATAATCAAATATTTAAACTCATAAGATTTTATTTAATCTTATTTTGTAGCGGTTTTGTTGGGTTTAAGGCGTGCGTATCTAAGTGGGCTTTATAGTGGACCCGTTGGAATTTTAACCAAGTAAAATTTTTTGAAATTGAGGTTAAGCTATATAATCATGTTCAAAATCCCATAACTAAATATTTTAATTCTTAAAATTTGATTTAATCTTATTTTGCAGCCATTTTGTTGGGGTTTAAGGCGTGCATGTGTAAATGAGCTTTATAGCGAACCCGTTGGAATTTTAACCGAGTAAAAATTTCTAAAATTGAGGTTAAGCTATATAATCATAATCCAAAGCTCATAATCAAATATTTTAACTCATAAAATTGATTTAATCTTATTTTGCGGTCATTTTTTTTGGGTTTAAGGCATGAATGTTTTAATAGGCTTTACAGTGGACCCGTTGGAATTTTTAACGAGTAAAAATATATGAAAATGAGGTTAAGCTATATAATCCTGCTCAAAATCCCATAACTAAATATTTTAAGTCAAAAAATATGATTTAATCTTATTTTTCGGCCATTTTCTTGGGTTTAAGGCGTGCATGTCTAAATGGGCTTTATAGTAGACCCGTTGGAATTTTAACTGAATAAAAAGTTCTAAAATTGAGGTTAAGCTTTATAATCATGTTCAAAAGCCTATAACTAAATATTTTAATTCATTAAATTTGATTTAATCTTATTTTGCAGCCATTTTGTTGGGTTCATGTCTAAATGGCTTTATAGTGGACCTGTTGGAATTTTAACCGAGTAAAAATTTCTGAAAATGAGCTTAAGCTATATAATCATGTTCAAAAACCCATAACTAAATATTTTAATTCATAAAATGTGATTTAATCTAATTTTTCATCCGTTTGGTTGGGGTTTAAGGCGTGCATGTCTACATCTCTTCAATGTCGCTTTTCTTGGCAAGCAACTTTGTTGTTTTATCTTAGACCGAGGGTCTCTACTTTCACGAGTATTCATGGCCAAGTACTTCCCTTTCGAGAACATTCTCCATGCCCCATCTCCTCTGAAACCAACTTCTTTTTTCCTAGAAAGGGCTTTACAAAGCTTTGGCTTAGTTGCGTGAGGGCTTCTTTTGGACTCTCGGTAACGACAGCCAGGTCTGCCTACATCTGGACCAATGGGGAGGGTCTTCACCTATTTCACTTTTTGGTGAACACCTTGATAACGCCGAACTACCAATATGCTATCGTGACTTCATGGTCCCAGGACAATATCGATGGAATGATCGTCTTGTTCGTGATGTCTTCTCAGCATATGACGTGGATACTATCCTAGATGTTCTGATCTCGCCACTCATCCAGACACCCTTCTTTGGGAGATCATAATTCGGGCCTTTATACTGTCCAGTCGAATACCTCGTCTTATAGCGACCGACCCCCTCATTTACTAGGTCTTCCCGTATTTGGAAGCTTATCCCTAAACCCTGGTTGGAAAATTGGACGCAAAGCCTTTCCTATAGGAAGTCAACTCCATGTTGCGGGCCTCTTCCTTGGTTCTTGCCCCTTGTGCTGGCATGACTCGGAGATGATCTTCTATGCTCTCCACGATTGTCCCACTTTAACTAAAGCCCTTCTTCTGGTAGGCATGCCTCGGGCCCTAGTGTTCAGTCACATGGCTACTACTCTTGCCTAACTTGAGGAAGCTGCTACTTCACTCTCTCTATACTTCTTTGTTCTTTTCCTTGTTGTGCTTTGGTTCCTTTTGCGACGAAGGAATAATTAGGTCCATGAGAAGTTTTTACGACCCATCTAGGTCTTGGTCTCTAATGCCCTCTGTCTCCACCGCGACTATCGTGTTGCGACTGTGCCTCCCTACAACCTTCAGTCAGCATCTTCCTCATCAGCTCTCTCTGAGCAAGGCTGGCGGCTGCCTTCTGCTGGGAAATTCAAGGTGAATGTTGATGGCGCTTTTGAACCTTCCACCTACTCGGCTTCCATTGGTGTTATTGCTCGGTGTGGCAAGGGGACGGTAATTGGTGGTTTGGCCCATCCTATTGAAAAAATCCTGGATGCATCTTTTGCGAAGGCCTCAGCCCTGATTGCCAGACTATAGATGGCCCACGATAAGTAGTGGTCCAATATTATCTTTGAGCTTGACTCGGCTATAGTGGTGAACAAAACTAACATATCTACATCACTTTATCTATCCTTTGTAGCTATCTCGCTTCGGCCCGAGACATCTTATGCTATCACGACCATCACTTTAGAATCTCATATGTATCGCGCTCTATGGACTTAGTTGTACATAGCTTAGCTGGTTGGGCTTTTCGGCCATCTTCCTCTTTGTATTTTGACTCAGTTTGTCCCGAGGTTATTTCTTCTATTATTCATGAAGACATGTCATCCCTGTAACGCACTGGTTTTGGGTCTAGATGTTTTGGGGTTCGTTTTAAGGGTTCGGGTCTGGTGGACCAGTATTAGAGATTTGAGTCGATTTTGGGGTTAAATCGGATTAAATATTTTTGAAGATGATAAAAATGTAGAAAAATGTTCTAAAATCATTAATTAATATATTAATGATTATGGTGAAATCAATTTTGGAAATCAGACATTTTGGACTAGTGACCAAAATGTAAACTTTGAAAACTATTTTTAGTGACTGTTTTGTAAAAGGATGAAAACTTTGAATCTTTAAGGAGATAATTATCCTAAATGTTTTCATCAGATTTCTCCATTTAATTAACTATTTTTAAATGAGTTTTAAGAGCTATAAATAGTGGAGAGGATTAATAAATCATAATTAAGCTTTTAATAAAAATTCACGTAACAAACTTTATAACTTCTTTCTCTCAAATTCTCTCCAGCCAAACACCATTCCAACTTCAATTTCTTCAGGTAAAAATCAAGATTTCAGAGAGTTTTTTATTTCTAATTGATTTCTTAATGCTTTTCCATCAAATACTTATTATTACTATTTTGATTTTCATGTTACCAAACAATTAAGGGGAGAAATCATCATTGGAGGTAAGGATTCGTTCTTATCCTCTAATAAAAGGTTCTTTACTGAAATTCCCAAGTTATTGATCCTTTATAATTGTTTCTAATGTGTTTTTATAGTTTAATTAAGGAAAATTGGTTTAATTGTGTTTTGATTGATGAAATCATAAGATATTCGTTTTGAATCTATTTTTCTGGGTTCTTTCTCAGATTAGATCATGATTTTGATGCTTGATAATGTTAATAGCTTGGTTTTAACATTGTAATCCCGAAACTAGTTGAATCTAAGGTTAAAGGTTGTTAGTTAAGGGTTTTTGTGATGTTAATGGAGTTTAATCACTGTTGGAAGTAAAAGGATGTGGTTAAGGTGTTTTTAGATGCTAATTATTGAGGTTTGATGTAACGAGTCATTTATTTGTGGTTGGGTTAAGATTTGAAGGTGTTTGAGGTTGATTTCGATAAGTTTCAGATGGTTTTTGGGTGGGCAACTTGTGAGTTGCGGGTAATTGCTTTGAGACAGTGTGTTGGATGCATTTTCCTCTAGTTTTGTGTGCCCAAAACAGGGGATAATCAAGGTGAAGTAGCTTAAGGTAGATTGTTGCTTGTCGGGAGCTCGTTTTGCATTGGCGAGGTGTAATTGGTGAGTGGAAACAGTTTTAAATGTCTTTCAAGGGTTTTAAAGAGTTTTTTGGAGTTTAGGTTAAGCTTGAAACACTTACCTAAGCTCGAAAGTAAGTTTCCCTCTCTTGCTCTTGATTATCGGTTCGGATATGAGCATGTGTAATTCATGGTTTGGTCGCAAACATAGTTTGTTTTGATTATTGTAAATGCATGATTTTGAGTACATATACAGTGGTTTAAAAGCATATGAAATGCTAGTGAGCATTTGTTTCCATTCCCGTTGGGAATGTGGTATTGCTTTGGCAATGTGGCTTGCATATGTGGTGGTTTTTGTATAATGCATTGTAAAACAGTTAGTAAATGGTTTTGTAAATTATATATTGGCTAAGTGACATGATGAGGAAACATTTGGAGATAGTTGGCATGCCATAGGATAAAGTGCACTATAATATGTTTAAAATCGATTGTAGGTAGAGGTCCTTGAGGTATAGCGGTCGGCTACTCAGACTATGATGTTATCACTTGGGTTGAGCGGTTGGTTCCCCTTGTTGATGTTAATCTTCTGGTTGGCAAGGTTGTTATATCATGCGGTCGGTATGGTATAGGTTTTGGTGGCGGTCGGTCATCATAGGAGATCCGTGTATGATATGTAAGGTTAATGGTCGGTTAACCAATGGTTAGCGGTCGGCTAATCAATGATAAAGGTCGTCTATCCAGGGTCACTATAATTACCAATATATGAAAGTTTATGTGTTGAACCTACTTTTTTAATGCTTTGGGATTTAAGCATGGTAATATGATTTAATGCTTGGGATTTAAGCATGAGATGACTTAATGCTTTAGGATTTAAGTATGTGATTTATAAATGTTTTGCATATGGTCAATATGCATGTTTGATTTGGAATCAATGAAATGCTTTGGTCATAAGCATGGTTTGAAAACAAGAGTTTAGTTTTCAAAGGGTTTTAAATGCATCATTGTTTTACGAGCATCCTCACTAAGTATATGTGCTTACGCTCGCTTTTTCCTAATGATGCAGGGCATTGAGGTTTGGGGCAGAAAAGGCAAGGTTTGAAGTGATCCAAGACTTCTTTTGAGTATGAACTCGGTTTAAGTTTTCGGTTAATAAGGCAATGTGTTCACCAAGTTTTTGGGTTTTGTAATTCTATTTTTCCGCTAATATTTGAGCATGTGTAATGTTGTGATTTGGAGTTTGATTGATGTTGAAAAGCATGTTGATGGATTATGCTTATGAGTGATGTTAGGTGGTTTCCTAGGTATACATTTAGTTAGCATTGGTTGATTGCCATGCTTTGTTGATTCTAGCAAGTTGATATTGATATTAGAGATATGTTGGTATGTTGCATATCCTGGAAAATGTTCAAATGAGTGTTTTGGTATAATTAGAATTGTGGTTTTAGGAAGCATGCCTATAGTTTACCTTTAAAGCATGATTACCATGATTTGAGGGTGGTTCTGTGTTAATATGGTTAGGATCGATCCTTGGTAATGTTGTATGAATGTTTGAAGATTGATTAAGTGGTTTGGAATCTAATAAGGTAAGTTAAACCAGCAAAAGTGGACGTTTCAGGTCTAGGCGTATCGGAACACGTCCCCTCAGACCGATACGGCTAGGCCATTTCAGGCTCAGCATTTCGGTACGCGGGGAAGTGTTTCGATACGGGAAAACCTTTTTAGGCATAGCATTTCGATACGCGATGAGGTGTTTTGATACGGGTAAGCCATTTTAGGCTTAGCATTTTGATACTCGGGAGAGTTTCTGGTATGTTTTGAGCTACTGGAATCTGAGTTTTATAAATTGGCCAGGCGTACCGAAACACCTATACGTAAACCAATACGATATGCAGTTAATTTAGTTATTTGGCTATTTAGAAAGGTTCCGAGTTATTCATTTTAGTCCTTGAATCTTGTTATGACAATTGTGTATGTATGGATGATCGAATTGATATGAGAATTGACATGCAAGCATGTAAATTGACTAATTGAGGATTGGTAACCCTAATATCATTAATGGCCTTGTAATTTATCAGTTTTACGTTTTAGTCCCTAAATCTTATTGTATGCAATCGGTTGCCTTCTTGTGGTCCGTTTTCTTTGTATCATCACCCGCTGCAAACATGAACACTTAGGACTAATAATATGCATCTAGACAAGATAAAATAAAAAATGGACCGATTTTCGTAATCTTCCTTCGGTTTGTTTCGGTAAACCTAATATAGCTCGCTCGGTTCGGTCGGGCATCTAGGTCGAGTCGAGGGGCTTACAATCCTCTTCTTAGTAATGATATCTTTGGGTACTTTTTCCCCTCTTAGGCACCTACACCGGCCCTCGACATGGCGTGGATTTAATGGGGTTTTTAATGATGCCTACCTTTTCCTTCAAAAAAAAAAAAATTAAGGCGTGCATGTCTAAATGGGCTTTATAGTGGACCCATTGGAATTTTAATCGAGTAAAACGTTTTGAAAATGAGGTTATGCTATATAATCATGTTCAAAAGCCCATAACTAAATATTTTAAGTCAAAAAAAGTGATTTAATCTTATTTTTAGGCCGTTTTGTTGGGGTTTAAAACGTGCATGTCTAAATGTGCTTTATAGTGGACCCGTTAGAATTTTAACCAAGTAAAAAGTTCTAAAATTGATGTTAAGTTGTATAATCATGTTCAAAAGCCTATAACTAGATATTTTAAATCATAAATTTTGATTCAATCTTATTTTGCGGCTATTTTGTTGCGGTTTAAGACATGCATGTCTAAATGGGCTTTACAGTAGACCAGTTGGAATTTTAACAAGTAAAAAGTTCTAAAATTGAGGTTAAGCTATATAATCATAATCAAAAGCACATAATCAAATATTTCCACTCATAAAATTTTATTTAATCTTATTTTGTTGCCGTTTTGTTGGGTTTAAGGCTTGCATGTCTAAATGGTCTTTATATTGGACCCATTAGAATTTTAACCGAGTAAAATTTTTTGAAAAAGAGGTTAAGCTATATAATCATGTTCAAAAGCCCATAAGTAAATATTTTAAGTCATTAAATGTGATTTAATCTTATTTTTCAGTCGTTTTGTTGGGATTTAAGGCGTGCACGTCTAAATGGGCTTTATAGAGGACCCGTTAGCATTTTAATAGAGTAAAAACTTATGAAATTGAGGTTAAGCTATATAATCATATTCAAGAGTCCATAATAAAATAACTTAACTCATAAAATTTGATTTAATCTTATTTTTCGGCCGTTTTGTTGGGGTTTAAGGCGTGCATGTCTAAATGGGCTTTATAGTGGACCTGTTGGAATTTTAACTGAGTAAAAGGTTCTAAATTGAGGTTAAGCTACGTAATCAAATTCAAAATCCCATAATCAAATATTTTAACTCATAAAATTTGATTTAATCTTATTTTGTGGCCGTTCTGTTGGGTTTAAGGAGTTCATGTCTAAATGGGCTTTACAGTGGACCCAATGGAATTTTAATCGAGTAAAAAGTTCTAAAATTGTGGTTATTCTGTATAATCATGTTCAAAATCCCATAACTATATATTTTAATTCATAAAATTTGATTTAATCTTATTTTCCGGTCGTTTTGTTAGGGTTTAAGGCGTGCTTGTCTAAATGGCTTACAGTGAACCCGTTGGGATTTTAACCGAGTCAAAATTTCTAATAATGAGGTTAAGCCATATAATCATGTTCAAAAACCCATATATAAATATTTTAATTCGTAAAATGTGATTTAATCTTATTTTTCGGCCGTTTCGTTGGGGAGGCGTGCATGTCTAAATGGGCTTTACAGTGGACCTGTTGGAATTTTAACTGGGTAAAAAGTTCTAAAATTGAAGTTAAGCTGTATAATCATGTTAAAATCCCATAACTAAATATTTTAATTCATAAAATTTGATTTAATCTTATTTTGCGGCCATTTTGTTGGGTTTTAAGGAGTGCATGTCTAAATAGGCTTTACAGTGGAACCGTTGGATTTCTAACCGAGTAAAAAGTTCTAAAATGAGGTTAAGCTGTATAATCATATTCAAAATCTCATAATCAAATATTTTAACTCATAAAATTTTATTTAATCTTATTTTGTGGCTGTTTTGTTGGGTTTAAGGCGTTCATGTGTAAATGGGCTTTATATTGGACCCGTTTAAATTTTAACTGAGTACAATTTTTTGAAACTGAAGTTAGGCTATATAATCATGTTCAAAAGCCCATAAATAAATATTTCAAGTCATAAAATGTGATTTAGTCATGTTTTTCGGCCGTTTTGTTGGGATTTAAGGCGTGCATGTCTAAATGGGCTTTACAGTGGACCCGTTGGAATTTTAACCAAGTTAAAAGTTCTAAAATTGAGGTTAAGATGTATAATCATGTCCAAAATCCCATAACTAAATATTTTAATTCATAAAATTTGATTTAATCTTATTTTGCGGCCATTTTATGGGGTTTAAGGCGTGCATGTCTAAATAGGCTTTATAGTGGACCCGTTGGAGCTTTAACCGAGTAAAAAGTTCTAAAATTGAGGTTAAAGTATATAATCATAATCAAATGTCCATAATCAAATATTTTAACTCATAAAATTTGATTTAATCATATTTTGTGGTCATTTTGTTGGGTTTATTGCGTGCATATTTAAATGGGCTTTATAGTGGACCCGTTGGAATTTTAACCGAGTAAAAATGTTTGAAAATGAGGTTAAGCTATATAATCCTGTTCAAAAGCCCATAACAAAATATTTTAAGTCAAAAAAATGTGATTTAATCTTATTTTTGGCCGTTTTGTTGGGGTTTAAGGCGTGCATGTCTAAATGGGCTTTATAGTGGATTCGTTGGATTTTTTTTGAAGAAAAGGTGGGCCTCATTAAAATCCCCACTAAACTCACACGTGGCACTGAGGCCCCGAATGAGCTCCTAAGGGGAAAAGAGTACTTACTTGTATGAGCGTGAATCTCATTAATTACAAAAGAGTGCAAATAATCGGGATAATCCGAAGTAAAGGATGCGGATGACAAAGTTTGCATAGCCCTAGAGGCAAGAGTGTGGGCAACATTATTCGCCACTCTAGGAGCAAAGTGAACTCTAAAATTATCAACATCGGCAAGCAGAAGGCGAGCATGGTCAATTACAGACCTCAGAGTAAAATCATTACCGTGTCGATTTATTTTATTAGCCATAGTGGCTGAATATGTCTCGATAACCAAATATGACCAGCCTCGTGTACGACAAACAATAATGCCAGCAAGAACAGCTTGTGCTTCAGCTGAAGCAGCATCTGTACAGTCTTCCAAGGGATGAGCAAGCCCTCCCAAGACAGTACCACTAGCATCACGCGCCACAACACCCATTGCTTCAGTTTTGGTAAGAAGATCAAAAGCGTCATCCATATTAATCTTCAGAGATCCGGTTCGGGGGACTGCCAACGCGGTTGCACAGAGGTTGGCTCATCCTTCAATTGCATTATGGTCCTGGTAGTTGTAGTCGCTACATATTCGCGAATAATGCCCTGCGAACATAGAACTATAAGCTAAAGGGGCTGGAGTCATTGGTTGTGCCTATTCCAGAGGTTCCATAAGACCGTTAATAAAATTGCAAAGGATTGAATTGATAGACATGTTGTTCCTTCCTCTAGCCAGGATAAAATAGAGGGCGTGTTACTGTAGGTGAGAAGACTCGGTATTCCAGCCAGACGTAGGGCTTCATTGGCTCCCAGGCAATCTCGTAAAGCATGAGTCATTATTTTTTGCGCTATTTGACAAAGTGGGCATAACCGGAGGATGAGGCCCGCAGCATGTAATCTGGATCCTATAGGTATAGCATCATAACCTATCCTCCAGCCAAAGGCTCTAATCTTCGGAAGAACTGGCAATTTGGAAATCAATTTCCAGATATACGAAGGCCTGTTAATTGGTGTTGGTGGCCTTCATAAAAAAATTATCCAGACCGAACCGAGTAGATTCATGAGCCATGGTTGTTCCAAAGAATCGTGTCTTGATTGTCATTGATAATCAAAATGCTAAGAACAGTGTTAGCATTATCCTAGTCAAAGTAATGGCAAACTTTAGTCTCATCCCATATAGGTTGCCCAAGTAACATAAAGTCAAGGCATTGAATAGGTAGCTCATCATTATCCATGTACTCACCGTAAAGATGAATCGCTGACACACCTCCCCAAACATCAGTGTGTACACGTATTTTGCTATCCATCCCCGGCCTCCTAAGAAATCCAGGAAGGAGCTTCATCATTCCTTGATGGATACCTTTCCATGCAAATGAAGCCCTTTTATTAGTCTCAACAATTAAAATATCTCCAGAAGGAAAATATTTTGCCCTGTATATTCGAGCAATCAGAGAATTAGGCTCAGTGATAAGATGCCAAATTTGTTTGCCTAGAAGGGTGATATTAAAAATATGTGAGTCACAAAAACCAATACCTCATGTAGACTTAGGCGAACAGATAGTGTCCCAATCAATCATATGCCAACCTTGTTTGTTATGCTTCCCATACCACTAGTATCGACGAAGAGATTTAGTCATGTCGTCGATGATGTTCTAGGGAAAAGGTAGCAAGACATCACATATTGAGGTAATGATTGGACGACGAATTTAATGAAGATTTCGTAGCCATTAAAAGAAAGGAGATGTTTGTCCCAGTTTGACATACGTGAATTTATCTTGTCGCGAGAAAACCCTAAGGATGCAGTTTTGTTTTTCCCGATCAAAAGGGGGACTCCAAGGTAAATCCCTGAGTCTTCAACTTTACGAATTCCAAGAATAGCACGTACAGCCTGCTTATGTACAGAGGAGGTGCGAGGGCTAAAAAAGATGGTTGATTTTTTAAAATTAACCTCCTGACCTGGGGAAGAGGCGTAGAGAAGGAGGATATCCTTTAGATTTGATGCTTCTGTAGTATTTTTGCGGATGAAAACCATACTATCATCTACAAAGAGCAGATGATTGACCCTAGGCCCATGACGGCTAGCACAAAGGCTTGAAAGACGGCTCGTCTGTTGCTCGACATTTAGAGTCACCGAAAGTCCTTGGGTGCATATGAGAAATAAGAATGGTGAGAGGGGGTCTCCTTATCATAACTCTCTTTTTGAATAAAAGACCAGTGACAGTGATTCGTTAGTTCGGGCTGTGAAAGAGACAGATGAGATGTATCTCATAATAATATTAACCCAAGCATCAGCGAAGCCCATCTTAAGCATGATCCGCTAGAGAAAGGACCAATCCACATGATCAAACATGTTTTCCATGTCTAATTTAAGCGTCACGCCTTGAAACAGACCTAATCCCCCTGAATTAAGGAAGTACACCAATTCATGTGCAACAAGGATATTATCCATGATGTTTCTCCCCTAACAAAAACAGTCAGTGTCATTAATGCAGTAGGGAATTATTGTCTTTATTCAGTTAACCAAAACTTTAGTGATTATTTTATAGATCATTGTGCAGAGACTAATGGATCGCAGTTGACGCATAAAGATTGGCTCAGCCATCTTAGTAATAAGGGCCAAAACAATACGGTTGACTGAAGCCATGTTCGCCTTCCCAACCAGTAGGTCTTGGCAAAGTTTAATGACATCTGGACCTACTGTATCCCAATGCTTTCGGTAAATACCGCTGGGTAATCCATCATAGCCGAGAGCTTTCTTCGAATTGATGTCTTGAAAAGCATATACAATTTCTTCCTTAGTAAAGGGTCGTGTCAGCGCTTCGTTCATTTTCGGCGTAACAGATGGAGAAATATTGTCAAGAATCATAGGAGAGACATTCAGTTCAGAAGATGTGAACAGTTCTGAAAATAATTTCTTACAGTTCTCATGATATCCTTCGATTCTTCATGTAATCACTCATTTTTGTCCGGGTTGTAAATATTATAGTAATATTAATTAGTTTAGTAATTATTACATGTTAGAATATATTAATAGGCCCGTGTGTATGTATTGGTGTGGTAAATGGATATTTAGGTGTACTTGCATGTATTATGTGCTATATGTATATGTACATATCATAATGATTATATTACAGGTGTGGATTAAATTGTATGTATGTATGTATATTATTATATGTGTATCATATTTCGCATGTAGTAGTGTATGGATACGTATATATTAGTGTGGTAATGTGTATATCTAAACATGTGTATGTGTATGTGTGTATATATATATTGAATGTATGAATTAATTTTGCATGAATGTTATATATGGATATCTATGTGTGTTTATTATTATGTATCGCATGTATGTGTCATTATTATGTATCACATGTATGCATTAGTATATGTACATGATCGTATGTATATGCACCGTATGTGGGCTATATATTATATAAGTATAAAATTAAGATCATATATTATTAAAAACACAAATATTAATGTCCAGTCCAAGTTACAAATTATAAGTCCAAATGTTTAATTACACCAGGCCCAATTGGCCAGCCCAATCCCCTTTATTATCCCAAAAAACCCTATGCCTAAATCTGATAAACTAATCTATCCTATTTATTTTGCAGCCACCCCATCTGAGCCGTTGGATTAAGATTTGATCCAACGACCCAGATCAATCAAGATGATCATCCAGCTGGCCGTGTGCATCACACGTCTGGACCATTCGGCTTCCACGTGCAGGTCTGATCCACGGCGGACTCTTCAGATCCTCATACGCCACGTGGCTTGATCGTGAGGGGCCACGTCAGATCTCCATATTGTATCCATACATTTGATCTTCAAGCAATCTCGGCCGTTGGATCAAATCTGATCCAACGGCCAGGATTAAATCTGACTAATTGAAGACCTTTCATCCTACGACCAAAACACGTGGCCGCTCCGCCATGGCCGTCGTACAATTTCACCTGCTCTCTTACCAAACCGGACATGCAAAAGTCAGAAATAACACATAAGTTAGATCCAAATAATTATCAGCCACAATAATCACATTTATTTTGATAAATCTTGTAAGCAAAGAGAGATCAGAAAAAAGCATGATATATATGCTATGTATTCAACCATTATGTACTCAGACTGAAAGATTCGAATCAAATAAAAAAACACAAAAAAGGTTTTCCAAATAGGTATTTCTCTCTTTTCTTTCTTTACATGCAAACAAAAAAATAATAAATACAGAGAGATTCGAAGTTTACCCTTGGTTCGGTCCCCTCCTCCCCGGCGATAAACCTCGTGTGGTGAGCCTTTAAAGGATGGGGGTTTCTTTTTGGATCGGAATCAAAATGAGGGGTTATTTTAAAAAAAAGGTTTTGATTTTTCTACATCTAAGGAAAAAAGGGTTCTTTTCCTAAAATCTAAGGTCAGATTAGGGTTTAAAGGATAAAAATGAGTCGTTTAGGGTTGTTTTAAGGTTTGTTGTCGGTGAGCGGTGGCAGACGACGGTTGGGACGGTGGCACATTGCCAGTTTCTGGGTTCAACATAAATGTTTTGGTTTTCGGTTGGGGAGAATATAACATGGGAGAGGTTTTTTTTAAACAAAATTTTAAAATGGCTAAAGGGGTGAAATGGGTCTGGGGAGGTTCTTATATAGACATTTCTTGTTTTAAAAATGGGCAAATCACGAAATGGTCCTTCCGTCCTTTTAAATTTTTCATATTTGGCTTACCGCATGGGTAGATCACCCTTTCAGTCCTCCTCTAGTTTTCAAAAATTTTAATTTCATCCCTAAATCTAACTTAATCAGATTTTAAATGGCAAAATTTCTCACTTAGTCCCTCCGCCCTTTTAAATTTTACATATTTTCTCTGCCGCATGGTAGAATTATTGAAATAGTCCCCCTAAGTTTTGACCGCTTTTTAATTCGGCCACTAAGTTTGTATTATTTTCTTTTAAGAGGAAATTACAGTTTTAGTCCCCCATTCTTTTGTTGCTTTGGGACCAGGTCCTCTTTCTTTCAATTCAAAATGTTTTTAAAAGGGTTATTTTCATTTGAAGTCCTTGTCATTATGTTTTTGTTGCTTCCCGTCCTTTATGTTCTTAATTGTTATTTATGTTCGATCCATTATTATGTTGTTCATATTTAATATATATTCGTTCGATACACGTTATTTGTGTTTTTTGGTTTTACTATGTTATTGTTATATATTTGTTTACTTTGCTCAACATTGTTGTTTTTGTCACTTATTAATATATATATCAATGTTTTTGTGTATATAAGCATATATTATGTACTATATATTATATTTAATATGAATATTTTATTGCGTTAGTTATGTATCATATGTATTATGTTATATATATACTAAGTAATATTATACTATGTATATTGTTATATGCTACATACTACTTTGTTTATATGATTTATATTATAAGTATATATTTTAAATATTAAGTTCTTTTATATATCAATGTATAATAAATATTGTATATTGTATTTTTACATTATATGGATATTATATATTTTATATTATTTTTGTATATTAATATGTATTAATTATTATATGTATTATACTTGTACATAAGCGGTTGTTTTTAATATTTGTTTACCATTATTAATTCATGTTTTTAATTTATTCACGTTTATTTGTAACGCATAGTTTTAGGCCTTTTTATCCCGGTATTCTAGTGGGAGTGCCATCCCGGTTTTCGGGTGTTTTCTCCTTTGGTACCGTGGATCGAGGCAAAGTTTTTATATTCGAAACACGTTTTTTAGGAATTAATTATGAAATCAATTTTTTTATTTTCTTTATAAATACGATACGAATCTATTTGGTACCAATTTTGGGCGTAGCGGGGGTGCTAACCCTTCCCCGTGCATAATCAACTCTCGAACCAAATTAAATCTTTGGTTTTGTTTTCGGTGCCTGGTTTACCTAATCCAAGTGACCAGTGGAGACTCCATTTTTAAAATATAAGTTTTTCTAAAATATTCCTTTTTTAATAATTTTACAATAAAGTCAGGAAATTTTCCCAAACACGATATTTATTATTTTTCATAGCGGCACCTTCGACACCTTATAGAAAAAATAGTAGCTACAGCATGGCGACTCCACTGGGGACAAAAAAATATTTTTGCTTTCAAAAATGAAAAAAGGAGTTAAGCCCTAATTAGATGCGTATCGTAATTATTCAGAAAAATTTAAACTTGGCTTAATTTTTTTTTAATTCCTAAGTTTTGTTTTCAACATCATATAGTAGTCTTAGAACCTTTAGGAGGAGTGGTTACTTCGCTTCGTGGGGTTTTCACCTCTGTATAGTGTTGTAATTCACTTCAGGAATTCGGTCCTTATATTTCGTGAGGTTTTCACCTCCGTGTGGCATAAGGGTCACATTCTCTCGAACCGATATCCAAGCGACAGTTCGAGTACCATTTACTTTAGAATATGTCCGCATAAAGTGAGACACAGTGGCTACCTAGAGTCATGCT
This sequence comes from Hibiscus mutabilis, assembly GCA_019671005.1. Classification (NCBI taxonomy): domain Eukaryota; kingdom Viridiplantae; phylum Streptophyta; class Magnoliopsida; order Malvales; family Malvaceae; genus Hibiscus; species Hibiscus mutabilis. Next base: position 30,290,496 of record CM033726.1, on the reverse strand, counting down.
GGTACTCTGTCCGTTTAGCGGATGACCTGTTTAAGTTTTTGTTTGCATTTTGTAATGGCTTGATGTGAGTGCTTTATTCTATTATTCTTGTTTATTAATCAATTGTTTAGATTATTCTTATTAAATTGACACAATTTTCTTTTTTGTGTTTGCCCTTTTTCTTCTTTTTGATGCATCACATTTTCATATCATAAAGGTATTTCTTTGCAAGTGACGTCACTGTAGAAGCAATCATAATGGACAAGAGGTCTCGTATTCAGATAAGCCAAGAAAATCCCAAGCATTGTCAGAAGAGTCGAGAGGGTGAATCATTAGAAGAGTTCGAACAAGATAGGGTAACTGGTACTCTTACTGGGGATGAGCGAGACGAAGTGCAAGAATTAAAGAAACAAATGGCCGAGATGATGAATTTGATGACTGCTATGGCCAAAGGCAAGGGATCCGTAGAGCAAGAAGAAGAGTCGGTTAAGAACCAGAATGAAGGTACAAATGGTCAGAATCCTTTTTGTGACTGCTATGGCCAAAGGCAAGGGATCCGTAGAGCTAGGCAAAGTAACATCGGTAATACGACCAGTCGAACCTTTTTGTGATTCGCGTCAACCAATCAGTGGGAGGTGCATCCGAGTCAAGCTCCCAAAAATAGAGATAAGTCCAGAAGAAATTCGAGAAACCGATAATGTGAAGAAGTACATCCCAAAGCTCGTGAGGTATACTGAGCTGCTTCCAATGCTCATTGAAAGGAACCTTATCACCCCTATTCGTTCGGTGCCGAAAGAACCACCTTATCTGAAAGGTTAAAATAGTCGAGCCAGGTGCAGTTACCACTTAAGAGGTTCGGGGCATACTACAAAGAATTGTGGGGCTTTGAAGAATCGAGTTAGGGATCTTGTCATTATGGGAGCACTGGCTTTAAAAGATGGAAGACCCATATTTTACAGTGAGTCGATGAGCACATAAAGTGCAAAGTCGAAGAAGAGCCAAGACCAGGGCATGGGTTGAATGAAACTGAGTCAAATTAAGCGAGAAACTGAAGAATCTGCAAGATGAGCATCAAAAGCTTCACTTCATGTTCTAGAATGCTGGTTTGGGAAACACTTTTGAAGAATAGAATAACGACATCCTACAACTAAGAATGATTTGGGGCATTGGAAACGAGAAAGCCAGACAAATAGAAATAGAGCCTAATTATTGTCACAACAGTTGAAGAAAGCTGAAAGCCAGCGCAACATCCTCTGGAGTAAGCTGGAAAGCAGTTTAGATATGAATGAGATTTTGAAATCAAGTCTGCAGTAGAGTGAGAGAATACCGCATAGAGAATGCAATGCTTAGGTAACAAATAGATGAGCTTAGGACTTCTCTACGTACGAGCGAGATTCATGCCAAAGCTTACAAGCAAGTTGGCTATGAAAGCATCGAAATGGTAATTCTCCAGCTACGAAAGGTCGAACGAGAAATACAAGGGAATGACAAGGACATGAAGAATGTCATCACCCAGGCACACAAGGTGATATGGCCAATTCAGCTATGCCATTTTGTCAGAATATGAATCCTACACTGGATCAGGAAGGAAAGATGGCTCGTTTGCTAGAAGAAGTCCAAAAGTTAGGGGCTAGGGCTCATCAATATTTGTAAAGTTTACAAGACTGAAATTTGATGTTACAAGCCTTTTTGCTCAATGAAAGTCTTTCTACGATGATCACTTTATTACTAATACCTTATTACATTCATGCTCGCATCTCGTTGATTCAAAATATTTCATAATAGGGGATTTCTTATGTAAAAGGAAAGATGTTTTGTAATGTACATAGATTGACAATACTACGGTAGAAAATAATCAGAGTATGAAGCAAATGCAGAAGACAGAAGTGGAGCACCGAGCACGCATTTCACCCCAAGAAGAGTGGCTAACGAGACGCCAGTAGAATATTGTCAATTTTTTGTGCATCAGACTCATTTCCTTCAATGAAAGTCCTCCTAAGGGACTATTAATTAATCAACACTTCATTTGCATTCATTTTGCTTTCATTTTTATAGTTCATAATTACTGTTTATTTTTTTACATTTTAGACATTTATGATACATTTCACGCATTAATAAAATATTAATAAAATTTATGGGTTTAGTGGCAGTATCCGAGAACCAGTTGACAAAGACTTGATCAATTAGAGGATAGAGTTAAGAGAGAGCTCAAGGAGAAGGAAAAAAAGAATGTTTTCAATACAAGAGAGTTCTGCCTATTTCCTGATTTTGTCATTCCTCTAGGACTCCCAGATTTGTGCAGTATGATGGCACCAGCTGTCCGAGGGTGCACTTGACCATGTTTTACAGAAAGATAGAGGGCTACATAAAGAACAAAAAGTTGCTAATTCTTTACTTCCATGACAGTTTTGTAGGACCCGCTGAGTTTGGTACAACCGATTGAGCAAAGATCAGATTCGGTCATGGGGTGACCTAGCCAACACCTTTTTAAGTCAATACAAGTATGCCTTAGACTTAACTCCAAGTCGTCAATTCCTTCAGAGCATGAAAATGAGACCAGGCGAGAACTTTAAAGATTATGCTTTGAGATGGCGAAGTCTGCTTTACAATAGACCCGTTGGAATTTTAACCGAGTAAAAAATTCTAAAATTAAGGTTAAACTGTATAATCATTTTCAACAGCCCATAAATAAATATTTTAATTCATAATATTTGATTTAATATTATTTTGCGGTCAATTTTGTGGTTTACGACGTGCATGTCTAAATGGGCTTTATTGTGGACCCGTTAAAATTTTAACATAGTAAAAAGTTCTAAAATTGAGGTTAAGCTATATAATCATTATCAAAATCCCATAATCAAATATTATAACTCATAAAATTTGATTTAATCTTATTTTGTGGTCGTTTTGTTGGGTTTAAGGCGTACATGTTTAAATGGGCTTTACAGTAGACCTGTTGGAATTTTAACCGAGTTTAAATTTCTAAAAATGAGGTTAAACTGTACAATCATGTTCAAAAGCCCATTACTAAATATTTTAAGTCATAAAATGTGATTTAATCTTATTTTTTGTCTGTTTTGTTAGGGTTCAAGGCGTGCATGTCTAATAGGCTTTACAGTGGGCCCATTGGAATTTTAACCTAGTAAAAAGTTTTAAAATTGAGGTTAAGCTGTATAATCAAGTTCAAATTCCCATAACTAAATATTTTAATTCATAAAATTCGATTTTTGCGGCCAATTTGTTAGGTTTTAAGCCGTGAATGTATAAATGGGCTTTATAGTGGAACCGTTAGAATTTTAACCTAGTAAAAATTTCTAAAAATAACGATAAGCTATATGATCATGTTCAAAAACCCATAACTAAATATTTTAATTCATGAAATATGATTTAATCTTATTTTTTGTTTGTTTTGTTGGGGTTTAAGGCGTGCATGTCTAATTGGGCATTATAGTGGACCCGTTCAAATTTTAACCAAGTAAAAAAATTCTAAAATTGAGGTTAATCTGTATAATCATGTTCAAAATGGGCCGTTTTGTTGGGGTTTAAGGCGTGCACGTCTAAATGGGCTTTAAAGTGGGCATGTTGGAATTTGAACTGAGTAAAAAGTAATTAAATTGAGGTTAAGCTATATAATCAAATTCAAAAGCCCAAAATGAAATATTTTAACTCATAAAATTTGATTTATTCTTATTTTGTGTCCGTTTTGTTGGGTTTAAGGAGGGCATGTCTAAATGGGCTGGCATTGCACCCGTTAGAATTTTTACTGAGTAAAAATTTATGAAAAGGAAGTTAAGCTATTTAATCATTTAAAAACCCATAACTAAATATTTTAATTCATAAAATTTGATTTAATTTTATTTTGCGCCCATTTTGTTGGGTTTTAAGGCATGCATGTCTAAATGGGCTTTAAAGCGGACCCGTTGAAATTTTAAAGGAGTAAAAATTTTTAAAAATAAGGTTAAGCTATGTAATCATGTTCAAAAGCCCATAAATAAATATTCTAACTAATAAATTTGATTTAATCTTATTTTGCGACCATTTTGTTGGGGTTAAAGGCGTGCATATCTATGAGGGCTTTATAGTGGACCCATTAGAATTTTAACCGAGTAAAAAGTTCTAAATTTGAGGTTAAGCTATATAATCATATTAAAAAGCTCATAATCAAATATTTTAACTCATAAAAATTGATTTCGTCATATTTTTCGACCGTTTTGTTGGGGTTTAAGGCGTGCACGTCTAAATGGGCTTTAAAGTGGGCCTGTTGGAATTTGAACTGAGTAAAAAGTAATTAAATTGAGGTTAAGCTATATAATCACATTCAAAAGCCCAAAATGAAATATTTTAACTCATAAAATTTGATTTATTCTTATTTTGTGTCCGTTTTGTTGGGTTTAAGGAGGGCATGTCTAAATGGGCTGGCATTGCACCCGTTAGAATTTTTACTGAGTAAAAATTTATGAAAAGGAAGTTAAGCTATTTAATCATTTAAAAAACCCATAACTAAATATTTTAATTCATAAAATTTGATTTAATTTTATTTTGCGCCCATTTTGTTGGGTTTTAAGGCGTGCATGTCTAAATGGGCTTTAAAGTGGACCCGTTGAAATTTTAAAGGAGTAAAAATTTTTAAAAATAAGGTTAAGCTATATAATCATGTTCAAAAGCCCATAAATAAATATTCTAACTAATAAATTTGATTTAATCTTATTTTGCGACCATTTTGTTGGGGTTAAAGGCGTGCATATCTATGAGGGCTTTATAGTGGACCCATTAGAATTTTAACCGAGTAAAAAGTTCTAAATTTGAGGTTAAGCTATTTAATCATATTAAAAAGCCCATAATCAAATATTTTAACTCATAAAAATTGATTTCGTCATATTTTTCGACCGTTTTGTTGGGGTTTAAGGCGTGCACGTCTAAATGGGCTTTAAAGTGGGCCTGTTGGAATTTGAACTGAGTAAAAAGTAATTAAATTGAGGTTAAGCTATATAATCACATTCAAAAGCCCAAAATGAAATATTTTAACTCATAAAATTTGATTTATTCTTATTTTGTGTCCGTTTTGTTGGGTTTAAGGAGGGCATGTCTAAATGGGCTGGCATTGCACCCGTTAGAATTTTTACTGAGTAAAAATTTATGAAAAGGAAGTTAAGCTATTTAATCATTTAAAAAACCCATAACTAAATATTTTAATTCATAAAATTTGATTTAATTTTATTTTGCGCCCATTTTGTTGGGTTTTAAGGCGTGCATGTCTAAATGGGCTTTAAAGTGGACCCGTTGAAATTTTAAAGGAGTAAAAATTTTTAAAAATAAGGTTAAGCTATATAATCATGTTCAAAAGCCCATAAATAAATATTCTAACTAATAAATTTGATTTATTCTTATTTTGCGGCCATTTTGTTGGGGTTAAAGGCGTGCATATCTATAAGGGCTTTACAGCAGACCCATTAGAATTTTAACTGAGTAAAAAGTTCTAAATTTGAGGTTAAGCTATATAATCTTATTCAAAAGCCCATAATCAAATATTTTAACTCATACAAATTGATTTCGTCAAATTTTTCGGCCTTTTTGTTGGGGTTTGAGGCGTGACGTCTATATGGGCATTAAAGTGGGCCTGTTGGAATTTGAACTGAGTAAAAAGTAATTAAATTGTGGTTAAGCTATATAATCACATTCAAAAGCCCAAAATGAAATATTTTAACTCATAAAATTTGATTTATTCTTATTTTGTGTCCGTTTTGTTGGGTTTAAGGAGGGCATGTCTAAATGGGCTGGCATTGCACCCGTTAGAATTTTTACTGAGTAAATATTTATGAAAAGGAATTTAAGCTATTTAATCATTTTAAAAACCCATAACTAAATATTTTAATTCATAAAATTTGATTTAATTTTATTTTGCGCCCATTTTGTTGGGTTTTAAGGCGTGCATGTCTAAATGGGCTTTAAAGTGGACCCGTTGAAATTTTAAAGGAGTAAAAATTTTTAAAAATAAGGTTAAGCTATATAATCATGTTCAAAAGCCCATAAATAAATATTCTAACTAATAAATTTGATTTAATCTTATTTTGCGACCATTTTGTTGGGGTTAAAGACATGCATATCTATGAGGGCTTTATAGTGGACCCATTAGAATTTTAACCGAGTAAAAAGTTCTAAATTTGAGGTTAAGCTATATAATCATATTAAAAAGCCCATAATCAAATATTTTAACTCATAAAAATTGATTTCGTCATATTTTTCGGCCGTTTTGTTGGGGTTTAAGGCGTGCACGTCTAAATGGGCTTTAAAGTGGGCATGTTGGAATTTGAACTGAGTAAAAAGTAATTAAATTGAGGTTAAGCTATATAATCACATTCAAAAGCCCAAAATGAAATATTTTAACTCATAAAATTTGATTTATTCTTATTTTGTGTCCGTTTTGTTGGGTTTAAGGAGGGCATGTCTAAATGGGCTGGCATTGCACCCGTTAGAATTTTTACTGAGTAAAAATTTATGAAAAGGAAGTTAAGCTATTTAATCATTTAAAAACCCATAACTAAATATTTTAATTCATAAAATTTGATTTAATTTTATTTTGCGCCCATTTTGTTGGGTTTTAAGGCATGCATGTCTAAATGGGCTTTAAAGCGGACCCGTTGAAATTTTAAAGGAGTAAAAATTTTTAAAAATAAGGTTAAGCTATATAATCATGTTCAAAAGCCCATAAATAAATATTCTAACTAATAAATTTGATTTAATCTTATTTTGCGACCATTTTGTTGGGGTTAAAGGCGTGCATATCTATGAGGGCTTTATAGTGGACCCATTAGAATTTTAACCGAGTAAAAAGTTCTAAATTTGAGGTTAAGCTATATAATCATATTAAAAAGCCCATAATCAAATATTTTAACTCATAAAAATTGATTTCATCATATTTTTCGGCCGTTTTGTTGGGGTTTAAGGCGTGCACGTCTAAATGGGCATTAAAGTGGGCCTGTTGGAATTTGAACTGAGTAAAAAGTAATTAAATTGAGGTTAAGCTATATAATCACATTCAAAAGCCCAAAATGAAATATTTTAACTCATAAAATTTGATTTATTCTTATTTTGTGTCCGTTTTGTTGGGTTTAAGGAGGGCATGTCTAAATGGGCTTTATATTGCACCCGTTAATTTTTACCGAGTAAAAATTTATGAAAAGAAGTTAAGCTATTTAATCATTTAAAAACCCATAACTAAATATTTTAATTCATAAAATTTGATTTAATTTTATTTTGCCCATTTTGTTGGGTTTTAAGGCGTGCATGTCTAAATGGGCTTTAAAGTGGACCCGTTGAAATTTTAAAGGAGTAAAAAATTTTAAAAATAAGGTTAAGCTATATAATCATGTTCAAAAGCCCATAAATAAATATTCTAACTAATAAATTTGATTTAATCTTATTTTTTATAACCATTTTGTTGGGGTTAAAGGCGTGCATATCTAAAGGGCTTTATAGTGGACCCATTAGAATTTTAACCGAGTAAAAAGTTCTAAATTTGAGGTTAAGCTATATAATCATATTAAAAAGCCCATAATCAAATATTTTAACTCATAAAAATTGATTTCGTCATATTTTTCGACCGTTTTGTTGGGGTTTAAAAGCGTGCACGTCTAAATGGGCTTTAAAGTGGGCTGTTGGAATTTGAACTGAGTAAAAGTAATTAAATTGAGGTTAAGCTATATAATCACATTCAAAAGCCCAAAATGAAATATTTTAACTCATAAAATTTGATTTATTCTTATTTTGTGTCCGTTTTTGTTGGGTTTAAGGAGGGCATGTCTAAATGGGCTTTATTGTATTGCACCCGTAGAAATTTTAACTTGAGTAAAAATTTATAAAAAAGGAAGTTAAGCTATTTAATCATTTAAAAAACCCATAACTAAATATTTTAATTCATAAAATTTGATTTAATTTTATTTTGCGCCCATTTTGTTGGGTTTTAAGGCGTGCATGTCTAAATGGGCTTTAAAGTGGACCCGTTGAAATTTTAAAGGAGTAAAAATTTTTAAAAATAAGGTTAAGCTATATAATCATGTTCAAAAGCCCATAAATAAATATTCTAACTAATAAATTTGATTTAATCTTATTTTTTGACCATTTTGTTGGGGTTAAAGGCGTGCATATCTAAATAGGCTTTATAGTGGACCCATTAGAATTTTAACCGAGTAAAAAGTTCTAAATTTGAGGTTAAGCTATATAATCATATTAAAAAGCCATAATCAAATATTTTAACTCATAAAAATTGATTTCTAATCATATTTTTCGGCCGTTTTGTTGGGGTTTAAGGCGTGCACGTCTAAATGGGCATTAAAGTGGGCCTGTTGGAATTTGAACTGAGTAAAAAGTAATTAAAAATGAGGTTAAGCTATATAATCACATTCAAAAGCCCAAAATGAAATATTTTAACTCATAAAATTTGATTTATTCTTATTTTGTGTCCGTTTTGTTGGGTTTAAGGAGGGCATGTCTAAATGGGCTTTATTGCACCCGTTAGAATTTTTAATGAGTAAAAATTTATGAAAAGGAAGTTAAGCTATTTAATCATTTAAAAAACCCATAACTAAATATTTTAATTCATAAAATTTGATTTAATTTTATTTTGCCCATTTTGTTGGGTTTTAAGGCGTGCATGTCTAAATGGGCTTTAAAGTGGACCCGTTGAAATTTTAAAGGAGTAAAAATTTTTAAAAATAAGGTTAAGCTATATAATCATGTTCAAAAGCCCATAAATAAATATTTTAACTAATAAAATTTGATTTAATCTTATTTTTCGACCATTTTGTTGGGGTTTAAGGTGTGCATCTTAAAATGGGCTTTTTATAGTGGACCCATTAAATTTTAACCGAGTAAAAAGTTCTAAAAAATGAGGTTAAGCTATATAATCATATTAAAAATCCCATAATCAAATATTTTAACTCATAAAAATTGATTTCATCATATTTTTTTCCGTTTTGTTGGGGTTTAAAGGTGTGCATGTCTAAATGGGCATTAAAGTGGACCGTTGGAATTTTTAACCGAGTAAAAAGTTTTTAAAATGAGGTTAAGCTATATAATCATGTTCAAAAGCCCAAAATGAAATATTTTAACTCATAAAATTTGATTTATTCTTATTTTGTGTCCGTTTTGTTGGGTTTTAAGGAGGGCATGTCTAAATGGGCTTTATAATTGGACCCGTTAAATTTTAACCAAGTAAAAATTTATGAAAATTGAGGTTAAGCTATTTAATCATTTTCAAAACCCATAACTAAATATTTTAATTCATAAAATTTGATTTAATTTATTTTGTGGCCCATTTTGTTGGGTTTTAAAGGTGCATGTCTAAATGGGCTTTAAAAGTGGACCCGTTGAAATTTTAAAGGAGTAAAAAATTTTAAAAATAAGGTTAAGCTATATAATCATGTTCAAAAGCCCATAAATAAATATTTTAACTCATAAATTTGATTTAATCTTATTTTTCCATTTTTTTGTTGGGGTTAAAGGCGTGCATATCTAAATGGGCTTTATAATGGACCCATTAGAATTTTAACCGAGTAAAAAGTTCTAAAATTGAGGTTAAGCTATATAATCATATTCAAAAGCCCATAATCAAATATTTTAACTCATAAAATTTGATTTAATCTTATTTTTTGCCATTTTTGTTGGGGTTTAAGGTATGCATCTCTAAATGGGCTTTATAGTGGACCCGTTGGAATTTTAAACCTAGTAAAAAGTTCTAAAATTGAGGTTAAACTAAATATATAATCATGTTCAAAAGCCCAAAATGAAATATTTTAACTCATAAAAATTTGATTTAAATCTTATTTTGTGTCCGCTTTGTTGGGTTTAAGGAGGCATGTCTAAATGGGCTTTATATTGGACCCATTGGAATTTTTAACAGAGTAAAAATTTCAAAAAATTGAGGTTAAGCTATATAATCATGTTCAAAACCCCATAACTAAATATTTTAATTCATAAAATTTGATTTAATCTTATTTTTTGCCATTTTGTTGGGTTTTAAGGCGTGCATGTCTAAATGGGCTTTATAGTGGACCCATTGAAATTTTAACTGAGTAAAAATTTTAAAAATGAGGTTAAGCTATATAATCATGTTCAAAAGCCCATAAATAAATATTTTAATTCATAAATTTGATTTAATCTTATTTTTTGCCATTTTGTTGGGGTTTAAGGCGTGCATATCTAAAATGGGCTTTATAATGGACCCATTGGAATTTTTTTTGAAGTAAAAAGTTCTAAAATTGAGGTTAAGCTATATAATCATATTAAAAAGCCATAATCAAATATTTTAACTCATAAAATTTGATTTAATCTTATTTTTAAATTTGTTGGGGTTTAAAGAGAACATGTCTAAATGGGCTTTAAATGGACCCGTTTGGAATTTTTTTTTGAACCGAGTAAAAAAAGTTCTAAAAAATTGAGGTTAAGCTATATAATCATAATCAAAAGCCCAATAATGAAATATTTTAACTCATAAAATTTGATTTAATCTTATTTTGTGTCCAAACCTAACATTTAAACTAAACTATTTGCAGGGCATGTCTAAATGGGCTTTATAATTGGGACTCAAGATCGAGAATTTTAATTGGACTTTTAACTGAGTAAAAAGTTCTAAAAATAAGATTAAGCTATATAATCATGTTCAAAAACCCCATAACTAAATATTTTAATTCATAAAATTTGATTTAATCATATTTTAATTCCCCATTTTGTTGGGTTTTAAATTGTGTGCATATCTAAATGGGCTTTAAAGTGGACCCATTGGAATTTTAACCTAGTAAAAATTTCTAAAAATGAGGTTAAGCTATATAATCATGTTCAAAAAAACCAATAATTAAATATTTAACTCATAAAATTTGATTTAATCTTATTTTTCCTCCGTTTTGTTGGGGTTTAAGGCATGCATGTCTAAATGAGCTTTATAGTGGACCCATTGGAATTTTAACCAGAGTAAAAAGTTCTAAAAATGTGATTAAGCTATATAATCATATTCAAAAGCCCATAATAAAATATTTTAACTCATAAAATTTGATTTAATCTTATTTTGTGGTCGTTTTGTTGGGGTTTAAGGCGTGTATGTCTAAATGGGCTTTATAGTGGGAACGTTGGAATTTTAACCAAGTAAAAATTTCTGAAAATGAGGTTAAGCTATATAATCATGTTAAAAATCCCATAACTAAATATTTTTTTGTCATAAAATTTTATTTAATCTTATTTTTTGTCCATTTTTTGTTGGGGTTTAAGGCGTGCATGTCTAAATGGGCTTTGTAGTGGACCCATTGGAATTTTAACCGAGGAAAAGTTCTAAAATTGAGGTTAAGTTATGTAATCATGTTCAAAAAAACAATAACTAAATATTTTAATTCATAAAATTTGATTTAATCTTATTTTGTGACCATTTTGCTGGGGTTTAAGGCGTGCATGCCTAAATGGATTTTATAGTTGACCCATTGGAATTTTAACTGAGTAAAAATTTCTAAAAATAAGATTAAGCTATATAATCATGTTCAAAAACCCATAACTAAATATTTTAATTATTTTTTTGTCGTTTTAAAATGATAAAATGTATTTAAAAACCTATTTTTCATCTTTTTTTTATTCTTTTTTTTTTAGCCGCGTGGCAATTCTTCCCTAGCGCCTCATGTTTTGTTTTGTAACTGGACAGCGACACTAGTTTTATTGCGGTTTTAACCTGGATCTATTTTTATTTTCTTTTTAGTTTTTAATAAAATAATTGTCTTTGTAATCATATTTTTTCTGCCCATAAGACAAATTATTTTATTGGCATGTCCTAACTTTTTTTAGCATGTTTATCTCTATCTTTTGGCATTTTTTTCTACTCCTTAAGTCGTTTGGTTTTTCTTTATTTTATGTTTTACCAGGGTTGGATTTGATTTGAACCAAGTAAAAAGTAAGATGGCGCTTAATCGTAATCCTGCATTTTCCCTACCCAAAACCTTTAGTTTAAAATTGGATATTTATTCTTATTTTGTTTGCACTTGTGAAGAGTTTCTCACGGTGCTTGGCTCTGATTTGTGTTTTCTCGGTGGTTAAGCTATCAATAGCTTTAAAAAACCCTAAATTTTTAATTCATTTTGCCCGATGTTGGGTTTTAAAGGTTTTGTATCTATTTTTCGATCGAGTATTTGAATGTCCAAATTATGTATTTAGTTTACAACGATAGTTTGTAAACCCTTATAGTAATTTTGGGTATTTTCTAGTTAATAAAACTAGTGGCTTCTTTTCAAAAAAATATTTTAATTCCTAAAATATGGTTTTATCGTATTTTTCGTCCATTTTGTTGGGGTTTAAGGCGTGCATGTCTAAATGAGCTTTATAGTGGACCCGTTGGAATTTTAACCGGGTAAAAAGTTTTGAAAATGAGGTTAAGCTATAGAATCAAGTTAAAAAGCCCATAACTAAATATTTTAAGTCATAAAATGTGATTTAATATTATTTTTCAACCATTTTATTGGGGGTTTAAGGCTTGCATGTCTAAATGGGCTTTACAGTGGACCCGTTGGAATTTTAACAGAGTAAAAAGTTCTAAAATTGAGGTTAAGCTGTGTAATCATGTTCAAAAGCCTATAACTAAATATTTTAATTTATAAAATTTGATTTAATCTTATTTTTGCGACCATTTTGTTGGGGTTTAAGGCGTGCATGTCTAAATGGGCTTTATAGTGGACCTGTTGAAATTTTAACCATATAAAAAGTTTTGAAAAGAGGTTAAACTATACAAATATATTCAAAAGCCCATAATTAAGTATTTTAACTCATAAAATTTTATTTAATCTTATTTTGTGGTTGTTTTGTTGGGCTAAGGCGTGAATGTCTAAATGAGCTTTACAATATACCGTTGGAATTTTAATCTAGTAAAAATATATGAAAATGAGGTTAAGCTATATAATCATGTTCAAAGCCCCATAACTAAATATCTTAATTCATAAAATTTGATTCAATCTTATTTTGCAGTCATTTTGTTGGGGTTTAAGGCGTGCATGTCTAAATGAGCTTTATAGTGGACTCGTTGGAATTTTAACCGAGTAAAAATTTTTGAAAATGAGGTTACACTGTATAATCATGTTCAAAGGCCCACAACTAAATATTTTAAGTCATAAATTATGATTTAATCTTATTTTTTGGTTGTTTTGTTGGTGTTTAAGGCGTACATGTCTAAATGGGCTTTACAGTGGACTCGTTGGAATTTTAACAGAGTAAAAAGTTCTAAAATTGAGGTTAAGCGGTATAATCATGTTCAAAATCCCATAACTAAATATTTTAATTCATAAAATTTGATTTATTCTTATTTTGCGGCCATTTTGTTGGGGTTTAAGGCGTGCAGGCCAAAACGGGCTTTACAGTGGATCCATTGTAATTTTAACTAAGTAAAAAAATCTAAAATTGGGGTTAAGCTAAATAATCATATTCAAAAGCCCATATTCAAATATTTTTACTCAAAAAATATGATTTAATCTTATTTTGTGGCCGTTTTGTTGGGTTTGAGGCGTGCATAATGGGCTTTACAGTGGACCTGTTGGATAAGCTATATAATCAAGTTCAAAAACCCATAACTAAATATTTTAATTCATAAAATTTGATTTAGTCTTATTTTGCGTCTATTTTGTTGGGGTTTAAGGCGTGCATGTCTAAATGGGCTTTATAGTGGAACCGTTAGAATTTTAACTGACGAAAAAGTTGTAAAATTGAGAATAAGCTGTATAATCTTGTTCAAAAGCCTATAACTAAATATTTTAAGTCATAAAATGTGATTTAATCTTATTTTTTGGCCATTTTGTTGGGTTTTTAGGCGTGCATGTCTAAATGGGCTTTATAGTGGACCCTTTGGAATTTTAACCGAGTAAATATTTCTGAAAAGGAGGTTAAGCTATGTAAAAATGTTCAAAAACCCATAAATAAATATATTATTTCATAAAATGTGATTTAATCTAATTTTTCGTCCGTTTTGTTGGCGTTTAAGGCGTGCTTGTCTAAAAGGGCTTTAAAGTGGACCCGTTGGAATTTTAACCAAGTAAAAGATTCTAAAATTGAGGTTAAGCTATATAATCATATTCAAAAGCCACAATAAAATATTTTATCACATAAAATTTTATTTAATCTTATTTTTCGGCCGTTTTGTTGGGGTTTATGGCGTGCATGTCTAAATGGGCTTTATAATGGGCCTGTTGGAATGTTAACCGAGTAAAAAGTTCTAAAATTGAGGTTAAGGTATATAATCTTATTCAAAAGACCATAATCAAATATTTTAACTCCTAAAATTTTATTTAATCTTGTTTTGTGGCTGTTTTGTTGGGTTTAAGGCGTGCATTTCTAAATGGCCTTTATAGTGGACCCGTTGGAATTTAATCGAGTAAAAATTTCTAAAAATGAAGTTAAGCTATATAATAGTGTTCAAAAGCCCATAAATAAATATTTTAATTCATAAAATTGGATTTAATCTTATTTTGCAGCCATTTTGTTAGGTTTTAAGGCGTGCACGTCTAAATAAGCTTTACTGTGGACCGGTTGGAATTTTAACAGAGTAAATTTTTTTGAAAATGAGGTTAAGCTATATAATCATGTTACAAAGCCCATAAATAAATATTTTAATTCGTAAAATATGCTTTAATCTTATTTTTTTCATCTGTTTTGTTAGGGTTTAAGGCCTCCATGTCTAAATGGGCTTTACAGTGGACCCGTTGGAATTTTAACCGAGTAAAAAGTTCTAAAATTGAGGTTAAGCTGTATAATTATATTAAAAATCCCTTAGATAAATATTTTAAGTCATGAAATGTTATTTAATCTTATTTGTTTGGTTGTTTTGTTGTTGTTTAAGGCGTACATGTCTAAATGGGCTTTACAGTGGACGCGTTGTAATTTTAACCGAGTAAAAATTTTTGAAAATGAGATTAAGCTATATAATCATGTTCAAAAGCCCATAACTAAATATTTTAATTCAAAAGATGTCTTTTAATCTTATTTTTCGTCCGTTTTGTTGGGGTTTAAGGGGTGCATGTCTAAATGGGCATTATAGTGGACCCGTTAGAATTTTAACCGAGTAAAAAGTTCTAAAAATGAGGTTAAGCTATATAATCATGATCAAAAGCCTATGAATAAATATTTTAAGTCATAAAATGTGATTTAATCTTACTTTTGGCAGTTTTGTTGGGGTTTAAGGTGTGCATGTCTAAATGGGCTTTATAATTGAACCGTTGGAATTTTAACATAGTAAAATGTTCTAAAATTGAGATTAAGTTGTATAATCATGTTCAAAACCCCATAACTAAGTATTTTAATTTATAAAATTTGATTTGATCTTATTTTGTGGCCATTTTGTTGGGGTTTAAGGCTTGCATGTCTAAATGGGCTTTATAGTGGACCTGTTAGAATTTTAACCAAGTAAATTTTTTTGAAAATGAGGTTAAGCTATATAATCATGTTCAAAAACCCATGAATAAATATTTCAATGCATAAAACGTGACTTAATCTTATTTTTCGTCAGCCATTTTAGGGTTTAAAGCGTGCATGTCGAAGTGGTCCTAATAGTGGACTCGTTGGATTTTTAACCGAGTAAAAAATTATAAAATTCAGGTTAAGCTGTATAATCATGTCCAAAAGCCCATAACTAAATATTTTTATTCATAAAATTTGATTTAATCTTATTTTGCGGCCTTTTTGTTGGGTTTTAAGGTGTGTATGTCTAAATGTGCTTTATTGTGGACCCGTTGGAATTTTAACTGAGTAAAAAGTTCAGAAATTGAGGTTAAGCTATATAATCATGTTCAAAAACCCATAACTAAATACTTTAATTCATAAAATGTGATTTAATCTTATTTTTTGTCTGCTTTGTTGGGGTTTAAGGATTGCATGTCTAAATGGTCTTTATAGTGGACCCGTTGGAATTTTAACCGAGTAAAATTTTCTAAAAATGAGGTTAAGCTATGTAATCATGTTCAAAAACCTATAACTAAACATATTAATTCATAGAATGCGTTTTAATCTTATTTTTCACCTATTTTGTGGGCATTTAAGGCGTGCATGTCTAAATGGGCTTTATAGTGGACCCGTTGGAATTTTAACCAAGTAGAAAATTCTATAATTGAGTTTAATCTATATAATCTTATTCAAAATCCCCTAATCAAATATTTTAACTCCTAGAATTTGATTTAATCTTATTTTGTGGCCGTTTTTTTTTGTTTAAGGCGTGCATGTCTAAATAGGCTTTATAGTTGACCCGTAGGAATTTTAATCGGGTAAAAAGTTCTAAAATTGATGATATGGTATAATCATATTCAAAAGCCTACAATAAAATATTTTAAGTCATAAAATTTGGTTTAATCTTATTTTGTGGCCGTTTGTTTTTTGTTTAAGGCGTGCATGTCTAAATGGGCTTTACAGTAGACCCGTTGGAATTTGAACCGAGTAAAATTTCTAAAAAAGAGGTTAAGCTATATAATCATGTTCGAAAACACATAACTAAAATTTTCATTCATAAAATGTGATTTAATCTTATTTTTCGTCCATTTTGTTGGCGTTTAAGGCGTGCATGTCTAAATAGGCTTTATAGTGGACTCGTTGGAATTTTAACAGAGTAAAAAGTTTTGAAAATGAGATTAAGCTATATAATCATGTTCAAAAGCCCATAATTAAATATTTTAATTCATAAAATGTGATATAATCTTATTTTTTGTCCGTTTTGTTGGGGTTTAAGGCGTGCATGTCTAAATGGGCTTTATAGTGGACCCGTTGGAATTTTAACAGAGTAAAAAGTTCTAAAATTGAGGTTAAGCTGCATAATCATGTTCAAAATGCCCATAGCTAAATATTTTAATTCATAAAATTTGATTTAATCTTATTTTGCGCCTATTTTGTTATGGTTTAAGCGTGCATGTCTAAAGCTTTACAGTGGACCCGTTGGAATTTTAACTAGGTAAAAATTTCTAAAAATGAGGTTAAGCTATATAATCAGGTTTAAAAGCCCATAAATAAGTTTTTAAGTGATAAAATATGATTTAATCTTTTTTTGACCCTTTTGGGGTTTAAGGCGTGCATGTCTAACTGGGCTTTTACAGTAGACCCGTTGGAATTTTAACCGAGTAAAATATTCTAAAATTGAGGTTAAAATGTATAATCATTTTCAAAAGCCTATAACTAAATATTTTAGTTCATAACATTTGATTTAATATTATTTTGCGGCCATTTTTTTTGGGGTTTAAGTTGTCTATGTCTAAATGGACTTTACAGTGGACGAGTTTGACTTTTAACCGAGGAGAAAGTCTTGAAAATGAGGTTTAGCTATATAATCGTATTCAAAAGCCCATAATCAAATATTTTAACTCATAAATTTGATATAATATTAGTTTGTGGTCGTTTTGTTGGGATTAAGGCGTGCATGTCTAAATGAGCTTTATAGTGGACCCGTAGGTATTTTTTTTTAAATTCAGGCCTCATTAAAAACTCCTCTAACCTCACAGGTGACCCAGAGGTCCCAAGTGAGCACCTATGTGGAAAAGAGTACCCAAATGTATTAACTTGGATGAGAATGAATCTCATTAGTTACAACATCATGAAGATATATGGGATAGTCCGAAGAAAAGGTAATGGACGACATTTAAGGCCCTAGAAGCAAGACTGTGGGCAACAATGTTCATCATCCTAGGAATAAAGTGGACACTAAAATCATCTGTATCGGCTAGCAGAAAGTGAGAATGCTCAATTAATGAGCTCAGAGTAGATATTTCAGTACACTGCCGATTGATTTTGTTAACTACAATAGCTGAGTCGGTCTTAATGACAAGCCTAGACCAACCACAATCACGACCTAAACGAATGCCGGCAATGACAGCTTGTGCTTCAGCAGAGGAAGCATTTGTGCAATTGACTAAAGTTTGAGCGTGACCTCCTATGACAGCACCGCTAGCATCTCGTGCTATGATTCCCACAGCAGCAGCCTTGGTTAGTGGATCAAAAGCCCCATCTATGTTGATCTTTAAGAAACTTGCTCTTGGCGGCTTCCATCGTGGGTGAGCAAAGGTTGATTCATCTGACGTCCTTGGGGGTGAGCTAGTGGATGTGGTCGCTGAGTAGTCACGAAGAATTCCCTGTGACTTGATAACTGTAATCCAAGGGGGTTGGAGTCTATGATTATGAATCCAGTCATTACGTATATTCCTTAGGTTCCAAAGAACTGTTAGAAGCAGCGCAAAGGATTGGATCGATAGACAGACAACCCATTCCTCAAGCCAAGATAATATAAAGGTCGTAGGACTAAGAATGAGGGAGCTTGGCATGCATGCTAATCCTAGTGCCTCAGATGCACCTGGGCAGTCACATAAGGTGTGGATCGTTGTTTCTAGCCCCTAACGACAAATTGGACAGGTTCCAGGGCCGATACCTACAGCCTGCAGCTTGTGCCCAATCTAGAGAGCATTATGGCCCATCTGCCAACCAAAGGAACGAATCTTTGGAAGGACAAGTAGCTTGGATAAAACTTTCCAAATACGTGAAGGCCTATTGACCGGAGCAGACAATCATTGTAAGTACAAATATCCGGATCTAACTGAGTAGATGTCAGAATCATGATTCGCCCAAAGAATAGTGTCTTGGAGTCATTGATAATAGGGACACTGAGGACTGTGCTCGCATCCTCTCTATCAAAGTAGAGGCAAACTTTAGTCTCATCCCATCATGGTTTCCCCGATATCATAAAATTGTGACATCTAACCGGAATCTCTTTGTTATTCTCATAATCACCATACAAAATGATAGCAGACACCCCCTAAAAGTCAGAGTGCACACAAATTTTGCTATTTATTCCGGGTCTCTTAAAGAATCCTGAACGAAGTTGCGACAATGCCAAGTTGATACCTTTCCATGCAAAGGAATCCTTTTTATTGAACTCCGCCTCAAGAATATTTCCAGAGGGAAAGTATTTTTCCCTATAAATCTGAGCGAGAAGTGAATTTGGCTCGGTTATGATGCGCCAAATTTGTTTTTCGAGAAGGGCAATGTTAAAGAGGTGCATGTCTCGAAAGACAATACCCCCTGTAGACTTTGGAGAACAAATAGTGTCCTAAGAGATAAGAGGCCAACCTCATTTTTTTTATTTTTTTCTAGACCACCAATAACATCGGACATGCTTTGTAATGTCATCTATTATATTTTTTGGGAGGAGGTAGCAAGACATTTCGTATTGTGGAAAAGATTGAATCACAGACTTAATAACGACCTCTCGACCACTGTATGAGAGGAGGTGTTTCTCCCAAGTTGACATACGTGAGTTCACTTTATCCTTAGCAAAGCCTAGCGATGTAGTTTTATTTTTTCGGATCAGGAGTGGAACTCCAAGGTAGGTCCCTAGGTCATCCACCTCTCGAACTTGAAGAATATCATGGACAGCCTGCTTATGATCAGGAGTAGTGTTTGGGCTAAAAAATCATCAATTTTTCAAAATTAACTGCTTGACCAGAGGAAGAGGCATATAGCTGTAAAATATCTTTTATATGGGAAGCCTCTATAATGTTGTTACGAATAAAAACCATACTATCATCAACAAAAAGCAGGTGATTCACATGGGGCCCATGTCGACTAGTACAAAGGCCCGAGATCTGCCCTACCTACTTCTCAACAAGAAGAGTAGCCGATAGGCCTTGAGTGCAAATAAGGAAAAGGAAAGGGGAGAGAGGGTCACCCGGTCTTAAACCACGTTGGCGGTAGAACACAGGTGAGAGGGAACCATTAACACGAGCAGTAAAGGAAACAAATGAGATACATCTCATGAGGATATCAACCCAAGGATCTACGAAACCCATCATAAGCATTATTTGTTGGAGGAATGACCACCCTACACTATCAAAAGCTTTTTCCATGTCTAGCTTTAGTGCAGCACCCTAGAAATAATTTGATCCCCCTAGATTAATAGAGTGAACCAATTCATGGGCAATTAAGATATTACCGGTGATCTTCCTGCCCTTAACAAAAGTACCCTATGTGTCACTGATGCAAAAGGGAATAACAGATTTCATTCAGTTAACAAGCACTTTTGTAATAATTTTATAAAAAACTGTGTAGAGACTGATTGGTCGTAGTTGTCGCATAGTGGCAGGGTCTTTGACCTTTAGGATTAGGACCAATACCGTGCGGTTTACTGTGGCCATGTCTGCATTACTGGTAAAAGATCCAAACATAGATTAATGACGTCCCTGTCAATAGTATCCCAATGATGACGGTAAAATCCTCTTGGGAGTTCGTCAAAATTGGGGGCTTTTTTGGATTTATATCTCGAAGAGCAGCCACTATTTTAGCCTCCGTGAATGGCCTTGTCAGATCAGCATTCATCTCAGGTGTTATAGAAGGTGCAATATTTTCTAGAATTCTTGGCGAGATTGATGGGTAAGATATGGTGAATAGTCCCTGATAGTAATCAGTGACAATTCCCGTGATATCTGCCATGTTTTTCTCCAGACATTAGAGGTGTCAAATAAGCCCCGAATTTTATTTTTCTTTCGCCTTTTATTTGCGCGGGCATGGAAGAAAGACGTGTTCTTATCTCCTTGAGCGAGCCAAGTTATTCGAGATCGTTGAGCTTAATATGTTTTCTGGGTATCGAGCAGATGGCGAAGCTCTTCTTTTGCTGTCAAGAATATTTCCTTCTCGGTAGTAGAGAGTTGGCTTTGAAGGAAAGAATTTATTTGTTTGTTCAGCTCCGCAACGCGATCATGTGTATTGCTACGTTGTTGTGCTTGCCAATCCTTAAGACAAGCGCCAACTGCTTGTAATTTGTCCATCGCAGAGCCAAGTGTGGTGTTCCAAGCGTTTTCAACTAGGGATATGCAATCAAAGTTATAAACCCAATAATTCTCAAAGCAAAATTGGTCATTACTAGCCACAATGAGTTCATGAATTGGTTGGTCCGTTTCCATTAGAATAAAGTAGTGGCCAGAATTCGCATGATATTCTAAAATTGCCCGATAATCATTATGAATATTGAACCAAGCCGAATTGGCAACAAAGTGGTCAAGATGCTCATATATAGTTAGGGTTCTAAGCCCCAATTTTGTCCAACTAAACCAGTCTCTGGAAGGTTTACAATCAAATAGATTATTACGGGATAGGCAATCTCGAAAGTTGTCAATTTGTGAGTGTGCACGATGACATCCACCTTGTTTTTCGTTATCTGACAAGATTTCATTCAAATCCCCCCAATTAGCCAGTGAAGAGATGAGTAAGAGCTTAAGGTGCCAATTAGCTCCCAAGTATTAGTTTTTTGATTTGTTTCATAATAGCCATAAATTCCAGAAAAGTGAAATTGGGTTGTATTTGAACGAATAACAGTATCTATATGATGGTCCGAGTACGAAAGCAAATCAACATTAATATTATTATTCCAAAAGAGAAATATTCCAGAGCAAGTGTGATTGTGATCAACAGTGATACAACCATTCATACTAAGCGAGATATGTAGACGTTCGCTATAAAAAATATTTAGGAGAGTTTCACACAGGAACAATAAATCTTGATTAAGTTTAGCGACCACTCGTCCTAAAGATTAAACCATTTATCCTAGCTTTGTTATTCTTGATAGGGTGTGAAGGATGATGTTTCTTAGCCTTTATAACTTCAACAAAAGGAGAATATCTTTTATTGCCGCGAGGATTCAGATCCGATTGGCCTTGGATGGGAGGGGCTGCAGATGGTGGTTGTTTAGATAAGCAGTCATCAAAAGCAAAAAACATAGGTGATGATGTAAAATTGGTCACCTTACCCATTTCCTGGTTAAGAGTCGGAGCAGCCGTGACCACAGTGCATCTTCTTCGGTCGAGATGGTATTGAGAAGGATAGCATAGATCGAGACAGTAGTAGCAGGCACTGCCTTTGCTGTGTCTTTAACCAAGTCATTCTTCCCAGAGGTCAGCAAGGTTGCATCAGCAGCTGTTGCATTCGTTTGGGAAGCACCAGGAGGCGAAAAGGCCATCTTATCTTTGGTAACATGTGTTGTTAGGTCTAGCAGGAAAACAATGATAGGATCTATCAGTATAGCAGTCTCCCCTTGAATAGATTTTGTCGCAGAAGTTTTTGGATCTTTTCCGAGCATAGCAGTTTCAGTAGTTGGTGAAGTGCTAAAAGATTCAAAGTCCATCGAATTGTCAACATTCTGATTCGGTAAATGTACTCCTTTATCTATAACCCAAAAAGCCATTAAGGCAATCATAGTGGAAATCAGATAAAATATAAAGTTTATGGATTTAGTACCATTGTCTTCTAAGGTGACATTAGGGTTGGGGCTCAGTGTTCCGTTACCCTTATCTGCATACAAAATTGCGAAGATGTGACACACAAAATGAAAACAAAAGGATAGCAATGGTAGGGAGGTAATGATACAAAAAATGTTATGGGGCAGCTTGGAAGTATGTTCACCATCATGGTATCGAATGTGGCCTTTCATGTGGGAGGGACCTCCTTTAGACTTAGGAGGAGTGAAACGGAGCCTGTCCCCGTACTATAATTTGGTGGAGGGACTAATCTTAACAGCTGTGTAAGACGTCACCAAATGGCCAACAATACCACATCCGGGGCAGAAAGCGGACAATCGTTCATATTGTACTGAGTAGTGTTTTGGCGAAGACCCTAAGCCACCTATCGCCACACACCAGCGTATCAGTTTGGTAGCATCCATACTTATTCCGACACGAATATAATCCACCATGTTCCCATCAATATAGCGGGTGTCAGTTTTGACTACGGTTCTGATGAATGAACCTAGGGATCGTCTAATGTGAGACGTAATTTTAGTTAAGGAAGGAGGATAAGCACAAAAAATTAGTTAAGGCAATAATTGAGGATTGGTTTATAGTGAGGAGATTATGTTGGAATTTAGAATAGAGATAATTTTGGAACCCAAAAAAAATATGTCGTAGAGGTTATATCGACAATGGAGTTACAGAGTAAATTTTTTTGAAAATGAGGTTAAGCTATATAATCATGTTCAAAAGCCCATAACTAAATATTTTAAGTTATAAAATGTGATTTAATCTTATTTTTCGGGAGTTTTGTTGGGGTTTAAGGCGTGCATGTCTAAATAGGCTTTACAGTGGATCCATGAGAATTTTAACTGAGTAAAAAGTTCTGAAATTGAGGTTAAGATGTATAATCATGTTCAAAAGCCCATAACTAAATATTTAATTCATAAAATTTGATTTAATCTTATTTTGCACCATTTTGTTGGGTTTTAAGGCATGCATGTCTAAATGGGCATTACAGTGGAGACGTTGGAATTTTAACCGAGTAAAAATTTCTAAATATGAGGTTAAGCTATATAATCATGTTCAAAAGCCCATAATTAAAATTTTAAGTCATAAAATGTGATTTAATCTTATTTTTCGACCGTTTTGTTTGTGTTTAAGCCGTACATGTCTAAATGGGCTTTACAGTGGACCCATTGTAACTTTAACCGAGTAAAAAGTTCTAAAATTGAGTTTAAGCTATATAATCATGTTCAAAAACCCATAAATAAATATATTAATTCATAAAATGTGATTTAATCTTATTTTTTGTCCATTTTTTAGGCGTTTAAGGCGTGCATGTCTAAATGAGCTTTATAGTGGACCCATTGAAATTTTAAATGAGTAAAAAGTTTTGAAAATGAGGTTAAGTTATATAATAATGTTCAAAATCCCATAAATAAATATTTTAACATATAAAATTTTATTTAATCCTATTTTGTGGCCATTTTGTTGGGTTTAAAGCGTGTAAGTCTAAATGAGCTTTATAGTGGACCACTTAGAATTTTAACTGAATAAAAATTTCTGAAAATTAGGTTGAGCTATATACTAATGTTCAGAAGCCCATAAATAAATATTTTAAGTCATAAATTTGATTTAATCTTATTTTTCGGCCATTTTGTTGGGTTTAAGGGGTGCATGTAAATGGGCTTTTATAGTGGACCCGTTGGAATTTTAATAGAGTAAAAATTTATAAAATTGAGGTTAAACTGTATAATCACGTTAAAAAACCCATAAATAAATATATTAATTAATAAAATTTGATTTAATCTTATTTTTCATCCCTTTTGTTAGCGTTTAAGGCGTGCATGTCTAAATAGGCTTTATAGTAGACCAGTTGGAATTTTAACTGAGTAAAAAATTCTAAAATTGAGGTTAAGCTATATAATAATATATTAAAAAGCCCATAATCAAATATTTTAACTCATAAAATTTGATTTAATCCTATTTTGTGGCCGTTTTGTTGGGTTTAAGGTGTGCATGTCTAAACGTGCTTTCAGTGGACCCCTTGGAATTTTAACCGAGTAAAAAGTTCTAAAATTGAGGTTAAGCTATATAATCATATTCAAAAGCCCATAATAAAATATTTTAACTCATAAAATTTGATTTAATCTTATTTTGTGGCCATTTTGTTAGGTTTACAGTGTGCATGTCTAAATAGGCATTACAGTAGACCCGTTAGAATTTTAACCGGGTAAAAAGTTATGAAATTGAGGTTAAGGTATATAATCATATTCAAAATCCCATAATCAATGATAAAATTTGGTTTAATCTTATTTTGTGGCCGTTTTGTTGTGTTTAAGTCGTGCATGTCCAAATGGGTTTTACAATGGACCTGTTAGAATTTTAACTGAGTAAAAATTTCTAAAAATGAGGTTAGGCTATATAATCATGTTCCAAAGCCCATAACTAAATATTTTAAGTCATAAAATGTGATTTAATCTTATTTTTCGGTCGTTTTGTTGGGGTTTATGGCATGCACGTCTAAATGGGCTTTATAGTGGACCCGATGGAATTTTAATAGAGTAAAAATTCCTGAAAATGAGGTTAAGGTGTATAATCATGCTCAATAGCCCATAACTAAATATTTTAATTTATAAAATTCGATTAATCTTATTTTGCGGCCATTTTGTTGGGGTTTAAGGTGTGCATGTCTAAGCGGGCTTTATAGAGGACCCGTTGGAATTTATCGAGTAAAAAGTTCTCAAATTGAGGTTAAGCTGCATAATCATATTCAAAAGCCAATAATCAAATACTTTAACTCATAAAATTTGATTAATCTTATTTTGTGGTCGTTTGTTGGGTTTAAGGCGTGCATATCTAAATGGGCTTTATAATAGACTCGTTAGAATTATAACCGAGTAAAAAGTTCTAAAACTGAGGTTAAAGCTATATAATCATTTTCGAAAGCCTATAATAAAATATTTTAACTCATAAAACTTGATTTAATCTTATTTGTGGCCATTTTGTTGGGTTTAAGGCTTGCATGTCTAAATGGGCATTGCAATAGACCCGTTAGAATTTTAACCGGATAAAAAGTTCTAAAATTGAGGTTAAGGCATATAATCATATTCAAAGGCCCATAATCAAATATTTTAACGCATAAAATCTGGTTTAATCTTATTTTGTTGCCGTTTTGTTGTGTTTAAGGCGTGTATGTCTAAATGGCCTTTATAGTGGACCCGTTGGAATTTTAACCAAGTAAAAAGTTCTAAAAATGAGGTTAAGCTATATAATAATTTTCAAAAACACCTAAATAAATATATTAATTTATAAAATGTTATTTAATCTTATTTTTTGCCTGTTTTGTTGCCGTTTAAGGCGTGCATGTCAAAATGGGCTTTATGGTGGACCCGTTGGAATTTGAACAAAGTAAACAAATTTAAAAATGAGCTTAAGCTATATAATCATGTTCAAAAGCCCATAACTAAATATTTTAAGTTATAAAATTTAATTTAATCTTATTTTTCGTTCATTTTGTTGGGGTTTAAGGCGAACTTGTCTAAATGGGCTTTATAGTGGACATGCTGGAATTTTAACATAGTAAAAATTTTAGAAAATGAGGTTAAGCTATATAATCATGTTTAAAAGCCCAAAAACAAATATGTTAAGTCATAAAATTTGATTTAATCTTATTTTTCGATCATTTTGTTGGTGTTTAAAACGTGCATGTCTAAATGGGCTTTATAGTTGACCCTCTGGAATTTTAATAGAGTGGAAAGTTTTAAAATTGAGGTTAAGCTATGTAATCATGTTCAAAAGCCCAAAATAAAATATTTTAATTAATAAAATTTGATTTAATCTCATTTTGCGGCCATTTTGTTGGGTTTTAAGGCGTGCATGTCTATTTTCAAAAAAAAATTAAGACGTGCATGTCTAAATGGGCTTTATAGTGGACCCGTTGGAATTTTAAACTAGTAAAAATGTTTGAAAATTATTTTAATCTATATAATCATGTTCAAATACCCATAACTAAATATATTAATTAATAAAATATGATTTAATCTTAATTTGCGTCTGCTTTGTTGGCGTTTAAGGCGTGCATGTCTAAAAGGGCTTTATAGTGGACCCGTTGAAATTTTAACCGAGTAAAAAGTTCTAAAATTGATGTTAAGCTATAAAATCATACTCAAAAGTCCATAATCAAATATTTTAACTCATAAAATTTGATTTAATCGAATTTTGTGGACGTTTTGTTGGGTTTAAGGCGACCATGTCTAAATAGGCTTTATAATGGACCAGTTGGAATTTTAACCGAGTAAGAAGTTCAAAAAATGAGTTTAAGGTATATAATCATATTCAAAAGCCAATAATCAAATATTTTAACATATAAAATTTGGTTTAATCTTATTTTGTGGTTGTTTTGTTGTCTTTAAGGTGTGCATGTCAAAATGAGCTTTACTTTAGACCCGTTTGAATTTTAACCGAGTAAAATTTATAAAAATGAGTTTAATCTACATAGTCATGTTCAAAAACCCATAAATAAATATATTAACTCATAAAATGTCATTTAATCTTATTTTTTGTCCATTTTGTTGGCGTTTAAGGCGTGCATGTCTAAATGAGCTTTATAGTGGACCCGTTGTAATTTTATCCTAATAAAATTTATAAAAATGAGGTTAAGCTATATAATCATGTTCAAAAACCCATAACTAAATATATTAATTCATAAATTATGAATAAATCTAAATTTTTGTCCGTTTTGTTGGAGTTTAAGGCGTGCATGTCTAAATGGGCGTTAGAGTGGACTCGTTGAAATTTTATCCGAGTAAAAAGTTCTAAAATTGAGGTTAAGCTATATAATCATATTCAAAAGCCCGTAATCAAATATTTTAACTCTTAAAATTTGATTCAATCTTATTTTGTGTCCATTTTGTTGGGTTTAAGGCGTGCAAGTCTTAATGGGCTTTAAAATTGACCCGTTGTAATTTTAAATGAGTAAAAAGTTTTAAAATTGTGGTTAAGCTATATAATCATATTAAAAAGCCCATAATAAAATATTTTAACTCATAAATTTTTATTTAATCTTATTTTGTGGCCGTTTTGTTGGTTTTAAGGCATGTATGTCTAAATAGGCTTTACAGTAGACCTGTTGGAATTTTAACTGGGTAAAAAGTTCTAAAATTGAGGTTAAGGTATATAATCATATCCAAAAGCCCATAATCAAATATTTAAACTCATAAATTTTGATTTAATCTTATTTTATGGTCGTTTTGTTGTGTTTAAGGCGTGCATGTCTAAATGTGCTTTACAGTGGACCCGTTGAAATTTTAACCGAGTAAAAATTTCTAAAAATGAGGTTAGGATATATAATATTGTTCAAAAACCCATAACTAAATATATTAATTCTTAAAATGTGATTTAATCTTATTTTTCGTCCGTTTTGTTGGCGTTTAAGGTGTTCATGTCTAAATGGGCTTTATAGTGGACCCATTGGAATTTTGACCGAGTAAAAATTTCTGAAAATGAGGTTAAGCTATATAATCATGTTCAAAAGCCCATAACTAAATATGTTAATTCATAAAATTTTATTTAATCTTATTTTGCGGCTATTTTGTTGGGGTTTAAGGCGATCATGTTTAAGTGGGCTTTACAGTGGACCCGTTGGAATTTTAACTGAGTAAAAAGTTCTAAAAATGAGGTTAAGCTATATAATCATGTTCAAAATCCCATAACTAAATATTTCAAGTCATAAAATGTGATTTAATCTTATTTTTCGGCCATTTTGTTGGGGGTTTAAAAGTGCATGTCCAAATGGGATGTTTCTCATAACAGTTTGGGATGTGTAATTATCTAAGAAGGAAAAGTAGTGGCCTATGTTTTTAGACAACTTAAGACACATGAGAGGAATTATCCTACTCATGTTTTGGAACTGGCAATGGTTATATTTACTCTGTAGATATGACGTCATTATTTATATACTGAACAACGCTATATTTATGTAGATTATAAAAGGTTAAAGTATTTGCAAACTAAAAAGGAGTTGAACCTAAGGCAAACAAGATGGATCGAGCTTCTTAAGGATTATGATGTGATCATTAATTATCATCCTGAAAAAAAAGCTAATATGGTAGCTGACGCTCTCAGTCAAAAGACATTTGCTACCTTAAGAACTATGGATACGAGACTGACATTAAAAGAAGATGGTACTTTGATTGCCGAGTTAAAAAAAAGTCTACTTTATTGGATCTAATAAAAGATCTTTAGAGAAATGTTGTCAAGGTTCAAACAAGTAGAAAAAGATAAATGATATGAAGTTAAGGATAAAGTATTCCTTAAATGTTTCACCTTGGAATAAGGTGTTATGGTTTAGACAAAAAGAAAGTTAATTCAAAGATTTATTTGACTATAAGAAATTGTGAAAAGAGTTCCTCCGGTAGCTTATAAGCTAGTTTTATCTTTGGGAAAGAACAAGATTCATAACGTATCGATGCTTAAGAAGTATTGATTAGATCTCTTGCATGTCATTATCCGATGAAAATAGAGATTCAGTCGGATTTATTGTACGAGGAAGAACCGGTAAAGATCCTAGCATAGTCAAAGAACTAAGAAACAAGATAATCTCGCTTGTTCAAGTTCTTTAACAAACTCATGAAGTCAAGTAAACGACTTGAAAAAGATTAGGAGAAGATATGAGAAAATAGTTTCCTCACCTTTTGGAACCAAGTACATATTGAAAATTCGAGGACGAATTTTTTTAAGGGGGAGAGAATTGTAATACCCCAAAATTTACTAAGTGGATTAAGGGTCATTTGGTACTAAGATTTTAGTTTAAGGCTAACTTAGTGACTAAAATGACAAAAATGTAAAAGTTAAGGTCTCTCAATTAGAAGATTCTAAAGGCATTTTCGGTTATTCGAAAGTGTCATGAAATAGAAGATAAGCTGAAGAGGGTTCATATGAAGTTGGGTCCGAATCTGAAAAGAATAGGACCTAGGGACCAAAATGACACTTTTGTAAAAGTTTGGGGACTAGAGTGTATATTACTAAAAAGGTAATTTTATTCGGTATGAAGATAAATTTGATTGAAATAAGAATTTTGATATAAGTTTTAGAAATTAAAATGCAGTGGAAGATATCGAATTTTGATCGAACAAAATGATTAAGCGTGCTCAGCTCAGGAAAGTACTAGGATGGGTGACCACTGGGAAGTGGCACATCACTGTATTTTTGTTCGATAAAAGTAATACGGAATAATTGGGAATAATTCGTATGAATATATGATGAAGGGATTTAAAACAATTATCTGATAAAGATTATCGAATAATTGGATCGAATAAAAATTATAAAATAGAATTTTATGATTTTCAAAGGGTATGGCCGGTTGGAAGGGAACCATATTGGTTCAAATTTTATGGAATGACATAATTATAATATGTTAGTAAATTATGAAGTAATTGGAGAGCAAGTTTGGGAAGTAGATTAAAATGAATTTTAAATTCATTTTAATTTGGACAAGTGGCCAAATTGGATAAATTAAGGAATTTAAAGTTCAAATATGAACAACACTTGTTAATCTTTTTCCCCTAAGCTGCCGTGAGCTATAACAAAGAGAGGGAAAATGATTTTTAAATTTTTAAGCCAAATTTGGAAGGTTTTAAACTTGATTCAAGGTATGTTACTTTAGAATAAATTGTTTTATGCTTCAAGCTCTTCATTTTGATAGTAATTAAGTATAGTATTATGAAGAAGAAGTTTGGTAGCTATAAGAATTGATTTGGATTTTGAAAGGAATTGATGAATTTGAAGCTAGAATTGTGTGAAGTTTATGATAACTAGTTGAAAACAAGTTTGATTTTGGATTAATTTCATGATTTAGTTAATAAACCCTAACCTTATCTTTTGGAGCTTTAGTTAGGGATTGAGAATTAAGGATGTAATTAAGCAAATATTGAATTTAGAAGCCTTATTGGAATGTTGAAATGAAAATTTTCCATTTAGTTTCCAAGATGATCAAATCGGCAATTAGGGAAATTTAGGGGTTTATATTCAAGTTTTAAGTTATGATGGAAATGAATAAATTATGATGGTTGGAGCAAAATTTAAATGCTAGAATGATTGAATTCCCTTCACCATGTTAAGTGACCAATTTGGTCTAAGTAAGAAAAAAGAGGAAATTATTTGAAATTTTATTCTAGCGTTAGAATTAGTAAGAGTTGGATGATATAAGTTTGATTTGGTGATTTAGGACCAAAATGTACATTGTACATTAAAAAGGACCATTTCGGCCAAGGTGAAGATTTAAGGGGATTATTGTTGCAATGATGCTTTAGGGATGTTTTTGGAAGCAATAATAAAGTATAAGCCTAAAGAATGATATTTGGATTCAAGAATCCTTAATTAGGATTTATGTTGACTATTTTGGCAATAGGGGAAAATAGGAAGAACTTTTTTAAGGTTTTGTTTTTAAGTATGTACTTGGTGAGATTATTAAGAATTAAGTTTAGTTGGATCAAAAATAGAGTCCTTGAATAATTAGGGACTAAAATGTCAATGAAGAATCAGTGAAGAGCCAATTCGGCCAAAGCTTGGAAATAAGAGGAAAATTTTTAAGAAGGTTAAAAGTGTTGGATTAATGTTGACTAAGTATGATTCTAAGCTTAAATGTTAAAGTAGTGACTAAGATGTCATTACTTCAAGATTTATAGTAGTAGTTAAAGTTTAGTGTAAAAAGGAAAGAATTATGGAGTAATTATTACTTAAGCTTGAATAAATTGTTTGGGGTTCAAAATGGTCACAAAGGATCACAATGAACATTTGGTAAAATCCAAAGAAGAAAAGAAATAAAGGAATTAGGAGTTAATATGGAAGTTGAGTTAGAATTGAATTGTGGCTGTGATTTTGAAAATCCGCCATAAATTCTACAAAATTGTTATATGATGAATTTTACATCATTGTAAAGATTTATCAGTCTAGTTTCATTTCCAACAAACGGAAGCTGATTCCGAGTCCTGTGTAAAAAGATATGAATTTTATTCGAAAGAAGGTCAGAAAAATTGTAAAGCAGTTTTCTGCACTGGACAACTTGTGATGTGAATGTAGGAAATTTTCATAATTTTTGTATATTTTATTAATTTATGAGGCTTATACCGTTGGATTCGTTATCGAATCTAGTTTTAACGGTGTAAAGAAAGTCGAAATCCGATATGTATTATGTTATGTAGAAGTGATTAACTGAAGGTAGCGCGAGCTGCCAGGATTGGAATTAGGAATAATTTGTATTCGAATATTGGTTCGATAAACTCAAAGGAGTTATTTGAAGTTTAAATTGGTCGTTAGGGGCCATAATGAGTTTTGGAAAATAAAGGAAGAGAGAAAAAAATATTTGGGGAATTTTATTATGTTCGAATGATTTTTATATTAGGCCATATGTTTAAGGAAATGTTAGATTAAAATATAACAAGTGATTTATTTTATCTACATGATGAATGAAGATGAATTCAAATCACAAGAGAGTTCGAGATGACAGTAAGAAAAGAAAAAGAACGAATCAACGCTTAGTGAGGCAACTTAATACAAGGCCCAGGTGAGTGCAATTGCATGTATATCATAATACATTGATATTTATGTCATTGAATATATGATTGATATAATATGAATATGTCAAGATTTGAGGAATAAAATGCATTGATCATTTGATTACTTACATGAAATTGAAATGTTATGTCGGGTATAAACTGCCCAATGTTGATATATATATTGATATATGTTGCCATTGATGAAATAGATTGATGATATAAAGCCCAATGTATGATATAGAGATTCGAAGGTATAGTTGGATATCCATAGAGTCATAAACAGCTGTATAAATATTCTAAGCACTTCATGTAAAGTGCAAATTTATTCTAAGCACTTCAGGTAAAGTGCAAATTTCATTAATGGTATACTCCGGTAAGTATACTGAAGCACTTCGGTGCTAAGCACTCTCGGTAGAGTGCAATAATACACTATACTCAAGTAAGTATAGGGGGATGACTCGTGTACATAGAATCTCTTAATTCGATACCTTGGGCTAAGTAAATTGTAATGAATCAAAGAAACAGAATGATAAGCTTGAAAGCTTGCGGATAGAAATGAAAAAGGTATTGGTAAGCATTGAAAGCTTACGGGAGGAAATGGCAACGGTATTGGTAAGATCTAATCTTACTACTTTGATATTCATATATGCTGTTACATATTTACTTATGTTAAAGAACATGAAATGGTAAAATGATCATATGCATTATTATTTATTTACATTGATAATTATGTCAAATTGCATTTGACTATGAATTATTGCCTCACTAAGTAAATACTTATCGTGTGGCTGTCTCACACGTAGGAAAGAAGGAATGGTTGGAGTAAGGAGCATAAATGGACATCATCAATCAATAACAGGTACATCAGTATCAGTAAGATATCTTTTGACACTGTTTGATACTTACCAGTTGGCATGTATATTAAAATGATATGCCTGCTCTGATAGAATTTGTATGTTATTTGGTATCTGGATTAATTTAAATCAGATAGTTTTTAGGCAGTTTCACTAATTATATAAAGTCGAATTAAATTGATAAGTTACTGCCTGAAATTAAACCTGACTTGAAGACGAAAATATAAAGTTTAAACTTTACGCGATTAATTTGATTTGTAAATAAAGACTAAATTGTAATATTTTTTAAGAAACAAATTTTTAACGAATTATAAATATAGATGGTTTTACAAATGTTTTGTGACATCTCTGTCTCCTAGTCAATGATGGATACGAGAAAGAGGTGTTACAGTTTTGTTGGGATTAAGATGTGCATGTCTAAATGGGCTTTACAATAGACCTATTGGAATTTTAACCGAGTAAAAAGTTCTACAATTAGGGTGAAGCTACATAATCATATTCAAAAGCCCATAATTAAATATTTTAACTAATAAAATTTGATTTAATCTTATTTTGTGGTCGTTTTGTTGGGTTTAGGGCGCGCATATCTAAATGGGCTTTACAGTAGACCCGTTGAAATTTTAACCGTGTAAAAAGTTCTAAATTGACGTTAAGGTATATAATCTTATTCATAAGCCCATAATAAAAAATTTCAACTTATAAAATTTGGTTTAATCTTATTTTGTGGCCGTTTTGTTGTGTTTAAGGCGTGTATGCCTAAATGCGCTTTACAGTAGACTCG
This sequence comes from Hibiscus mutabilis, assembly GCA_019671005.1. Taxonomy (NCBI): domain Eukaryota; kingdom Viridiplantae; phylum Streptophyta; class Magnoliopsida; order Malvales; family Malvaceae; genus Hibiscus; species Hibiscus mutabilis. The sequence goes on along the minus strand of CM033726.1, from coordinate 30,257,069 downwards.
TTTGAATTTTAACGGAGTAAAAATTTCTAAAAATGAGGATAACCTATATATAATCATGTTCAAAAACCAATAAATAAATATACTAATTCATAAAATGTGATTTAATCTTATTTTTTATCCATTTTGATGACGTTTAAGGCGTGCATGTCTAAATGAGCTTTATAGTGGACCAGTTGGAATTTTAACAGAGTAAAAAGTTTTGAAAATTAGGTTAAGATATATAATCATGTTCAAAATCTCCTAACTAAATATAGTAATTCATAAATTGTGATTTAATCTTATTTTTCATCTGTTTTCCTGGGGTTTAAGGTGTGCATGTCTAACTGGGCTCTACAGTGGACCCGTTAAAATTTTAATCGTGTAAAAAATTCTAAAATTTAGGTTAAGCTATATAATCATGTTCAAAAGCCTATAAATAAATATTTTAATTCATAAAATTTGATTTATTCTTATTTTGTGGCCATTTTGCTGGGTTTTAAGGCGTGCATGTCTAAATAGACTTTATAGTGGACCCATTGGAATTTTAATGGAGTAAAAATTTCTAAAAACGAGTTTAATATATATAATATTCTTCAAAAACCCATAAATAAATATATTATTTCATAAAATGTGATTTAATCTTATTTTCCGTCCACTTTGTTGGCATTTAAGGCGTGCATGTCTAAAAGGGCTTTACAGTGGACCCGATGGAATTTTAACTGAGTAAAAAGTTCTAAAATTGAGGTTAGCTATAAAATCATATTCAAAAGCACATAATCAAATATTTTAATTCATAAAATTTGATTTAATCCTATTTTGTGGCCGTTTGTTGGGTTTAAGGCGTGCATGTCTAAATGAGCTTTATAGTGGACCCGTTGGAATTTTAACGGAGTAAAATTTTTTAAAAAAATGAGGTTAAGTTATGTAATCATGTTCAAAAACCCATAACTAAATATTTTAATTCATAAAATTTGATTTAATCTTATTTTGCGACCATTTTGTTGGGGTTTAAAGCGTGCATGTCTAAGTGGGATTTACAATGGACCAGTTGGAATTTTAACCGAGTAAAAAGTTCTAAAATTGAGCTTAAGATATATAATCATGTTCAAAAGCCCTTAACTAAATATTTTAATTCGTAAAATTTGATTTAATCTTCTTTTGCGTCCATTTTGTTGGGTTTTAAGGCGTGCATGTCTAATTGGGCTTTATAGTTGACTTGTTTAAATTTTAACCGAGTAAAAATTTATAAAATTGAGGTTAAGCTATATAATAATGTTCAAAACCCCATAAATAAATATTTTAATTCATAAAATTTGGTTTAAACTTATTTTTAGTCTGTTTGGTTAGGGTTTAAGACGTGCATGTCTAAATCAGCTTTATAGTGGACCTGTTGGAATTTTAACAGAGTAAAAAGTTCTGAAAATGAGGTTAAGCTATATAATCATGTTGAAAAGCCCATAACTAATATTTTAAGTCATAAAATGTGATTTAATCTTATTTTTCGGCCATTTTGTTGGGGGTTTAAAGCGTGCATGTCTAAATGGACTTTACAGTGGAGTTGTTGGAATTTTAACCATTCAAAAGCCCATAATCAAATATTTTAACTCATAAAATTTGATTTAATCTTATTTTGTGGCTGTTTTGTTGGGTTTAAGGCGTGCATGTCTAAATTGGCTTTATAGTGGACCTGTTGGAATTTTTACCAAGTAAAAATTTCTCAATAAGAAGTTAAGCTCTATAATCATGTTCAAAAGTCCATAACTAAATATTTTAATTCATAGAATTTGATTTAATCTTATTTTGCGGCCATTTGGTTGGGTTTTAAGGCGTGAATGTCTAAATGGGCTTTAAACTGGACCACATTGAATTTTAACCGAGTAAAAATTTTTGTAAATGAGTTTAAGCTATATAATCATGTTCAAAAGCCCATAAATAAATATTTTAATTCATAAAATTTAATTTAATCTTCTTTTCGGCCATTATGTTGGGGTTTAAGGCATTATTGTCTACGTGGGCCTTACAGTGTACTCGTTGGAATTTTAACCGAGTAAAAAGTTTTAAAATTGAGGTTAAGCTGTATAATCATGTTCAAAAGCCTATAACTAAATATTTTAATTCATAAAATTTGATTTAATCTTATTTTGCGGCCATTTTGTTGGGTTTAAGGCGTGCATTTCTAAGTGGGCTTTACTGTGGACTCGTTGGAATTTTAACCGAATAAAAATTTTTAAATCTGAGGATAAGCTATATAATCATGTTAAAAAATCCATAAATAAATATTTTAATTAATAAAATATGATTTGATCTTATTTTTCATCCTTTTTATTGGGGGTCTAAGGCGAGCTTGTCTAAATGACCTTTATAGTGGACCCGTTGGAATTTTAACCGATTAAAAAGTTCTAAAAATGAGGTTAAGCTATATAATTATATTCTAAAGCCCATAAATAAATATTTTAAGTCGTAAAATGTGATTTAATCTTTTTTTTGCCGTTTTGTTGGGGTTTAAGGCATGCATGTCTAAATGGGTTTAACAGTGAACCTGTTGGAATTTTATCCGAGTAAAAAGTTTTGAAAATGTAGTTAAGCTGTATAATCATGTTCAAAAGCCCATAGCTAAATATTTTAAATCATAAAATTTGATTTAATCTTATTTTGCGGCCATTTTGTTGGGGTTTAAGGCTTGCATATTTGAATGGGCTTTACAGTGGACCCGTTCGAATTTTAACCGAGTAAAAAGTTCTAAAATTGAGGTTAAGCTATATAATCATAATCAAAATCCCATAAATAAATATTTTTAAGTCAAAAAATGTGATTTAATCTATTATTGGCCATTTTGTTAGGGTTTAAAGCGTGCATGTCTAAATGGGCTTTATAGTGGACGCATTGGAATTTTAATAGGGTAAAAAGTTCTAAAATTGAGGTTAAGCTGTATGATCATGTTCAAAAGCCCATAACTAAATAATTTAAATCATGAGATTTGATTTAATCTTATTTGCGGCCATTTTGTTGGGGTTTAAGGGATGCATGTCTAAATTGGATTAACAGTGGACCTGTTGGAATTTTAACGAAGTAAAAAGTTCTGAAAATGAGGTTAAGCTATATAATCATGTTCAAAAGCCCATAACTAAATATTTTAAGTCACAAAATGTGATTTAATCTTATTTTTCAGCCATTTTGTTGAGGTTTAAGGCGTGCATGTCTAAATGGGATTTACTGTGGACCCGTTGGAATTTTAACTGAGTAAAAAGTTCTAAAATTGAGGTTAAACTATATAATCATAATCAAAAGCCCATAATAAAATATTTCAACTCATAAAATTTTATTTAATCTTATTTTGTGGCCGTTTTGTTAGGTTAAGTGTGCGTGTCTAAATGGGCTTTATAGTGGACCCGTTGGAATTTTAACCAGGTAAAATTTTTTGAAAACGAGGTTAAGATATATAATCATGTTCAAAATCCCATAACTAAATATTTTAATTCTTAAAATTTGATTTAATCTTATTTTGCAGCCATTTTGTTGGGGTTTAAGGTGTGCATGTCTAAATGGGCTTTATAGTGAACCCGTTGGAATTTTAACCGAGTAAAAAGTTCTACATTTTAGGTTAAGCTATATAATCATAATCCAAAGCCCAAAATCAAATATTTTAACTCATAAAATTTGATTTAATCTTATTTTGTGGTTGTTTTGTTGGGTTTAAGGCGTGCATGTTTAAATGGGCTTTGCAGTGGACCCGTTGGAATTTTTACCAAGTAAAAATTTCTGAAAATGAGGTTAAGCTATATAATCCTACTCAAAAGCCCATAACTAAATATTTTATGTCATAAAATATGATTTAATCTTATTTTTCGGCTGTTTTCTTGGGTTTAAGGCATGCGTGTCTAAATAGGCTTTATAGTAGACCCGTTGGAATTTTAACCGAGTAAAAAGTTCTAAAATTGAGGTTAAGCTGTATAATCATGTTCAAAAGCCCATAACTAAATATTTTATTTCATTAAATTTTGATTTAATCTTATTTTGTAGTATTTTGTTGGGTTTTAAGGTGTGCATGTCTATATGAGCTTTATGGTGGACCTGTTGGAATTTTAACCGAGTAAAAATTTCTAAAAATGAGATTAAGCTATATAATCATGTCAAAACCCATAACTAAATGTATTAATTCATAAAATTAATCTAATTTTTTGTCCGTTTGGTTGGGGTTTAAGGCGTGCATGTCTACTTGTCTTCAATGTCGCTTTTCTTGGCAATCAACTTTGTCGTTTTATCTAGGACCCATGGTCTCTACTTTCATGAGTCTTCATGTCCAAATACTTCCCTTTTGAGAACATTCTCTATGCCCCCTCTCCTTCGAAACCAGTTTCTTTTGCCTAAAAGGGGCTTTACAAAGCTTTGGCTTAGTTGCGTGAGGGCTTCTTTTGGACTCTCCGTACCGACAGCCAGGTCTGCCTATATTTGGATCGATGGGGAGGATCTCCACCTATTTCACTTTTCGACGACCACCTTGATAATGCTGAACTACCAACCCACTGTCATGACTTCATGATCCTAGGATAACCTCGATGGAATGATCGTCTTGTTCGCGATGTCTTCTTAGCAGATGACGCGGATACTATCCTGCATGTTCTGATCTCGCCACTTGTTTGGACACCCTTCTCTGGGGGGATCATGATTCAGGCCTTTATACTGTCTAGTATGAATACCTCTTCTTATAGTGACCGACCCCCTCAATTACTAGGTCTTCCTGTGTTTGGAAATTTATTTTGAAATTACCGGTTATTCTAAAAGTTTGCACCCTCAGTTGGCGAATTAGACACGAAGCCCTTCCTACAGGAAGTCGACTCCATGTTGCGGACTTCTCCATTAGTTCTTGCCCCTTGTGCTGGCATGACTCGGAGATGATCCTCCATGCTCTCTGTGATTGTCCCGCTTCAACTGAAGTCATTCTTTTGGTAGGCATGCCTCAGGCCCTAGTCTTCATTCGCACGGCTACTACTCTTGCCTGGCTTGAGGAAGCTGCTACTTCACTCTCTCTAGACTCCTTTGCTCTTTTCCTTGTTGTGCTTTGGTACATTTGGCAATGAAGGAATGATTGGGTCCATGAGAAGTTTCTACGACCCATCTAGGTCTTGGTCTCTAATGCCCTCCATCTCCACCGCGACTATCGTGTTGCGACTGTGCCTCCCCGCAACCCTCAGTTGGCATCTTCCTCACCAGCTCTCTCTGAGTAAGGTTGGCGGCCTCCTTCTGCTGGGAAAATCAAGGTGAATGTTGATGGCGCTTTTGACCCTTCCACCTACTCGGCTTCCATTGGTGTTATTGCTCGGTGTGGCAAAGGGACGGTGATTGGCAGTCTGGCCAATCCTATTGAAAAATGCCTGGATGCATCTTTTCCGAAGGCTCAGCCCTGATTGCCAAACTACAGATGGCCCACGATAAGTGGTGGTCCAATATTATCTTTGAGCTTGACTCGGCTATAGTGGTGAACAAAACTAACATATCTACGCCGCTTTATCTATCCTTTATAGCTCTCTCGCTCCGGCCCGAGACATCTTACGCTATCATGACCATCACTTTAGGATCTCATATGTATCACGCTCTGTGAACTTAGCCGCACATGCTTAGCTACTTGGGCCCTTCTGTCATCTTCCTCTTTGTATTTTGACTCGATTTGTCCCAATATTATTTATTCTATTATTCGTGAAGACATGTCATCCTTGTAACGCCCTGGTTTTGGGTCTAGATGTTTTGGGGTTCGTTTTAAGGGTTCGGGTCTGGTGGACCGATATTAGAGTTTCGAGTCAGTTTTGGGGTTAATTCGGATTAAATATTTTTTAAGGTGATAAAAATGTTCTAAAATCATTAATTAATATATTAATGTTTGTGGTGAAGTCAATTTTGGAAAATGAGTTTTGGAAATCGGACATTTAGGACTAGTGACCAAAATGTAAACTTTGAAAACTATTTTTAGTGACTGTTTTGTAAAAGGATCAAAACTTTGAATCTTTAAGAAGCTAATTATCCTAAATGTTTTCATCAGATTTATCCCTTTAATTAACTATTTTAAATGAATTTTAAGAGCAATAAATAGTGGAGAGGATTAATAAATCATAATTAAGCTTTTAATAAAAATTCACGTAACAAACTTTATAACTTATTTCTCTCAAATTCTCTCCAGCCAAACACCTTTACAACTTCAATTTCTTCAAGTAAAAATCAAGATTTCAGAGAGTTCTTGATTTCTAATTGATTTCTTAAAGCTTTCCCATCAAAAACTTATTATTACTATTTTGATTTTCATGTTACCAATCAATTAAGGGGAGAAATCATCATTGGAGGTAAAGATTCGTTCTTATCCTCTAATGAAAGGTTCTTTATTGAAATTCCCAAGTTATTGATCCTTTATAATTGTTTCTAATGTGTTTTGATAGTTTAATTACGGAAAATTGGTTTAATTGTGTTTTGATTGATGAAATCATAAGATCTTTGTTTTGAATCTATTTTTCTAGGTTCTTTTTCAGATTAGATCATGATTTTGATGTTTGATAATGTTAATAGCTTGGTTTTAACATTGTAATCCCGAAACTAGTTGAATCTCTAAGGTTAAAGGTTGTTAGTTAAGGGTTTTGTGATGTTAATGGAGTTTAACCACTGTTGGAAGTAAAAGGATGTGGTTAAGGTGTTTTAGATGTTAATTGTTGAGGTTTTAACATTGTAATCCTCGGTAAAGTTGTATGAATATTTGAAGCATGATTAAGTTGTTTGGAATCCATTAAGGTAAGTTAAACCAACAAAAGTGGACGTTTCGGTCCAGGCGTATCGGAACACGTCCCTTCGTACCGGTACCGCTAGGCCATTTCAGGCTCAGCGTTTCGGTAAGTTGGGAAGTGTTTCGATACGGGAAAGCCTTTTTAGTCATAGCGTTTTGATACGCGATGAGGTGTTTTGATACGGGTAAGCCATTTCAAGCTTAGCGTTTTGATACTCGGGAAAGCGTTCTGGTATGGTTTTGAGCTACTGGAACCTAATTTTATAAATTGGGCAGGTGTACCGAAACACCTGTACGTGTACCAATACGGTATGCAGTTGATTTAGTTATTTGGCTATTTAGAAAGGTTCTGAGTTATTCATTTTAGTCCTTGAATCTTATTATGACAATTGTGTATGTATGAATGATCGAATTGATCTGAGAATTGACATGCAAGCATGTAAACTGACTAATTGAGGATTGGTAACCCTAATATCATTAATGGCCTTGTAATTTATCAGTTTTATTTTTTTGTCCCTAAATCTTATTGTATGCAATCGGTTGCCTTCTCGTGGTCCATTTTCTTTGTATCATCACCCGTTGCAAACATGAACACTTAGGACTAATAATATGCATCTAGACAAGATAAAAGAAAAAAATGGATCGGTTTCCATAATATTCCTTCGGTTTGTTTCGATAAACCTAATGTAGCTCGCTCGGGCCGGTCGAGCATCTAGGCCGGGTTGAGGGGCTTACAACCTCTTCTTAGTAATGATATCTTTGGGTACTCTTTTTTCCCCTCTTAGGCACCCACACCGGCCCCTGACTTGGCATGGATTTAGTGGGTTTTTTAATGATGCCTACCTTTTCCTTCAAAAAAATTAAGGCGTGCATGTCTAAATGGGATTTATAGTGGGCTTGTTAGAATTTTAACCGAGTAAAATGTTTTGAATATGAGGTTAAGCTATATAATCATGTTCAAAATCCCATAACTAAATATTCTAAGTCAGAAAATGTGATTTAATCTTATTTTTCGGCCATTTTGTTGGGGCTTAAAATGTGCATGTCTAAATGTACTTTATAGTAGACCCGTTAGAATTTTAACTGAGAAAAAAGTTATAAAATTGAGGTTAAGTTGTATAATCATGTTCAAAATCCTATAACTAAATATTTTAAATCATAAGTTTTGATTTAATCTTATTTTGCGGGAATTTTGTTGCAGTTTAAGGCGTGCATGTCTAAATGAGCTTTACAGTAGACCAGTTGGATTTTTAACCGAGTAAAAAGTTCTAAAATTGAGTTTAAGCTATATAACCATAATCAAAATCCCATAATCAAATATTTCAACTCATAAAATTTTATTTAATCTTATTTTGTTACCTTTTTGTTGGGTTTAAGGCCTGCGTGTCTAAATGGTCTTTACAGTGGACCCATTGGAATTTTAACCGAGTAAAATTTTTTGAAACAGAGGTTAAGCTATTTAATCATGTTCAAAAGGTCATAACTAAATATTTTGTCTTTAAATGTGATTTAATCTTATTTTTTAGCCGTTTTGTTGGGATTTATGGCATGCATGTCTAAATGGGCTTTATAGAGGACACGTTAGAATTTTAACAGAGTAAAAACTTCTGAAATTGAGGTTAAGCTATATAATCATATTCAAAATCCCATAATCAAATAATTTAACTCATAAAATTTGATTTAATCTTATTTTTCGGCCGTTTTGTTGGGGTTTAAGGCGTGCATGTCTAAATGGGCTTTATAGTGGACCTGTTGGAATTTTAACCGAATAAAAGGTTCTGAATTGAGGTTAAGCTATATAATCATATTCAAATCCCATAATCAAATATTTTAACTCATAAAATTTGATTTAATCTTATTTTGTGGCCGTTTTGTTGGGTTTAAGGAGTTCATGTCTAAATGGGCTTTACAGTGGACCCAATGGAATTTTAACAGAGTAAAAAGTTCTAAAATTGTGGTTATGCTATATAATCATGTTCAAAAGCCCATAAATAAAAATTTTAATGCATAAAATTTGATTTAATCTTATTTTGCGGCCGTTTTGTTGGGGTTTAAGGCGTGCTTGTCTAAATGGCTTTAAAGTGAACCCGTTGGTATTTTAACCGAGTAAAAATTTCTAAAAATGAGGTTAAGATATATAATCATGTTCAAAAACCCATAAATAAATATTTTAATTCATAAAATGTGATTTAATCTTATTTTTCGGCCATTTTGTTAGGGAGGCGTGCATGTCTAAATGGGCTTTACAGTGGGCCCGTTCGAATTTTAACCGAGTAAAAAGTTATAAAATTGAAGTTAAGCTGTATAATCATGTTCAAAATCCCATAACTAAATATTTTAATTCATAAAATTTGATTTAATCTTATTTTGTGGTCATTTTGTTGGGGTTTAGGCATGCATGTCTAAATGGGCTTTACAGTGGAACTGTTGAATTTCAAACCGAGTAAAAAGTTCTAAAATGCGGTCAAGTTGTATAATCATATTCAAAAGCTCATAATCAAATATTTTAAATCATAAAATTTTATTTAACCTTATTTTGTGGCCATTTTGTTGGGTTTAAGGCGCGCATGTGTAAATGTGCTTTACAGTGGACCCGTTTAAATTTTAACTGAGTAAATATTTTTGAAAATGAGGTTAAGCTATATAATCATGTTCAAAAGCCATAACTAAATATTTTAAGTCCTAAAATGTGATTTAATCTTATTTTTCGGCCGTTTTATTGGGATTTAAGGCGTGCATGTCTAAATGGGCTTTACAGTGGACCCGTTGGAATTTTAACCAAGTAAAAAGTTCTAAATTGAGGTTAAGCTGTATAATCATGTTCAAAAGCCCATAAAAATATTTTAATTCATAAAATTTGATTTAATCTTATTTTGCGGCCATTTTATGGGGTTTAAGGCGTGCATGTCTAAATGGGCTCTACATTGGACCCGTTGGAATTTTAACCGAATAAAAAGTTCTAAAATTGAGGTTAAAGTATAATCATAATCAAAAGCCCATAATCAATTATTTTAACTCATAAAATTTGATTTAATCTTATTTTGGGGTCGTTTTATTGGGTTTAAGGCGTGCATATTTAAATGGGTTTTATAGTGGACCCGTTGGAATTTTAATCGAGTAAATTTTTTTGAAAATGAGGTTAAGCTATATAATCCTGTTCAAAAGCCCATAATAAAATATTTTAAGTCAAAAAAATGTGATTTAACTTATTTTTTGGCCGTTTGTTAGGGTTTAAGGCATGCATGTCTAAATCAGCTTTACAGTGGATCCGTTGGATTTTTTTGGACTCTGGGTACTAATAGCTCAGTTTGCCTTTATCAGGAGCGTTGGGGGGCTCTTCGCCCATCTCCCACTCAGACAACATTGTTTGATGGTTTCTTTTGGACTCTGGGTACTAATAGCTCAGTTCGCCTTTATCAAGACCGTTGGGGGGCTCTTCGCCCATCTCCCTCTTAGACAACTTTGATGACAATGACGAACTAAAGGTCCAGTGTCATGATTTCATGATCCCAAGACAACCTAGCTAGAATGATCGTCTGGTTCGTGATGTTTTTCAGCTCAAGACACATATACCATTCTGCATGTTCCAATCTCTGCCAATCTCTCGAACACCCTTCTCTAGGGGGATCACAATTCGGGCCTCTATTCTGTCTGATATGGATATCTTTATTTACAACGTTCGACACCTCCATGACCTTAACTTTGCGGGTATGGAAACTTTTTTCAAAGCTTCCGGTTATCCCAAAGTTCATACATTTGCATGGCGAATTGGACGAGAAGCACTTCCTATAAGCAGACGACTCCAAGCTGCGGGCTTCTTCCTTGGCTCCTGCCCCTTGTGCTGGCACGAATCAGAAATGATTCTTCATACCCTTCATGATTGTCCCGCTTCGACTGAAGCCCTCCTCCTGGCAGGATTCCCTCGAGACCTAGTCTCTAGGTAGACAGACACTACCCTTGCTTGGCCTGAAGAAGTTGGCAACTTGCTATCGCTAGACTCATTTGGCCTTTTCCTTGTCTTGCTATGGTATTTTTGGCGGCAAAGGAATGGTTGGGTCCATGAGAATCACTTACGGCCCATCTGGGTCTTGGTCTCCACTACTCTTTGCCTCCACCGTGACTATCGTATGGCGAATAAGTCTTCCACCCTACAGTCGACACCCAGTTCCTCTGCCCTTTCTGTGCAAGGTTGGAGGCCGTCTTCTGTTGGCCATATCAAAGTAAATGTTGATGGCAGCTTTGATCCTTTCACTCACTTGGCCTCCATTGGTATTGTTGCCCGGAGCGAGGACGAGACGATTTTTAGCGATCTTCCCCGTTCTATTGGCTACTATCTGGATGCATCCTTTGCTGAGGCCGCAACCCTGACTTTTGGACTTAAGCTGGCTCTTGAGAAGGGGTGGCCCAACATCCTTATTGAATCTGACTCGGCTACAATTGTGAACAAAACCATAAGATCTATGGTTGATTTATCTCTCCTCTCCAGTACCCTCGCTTCGGCCCTAGAAATCTTACACTACCATGGCCCTCGCTTTCAGATCTTTTATGTATCGCGTACTGCGAACTAAGCCGCTCATACCATAGCTTCTTGGGCCCTTCGTTCCTCCTTCCCTTTGTCTTTCAACCCGGTTTGTCCCGAGATTATCTCATTTATTGTATGCGGTACTCTTTTCCCCTCTTAGGTGCTCCACTTGGTCCTTGGCCTGGTGCAGGTTTAGTGGGGATTTTAATGAGGCCCATCCCTTTTCAAAAATTAAGGCGTGCATGTCTAAATGGGCTTTACAGTGGACCCGTTTGAATTTTAACCGAGTAAAAATTTCTAAAAATGAGGTTAAGCTATATAATCATGTTCAAAAACCCATGAATAAATGGGCTTCACAGTGGACCCATTGGAACTTTAAGGCGTGTTGGAACTTTAACCGAGTAAAAAGTTCTAAAAGTGAGGTTAAGCTGTATAATTATGTTCAAAAGCCTATAACTAAATATTTTAATTCATAAAATGTGATTTAATCTTATTTTGCGGCCATTTTGTTGGGTTTAAGGTTTCCATGTCTAAATGGGATTTATAGTGGACTAATTAGAATTTTAACCGAGTAAAAAGTCTTGAAAATGAGGTTAAGCTATATAATCATATTCAAAATCCCATAATCAAATATTTTAACTCATAAATTTGATTTAATCTTATTTTGTGGCCGTTTTGTTGGGTTTAAGGCGTGCATGTCTAAATGAGCTTTACAATGGATCCGTTGGAATTTTAACGTAGTAAAAATTTCTGAAAAATGAGGTTAAGCTATATAATTATGTTCAAAAGCCCATAAATAAATATTTTAATTCATAAAATGCGATTTAATCTTATTTTTCGGCTATTTTATTGGGGTTTATGGTGTGCATGTCTAAATGGGCTTTACTGTGGACCCGTTGAAATTTTAACCAAGTAAAAAGTTCTAAAATTGAGGTTATGCCGTATAATCATGTTCAAAAGCCCATAACTAAATATTTTAATTCATAAAATTTGATTTAATCTTATTTTGCGGCCATTTTGTTGGGTTTTAAGGCATGCATGTCTAAATTGGCTTTATAGTGGACCTGTTGGAATTTTAACCAAGTAAAAATTTCTAAAAATGAGTTTAAGCTATATAATCATGCTCAAAAGCCCATTACTAAATATTTTAAGTCATAAAATGTGATTTAATCTTATTTTTTGGCCGTTTTGTTGGATTTTAAATCGTGCATGTCTAAATGGGCTTTATTGTGGACTCATTGGAACTTTAACCGAGTAAAAATTTCTAAAAATGTGGGTTAAGCTATGTAATCATGTTCAAAAACCCATAAATAAATATTTTCATTTATAAAATGTGATTTAGTCTTATTTTTTTGTCCATTTTGTGGGTTTAAGGTGTGAATGTCTTAATGGGCTTTATAGTGGACACGCTAGAATTTTAACCGAGTAAAAAGTTCTTAAATGATATTAAGCTGTATAATCATATTCAAAAGCCCATAATCAAATATTTTAACTCATAAAATTTGATTTAATCTGAATTTGGGGTCGTTTCGTTGGGTTTATGACGTGCATGTCTAAATGGGCTTTACTGTGGACCCATTGGAAATTTAACCGAGTAAAAAATTCTAAAAATGAGGTTAAGCTATAGAATCATGTTCAAAAGCACATAACTAAATATCTTAATTCATAAAATGTGATTTAATCTTATTCTTCGGCTGTTTTATTGGGTTTAAAGCGTGCATGTCTAAATGGGTTTTACAGTGGACCCGTTGGAATTTTAACCGAGTAAAAAGTTCTAAAATTGAGGTTAAGTAGTATAATCATGTTCAAAAGCCCATAACTGAATATTTCAATTAATAAAATTTGATTTAATTTTATTTTGTGTCCTTTTTTGGGTTTTAAGGCATTCATGTCTAAATGGGCTTTATAGTGGACCCGTTGGAATTTTAACTGAGTAAAAATTTCTAAAAAAAAGGTTAAGCTATATAATCATGTTCAAAAACCCATAACTAAATATTTTAATTCATAGAATGTAGTTTACTCTTTTTTTGTCGTTTGGTTGGGGTTTAATGCGTGCATGTCTAAATGGGCTTTATAGTGGACCAGTTAGAATTTTAATCTAGTAAAAAGTTTTGAAAATGAGGTTAAGCTATATAATCATGCTCTAAAGCCCATAAATAAATATTTTAAGTCATAAAATGTGATTTAATCTTAATTTTCGGCCATTTTGTTGTGATTTAAAGCGTGCATGTCTAAATGGACTTCACAGTGGACCCGTTGAATTTTTTTTGAGAAATGTGGGCCTCATTAAAAACCCTGCTAACCTCACATGTGACCCGGAGGCCCAAGTGAGCACCTATAGGGAAAAGAGTACCCAGATATATTAATTCGGATGAGAATGAAACTTATTAATTACACATTATGGAGATATATGAGATAGTTTGAAGAGAATGAAAAGAATGACATAGGCCGTAAGTCCCTAGAAGACAGAGTGTGGGCAACAATGTTCATCATCCTAGGAACAAAACGGACACTAAAGTCATCTGCATCGACTAGCAGAAGGTGAGAATGATCAATTAAGGAGCTCAGAAGAGATATGTTAGTACACTGGCGATTGATTTTGTTTGCAACTATAGCTGAGTCAGTCTCGATAACAATCCTGGACCAATTGCGACCACGATTGAAGCAAATGCCGGTAATGACTGCTTGTGCTTCAGCAAATGAAGCATCCATGCAATTGGTCAAAGTGTGGTCAAGTTCACCTAGTACAACACCGTTGGCATCTCGTGCTATAACCCCTACTTGTGGCTGCTTTGGTTACAGGATTGAATGCCCCATTTGTGCTGATATTTAAGAATCCTGCTCCAAACGGCTTCTAGCCTGGGCGAGCAAGTGTCGGTTTGTCTGACGTTCTCGGGGATGCACTTTTTGAAGTAGTAGTTGTGTAGTCACGTAGAATTCCCTGGGAATTGATAACTGTATTCCAAGGGGCCGGAGTCTCTGGTTATGTATCCAATAATTACATCTATTCCAAAGGTTCCAAAGAATGGTTAGAAGTAACACAAAAGATTGGAGCGAGAGGCAGGTAGCGCCTTCCTCAAGCCAAGATAAAATAGAGGTTGTAGGACTGAAAATGAGGAAGGTCAGAATGCCTGTCAACCGTAGTGCCTCAGATGCACCTTGGTCGTCACGTAAAGCATGGATCATTGTTTCCAACCCCTGACGGTACAGTGGACAGATTCCAGGGCTGGTACCTGCAGCCTGTAGCTTGTGCCCAGTCAGGAGTGCATTATGGCTTATCCACCATCCAGGGCTGGTACCATCCAAAACGCAGTTGCATCATTGCTAGAGTGAGACCTTTCCATGCAAGTGAGTCCTTTTTTCGGACTCAACCTCAAAAGTATTCCCAGAGGGAAAGTATTTTGCCCTGTATATTTGAGTAAGAAGAGAGTTCAACTCAGTTACGATGCACCAAATTTGCTTTCCAAGAAGGGCAATGTTAAAGAGATGCATGTCCCAAAAGCCAACGCCCCCCTACAGACTTTGGTGAGCAAATAGTATCCCAAGGAATCATAGGCCAACCCTGTTTATTATTTTTTTTGGACCACCAATAATGTCTGACTGACTTGGTCATGTCATCAATTATGTTTTGTGGGAGGAGGGAGCAAGACATCACGTATTATGGTAAAGATTGAATCACGGACTTGATAAAAACCTCTCGACCACTGTACGAGAGAAGGTTTTGACCCAAGAGGACATACGTGAGTTTACCTTGTCCCTGGCAAAACCAAGCGATTCAGTTTTATTTTTCTGTATAAGAAGTGGAACTCCAAGGTAGATCCTTGGGTCATCCACTTCTCAAACCTGAAGAATCTCATGTACTGTCTGCTTATGACCAGGAGGAGTTCGCGGGCTAAAAAATATTGTTGACTTGTCAAAGTTGACTGCTTGACCAAATGAGGAGGCGTAAAGATGTAAGATATCTTTTAAATGGGAAGCCTCTGTAATGTCCTTACGAATGAAGACCATGCTGTCATCGCCAAAAAGCTGATGATTCACACGGGGCCCATGACGACTAGCACAAAGGCCCGAGAGTCACCCTTCTTGTTGCTCGGCAAGAAGAGTAGACGATAGACCTTGAGTGCAAAGAAGGAATAAGAAAGGGGAAAGAGGGTCACCCTGTCTTAAGCCATGTTGGGGGTAGAACACTGGCGAGAGTGAACTGTTTACACGAGAAATAAAGGAGATATAAGAGATACATCTCATGAGGATATCAACCCAAGAATCTGCAAATCTCATTTTAAGCATAATCTGCTGGAGGAATGACCACTCCACAAGATCAAAAGCTTTCTCCATGTCTAATTTTAGTGCCGCACCCTAGAAGTGGCTTGATCCCCTTGAATTGTTAGAGTGAACCAATTCATGGGCAATTAAGATATTGTTGGTGATGGTCCTTGTAACACACCTTCCCGTAATCGTTTCCAAATACGAGTCGGTAATATTATAAAACATTATTGAAAAACATTTCATATTCTGTTCCTTGTAAAATAGTATTATGTACCACTTTCCACTTTTTTGTTTCTACATGATAGTATAGAAATCGGATTTCAACTCTCTTTACATCGGTAGAAACTAGATTCAAACACGATTCCAACGATATATTCCACAAAAATTAATAAAATATACAAAAATTTATAAAAATTCACAAAGTCTCGTCACAGTATACGATTTTCAAAAAATTATGCTGTCAAGTTTTCTGACCTTTCTTCGAATAAAAATTCATAACTTTTAGTACAGACCTCCAAATCAGTCACTATTTTTTAAAATAAACTAGAATCAATTTCCAGTTCATACATATAAAATTCATCATCTAAATCAATCTGTGGAATTTATAGAAAATTTTCAAAGTCATTGTCTAGAGCAGAATTTCAAGACTTTACCCATTTCAAAAATAAATCTACTAAAATATTCATAAACAATTTTAAATCATCTAATAAATAATACTAGTCCATATTTTACCATAACCATAACAATATATAAAGTTTGTAGAGTTTAGTTTACACAAAACACAAGGATTTAATATTATACATGCCACTAATAATACATCATATAGGATCTAAAAATAACTACTATGATAACCTGTAGTAGTTGCTCGTCCAACTGCACCCGAGCTAATGCTGCTTACCACCACACCGTATTAACCTACGTGCGCACATGAAAAATACACACGCTAAGTATAAATTTAGTGAGGCATTATAAATAATTAAAAATTTAGTATCGAAATAAATGAAAACGTGGTTAAGCAAAATCATATCAAATCTTTCTTATACTTTTAAACAATCATAAATAAGAAATAGTGAAATTTCATATACATTTACTTTATAATTAGCCCAAGAATTGTATAAAGAGAAACTAAAGTATGCAAGGTCGGTACTCCTTGAGTACTAGTCATCGAAGTGACGATAACATATAGACACAAAAAGTGCCAGAAATATATTGACACATAAGTGCCGAAAACATATAGATCTGAAGATCGATGTATAGCTATACTGCAGTCCTTGACTGCTAGACCTCTAATGGCATGCCACTATACTATAACTCTCTATCATAAACTTGGGCAATAAATTCATATAAATAAACTTGTTAAAAAAACGTAATAGGGCAGTTCATACCCTATCAATTACTAACCTTTTTCCTTTACTTGTAAATCATCCTATAACTCATATAAGAACCATGTTATCATTTCAATAAAATCCATAGATAGACTTTATAAGAGTCTAATAAAATGCATTTCAAAACATATAAAAGCACTCACCTTATGTCTCACTAATAATGTACCAAATGTATTACTCCGAAGCTTTTTCTTTATCTCTTGATTTGTTTAGATCTTGAGTTTGTTCAGCTGTTTGTAATCGTTCATGCCATAACACATACAACCAATGTACATGTTAGATTGCAATTTTATTAAGAACCTTATATGAGAAAATTTCAAAGAAGCTACTTTGATATACAATGTTGTATCATCACTTCTTATAATTCCATCTAGTTCAACTTCTTTTCACCACATCCATATTAACCTTTAAACTTTCAAAATAGTCCTTTGTCATACCACTTCAATCTCGTGATTCCTTAAATTTACATTTTGGTCCTCAACACTTTACAAACTTCCAAATATAAAATTAATGTTAAGCTATATAATCATAGTCAAAATCCCATAATCAAATATTTCAACTGATAAAATTTTATTTAATCTTAATTTTCGTCCGTTTTGTTGGGGTTTAAGGCGTGCTTGTCTAAATGAGCTTTATAGTGGACCCGTTGGAATTTTAACCGAGTAAAAAGTTCTAAAATGAGTTTATGCTATATAATCATGTTCAAAAACCATAAATAAATGTTTTAAGTCATAAATGTGATATAATCTTATTTTTTTGGCCTCATTGTTGGAATTTTAACCGAGTAAAAGTTTTGAAATAGAGGTTATGCTATATAATCATATTCAAAAGCCCATAATCAAATGTTTTAACTCATAAAATTTGATTTAAACTTCTTTTGTGGCCATTTTGTTGGGATTAAGGTGTGCATGTCTAAATGGGCTTTACAGTGGACCCGTTGGAATTTTAACCGAGCAAACATTTTTGAAAATGATGTTAAGCTATATAATCATGTTCAAAAACAGAAAACTAAATATTTTAATTCATATAATATGATTTAATCTTATTTTTCTTTCATTTTGTTGGAGTTTAAGGCATGCATGTCTAAATGGGCATTACAGTGGACCCGTTGGAATTTTAACCGAGTAAAAAAATTTAAAATTGGGGTTAAGCTGTATAATCATGTCAAAAGCCTATAACTAAATATTTTAAGTCATAAAATATGATTTGATCTTATTTTTCGGCCATTTTGTTGGGTTCTAAGGTGTGCATGTCTAAATGAGCTTTATAGTGAACCCGTTGGAATTTTAACTGAGTAAAAAGTTCTAAAAGTGAGGTTAAGCTATATAATCATATTCAAAAGCTCATAATCAAATATTTTAACTCATAAAATTTTATTTAATCTTATTTTGTGTCCGTTTTGTTGGGTTTAAGGTGTGCATATCTAAATGGGCTTTATGATTGGACCGTTGAAATTTTTACCGAGTAAAAATTTCTGAAAAAAGAAGTTAAGCTACTTAATCATTTTCACAAGCCCATAAATAAATATTTTAATTCATAAAATTTGATTTAATTTTATTTTGCACCCATTTTATTGGGTTTTAAGGCGTGCATGTTTAAATGGGCTTTAAAGTGGACCTGTTGAAATTTTAACCGAGTAAAAATTACTGAAAATGAGGTTAAGCTATATAATCATATTCAAAATCCCATAAATAAATATTCTAATTCATAAAATTTGATTGAATCTTATTTTGCGGCCATTTTG
This sequence comes from Hibiscus mutabilis, assembly GCA_019671005.1. NCBI lineage: Eukaryota > Viridiplantae > Streptophyta > Magnoliopsida > Malvales > Malvaceae > Hibiscus > Hibiscus mutabilis. The sequence continues at coordinate 30,238,410 of CM033726.1, read as the reverse complement.
TTAGGGTTAAAGGCGTGCACATCTTCGAGGGCTTTACTGTGGACCCTTAGAATTTTAACCGAGTAAAAAGTTCTAAATTTGAGGTTAAGCTATATAATCATATTCAAAATCCCATAATCAAATATTTTAACTCATAAAAATTGATTTCGTCATATTTTTCGGCTGTTTTGTTGGGGTTTAAGGCGTGCACGTCTAAATGGGCTTTATAGTGGGCCTGTTAGAATTTTAACTGAGTAAAAAGTTCTTAAATTAAGGTTAAGCTATATAATCATATTCGAAGGCCCATAAAAATATTTTAACTCATAAAATTTGATTTAATCTTATTTTGTGTCCGTTTTGTTGGGTTTAAGGTGGGCATATCTAAATGGGCTGACATTGGACCCGTTGGAATTTTTACCGAGTAAAAAATTATGAAAAAGTATTTAAGCTATTTAATTATTTTCAAAAGTTCATAACTAAATATTTTAATTCATAAAATTTGATTTAATTTTATTTTGCGCCCATTTTGTTGGGTTTTCAGGCGAGCATGTCTAAATGGGCTTTCGAGTAGACCCGTTGAAGTTTTAACCGAGTAAAAATTTTTAAAAATGAGTTTAAGCTATATAATCATGTTCAAAAGCCCAAAAATAAATATTATAATTAATAAAATCTGATTTAATCTTATTTTGCTACTATTTTGTTGGGGATAAAGGCGTGCATATCTATGAGGGCTTTATAGTGGACCCATTAGAATTTTAACCTGGTAAAAAGTTCTAAATTGGAGGTTAAGCTATATAATCATATTCAAAAGCCCATAATCAAATATTTTAACTCATAAAAATTGATTTTGTCATATTTTCGGTCGTTTTGTTGGGGTTTAAGGCGTGCACATCTAAATGGGCTTTATAGTGGGCCTGTTGGAATTTTAACTGAGTAAGAAGTTCTTAAATTGAGGTTAAGCTATAATCAAATTAAAAAGCCCATAATCAAATATTTGAACTCATGAAATTTGATTTAATCATATTTTGAGGTTGTTTTGTTGGGTTTAAGGTGTGCTTGCCTAATTGGGCTGACATTGGACCCGTTAGAAATTTAACCAAGTAAAAAATTCTAAAAATGAAGTTAAGCTATATAATCGTGTTGAAAAGCCCAAAACTAAATATTTTAATATAAACAAATTTGATTTAATCTTATTTTGCGGCTATTTTGTTCAGTTTTAAGGAGTGCATGTCTAAATGAATTTTAGCCGAGTACAAATTTTTTAAAATGAGGTTAAGCTATATAACCATGTTGGGGTTTAAGGCGTGCTTCTCTAAATGAGCTTTATAGTGGACCCGTTGGAATTTTAACCGAGTAAAAAGTTCTAAAATGAGTTTATGCTATATAATTATGTTCAAAAACCCATAAATAAATGTTTTAAGTCATAAATGTGATATAATCTTATTTTTTTGGCCTCATTGTTGGAATTTTAACGAGTAAAAAGTTTTGAAATAGAGGTTATGCTATATAATCATATTCAAAAGCCCATAATCAAATATTTTAACTCATAAAATTTGATTTAATCTTATTTTGTGGCAATTTTGTTGGGATTAAGGTGTGCATGTCTAAATGGGCTTTACAGTGCACCCGTTGGAATTTTAACGAAGCAAACATTTGAAAATAAAGTTAAGCTATATAATCTTGTTCAAAAACCCAAAACTAAATATTTTAATTCATAAAATATGATTTAATCTTATTTTTCTTTCGTTTTGTTAGAGTTTAAGGCATGCATGTCTAAATGGGCATTACAGTTGACCCGTTGGAATTTTAACCGAGTAAAAAAATTTAAAATTGAGGTTAAGCTGTATAATCATGTTCAAAAGCCTATAACTAAATATTTTGAGTCATAAAATATGATTTAATCTTATTTTTCGGCCATTTTGTTGGGTTCTAAGGCGTGCATGTCTAAATGAGCTTTACAGTGAACCTGTTGGAATTTTAACTGAGTAAAAAGTTCTAAAAGTGAGGTTAAGCTATATAATCATATTCAAAACCTCATAATCAAATATTTTAACTCATAAAATGTTATTTAATCTTATTTTGTGTCCGTTTTGTTGGGTTTAAGGTGTGCATATCTAAATGGGCTTTACAGTGGACCCGTTGGAATTTTTACCGAGTAAAAATTTCTGAAAAAGAAGTTAAGCTACTTAATCATTTTCACAAGCCCATAAATAAATATTTTAATTCATAAAATTTGATTTAATTTTATTTTGATCCCATTTTGTTGGGTTTTAAGGCGTGCATGTCTGAATGGGCTTTAAAGTGGAACTGTTGAAATTTTAACCGAGTAAAAATTTCTGAAACTAAGGTTAAGCTATATAATCATATTCAAAATCCCATAAATAAATATTCTAATTCATAAAATTTGATTTAATCTTATTTTACAGTCATTTTGTTAGGGTTAAAGGCGTGCACATCTTCGAGGGCTTTACAGTGGACCCATTAGAATTTTAACCGAGTAAAAAGTTTTAAATTTGAGGTTAAGCTATATAATCATATTCAAAATCCCGTAATCAAATATTTTAACTCATAAAAATTGATTTCGTCATGTTTTTCGGCCGTTTTGTTGGGGTTTAAGGCGTGCACGTCTAAATGGGCTTTATAGTGGGCCTGTTAGAATTTTAACTGAGTAAAAAGTTCTTAAATTAAGGTTAAGCTATATAATCATATTCAAAAGCACATAAAAATATTTTAACTCATAAAATTTGATTTAATCTTATTTTGTGTCCGTTTTGTTGGGTTTAAGGTGGGCATATCTAAATGGGTTGACATTGGACCCGTTGGAATTTTTACCGAGTAAAAATTTATGAAAAAGAATTTAAGCTATTTAATTATTTTCAAAAGTCCATAACTAAATATTTTAATTCATAAAATTTAATTTAATTTTATTTTGCGCCCATTTTGTTGGGTTTTAAGGCCAGCATGTCTAAATGGGCTTTCAAGTAGACCCGTTGAAATTTTAACCGAGAAAAATTGTTAAAAATTAGTTTAAGCTATATAATCATGTTCAAAAGCCCATAAATAAATATTATAATTAATAAAATCTGATTTAATCTTATTTTGCTACCATTTTGTTGGGGTTAAAGGCGTGTATATCTATGAGGGCTTTACAATGGACCCATTAGAATTTTAACCTGGTAAAAAGTTCTAAATTGGAGGTTAAGCTATATAATCATATTCAAAATCCCATAATCAAATATTTTAACTCATAAAAATTGATTTTGTCATATTTTCGGTCATTTTGTTGGGGTTTAAGGCGTGCACATCTAAATGGGCTTTATAGTGGGCCTGTTGGAATTTTAACTGAGTAAAAATTTCTTAAATTGAGGTTAAGCTATAATCAAATTAAAAAGCCCATAATCAAATATTTGAACTCATAAAATTTGATTTAATCATATTTTGAGGTTGTTTTGTTGGGTTTAAGGTGTGCTTGCCTAATTGGGCTGACATTGGACCCGTTAGAATTTTAACCAAGTAAAAAATTCTAAAAATGAAGTTAAGCTATATAATCGTGTTCAAAAGCCCAAAACTAAATATTTTAATATAAACAAATTTGATTTAATCTTATTTTGCGGCTATTTTGTTCAGTTTTAAGGAGTGCATGTCTAAATGCATTTTAGCCGAGTACAAATTTTTTAAAATGAGGTTAAGCTATATAACCATGTTCAAAAGCCCATAAATAAATATTTTAATTCATAAAAATTTGATTTAATCTTATTTTGCGGCCATTTTGATGGGGTTTAAGGTGTTTCTGTCTAAGTGGGCTTTACAGTGGACCCGTTGGAATTTTAACCGAGTAAAAAGTTCTAAAATTTAGGTTAGGGTGTATAATCATGTTCAAAAGCGCATAAATAAATATTTAAACTCATAAAATTTGATTTAATCTCATTTTGCGGCCGTTTTGTTGTGGTTTAAGGCATGCATGTCTAAATGGGCTTTATAGTGGACTCGTTGGAATTTTAACCAAGTAAAAAGTTTTAAAATTAATGTTAAGCTATATAATCATAGTCAAAATCCCATAATCAAATATTTCAACTGATAAAATTTTATTTAATCTTAATTTTCGTCCGTTTTGTTGGGGTTTAAGGCGTGCTTGTCTAAATGAGCTTTATAGTGGACCCGTTGGAATTTTAACCGAGTAAAAAGTTCTAAAATGAGTTTATGCTATATAATCATGTTCAAAAACCATAAATAAATGTTTTAAGTCATAAATGTGATATAATCTTATTTTTTTGGCCTCATTGTTGGAATTTTAACCGAGTAAAAAGTTTTGAAATAGAGGTTATGCTATATAATCATATTCAAAAGCCCATAATCAAATGTTTTAACTCATAAAATTTGATTTAAACTTCTTTTGTGGCCATTTTGTTGGGATTAAGGTGTGCATGTCTAAATGGGCTTTACAGTGGACCCGTTGGAATTTTAACCGAGCAAACATTTTTGAAAATGAAGTTAAGCTATATAATCATGTTCAAAAATAGAAAACTAAATATTTTAATTCATATAATATGATTTAATCTTATTTTTCTTTCATTTTGTTGGAGTTTAAGGCATGCATGTCTAAATGGGCATTACAAAGGGACCCATGGAATTTTAACCGAGTAAAAAAATTTAAAATTGGGGTTAAGCTGTATAATCATGTCAAAAGCCTATAACTAAATATTTTAAGTCATAAAATATGATTTGATCTTATTTTTCGGCCATTTTGTTGGGTTCTAAGGTGTGCATGTCTAAATGAGCTTTATAGTGAACCCGTTGGAATTTTAACTGAGTAAAAAGTTCTAAAAGTGAGGTTAAGCTATATAATCATATTCAAAAGCTCATAATCAAATATTTTAACTCATAAAATTTTATTTAATCTTATTTTGTGTCCGTTTTGTTGGGTTTAAGGTGTGCATATCTAAATGGGCTTTACAGTGGACCCGTTGAAATTTTTACCGAGTAAAAATTTCTGAAAAAGAAGTTAAGCTACTTAATCATTTTCACAAGCCCATAAATAAATATTTTAATTCATAAAATTTGATTTAATTTTATTTTGCACCCATTTTATTGGGTTTTAAGGCGTGCATGTTTAAATGGGCTTTAAAGTGGACCTGTTGAAATTTTAACCGAGTAAAAAAATACTGAAAATGAGGTTAAGCTATATAATCATATTCAAAATCCCATAAATAAATATTCTAATTCATAAAATTTGATTGAATCTTATTTTATGCCATTTTGTTAGGGTTAAAGGCGTGCACATCTTCGAGGGCTTTACTGTGGACCCTTAGAATTTTAACCGAGTAAAAAGTTCTAAATTTGAGGTTAAGCTATATAATCATATTCAAAATCCCATAATCAAATATTTTAACTCATAAAAATTGATTTCGTCATATTTTTCTACTGTTTTGTTGGGGTTTAAAGGCGTGCACGTCTAAAAATGGGCTTTATAGTGGGCTGTTTAGAATTTTAACCGAGTAAAAAGTTCTTAAATTAAGGTTAAGCTATATAATCATATTCAAGGCCCATAAAAATATTTTAACTCATAAAATTTGATTTAATCTTATTTTGTGTCCGCTTTGTTGGGTTTAAGGTGGGCATATCTAAATGGGCTTTATTGGACCCGTTGGAATTTTTACCGAGTAAAAATTTATGAAAAAAATATTTAAGCTATTTAATTATTTTCAAAAGTCCATAACTAAATATTTTAATTCATAAAATTTGATTTAATTTTATTTCGCCCATTTTGTTGGGTTTTAAGGCGAGCATGTCTAAATGGGCTTTCAAGTAGACCCGTTGAAATTTTAACCGAGTAAAAATTTTTAAAAATGAGTTTAAGCTATATAATCATGTTCAAAAGCCCATAAATAAATATTGTAATTAATAAAATCTGATTTAATCTTATTTTGCTACCATTTTGTTGGGGTTAAAGGCGTGCATATCTATGAGGGCTTTACAGTGGACCCATTAGAATTTTAACCTGGTAAAAAGTTCTAAATTGGAGGTTAAGCTATATAATCATATTCAAAATCCCATAATCAAATATTTTAACTCATAAAAAATGATTTTGTCATTTTTTGGTCGTTTTGTTGGAGTTTAAGGCGTGCACGTCTAAATGGACTTTATAGTGGGCCTGTTGGAATTTTAACTGAGTAAAAAGTTCTTAAATTGAGGTTAAGCTACAATCAAATTAAAAAGCCCATAATCAAATATTTGAACTCATAAAATTTGATTTAATCATATTTTGAGGTTGTTTTGTTGGGTTTAAGGTGTGCTTGCCTAATTGGGCTGACATTAGACCCGTTGGTATTTTAACCAAGTAAAAAATTCTAAAAATGAAGTTAAGTTATATAATCATGTTCAAAAGCCCAAAACTAAATATTTTAATATAAACAAATTTGATTTAATCTTATTTTGCGGCTATTTTGTTCAGTTTTAAGGAGTGCATGTCTAAATGAATTTTAGCCGAGTACAAATTTTTTTAAATGAGGTTAAGCTATAGAATCATGTTCAAAAGCCCATAAATAAATATTTTAATTCATAAAAATTTGATTTAATCTTATTTTGCGGCCATTTTGATGGGGTTTAAGGTGTTTCTGTCTAAGTGGGCTTTACAGTGGTCCCGTTGGAATTTTAACCGAGTAAAAAGTTTTAAAATTTAGGTTAGGTTGTATAATCATGTTCAAAAGCACACAAATACATATTTTAACTCATAAAATTTGATTTAATCTCATTTTGCAGCCGTTTTGTTGTGGTTTAAGGCATGCATGTCTAAATGGGCTTTATAGTGGACTCGTTGGAATTTTAAACGAGTAAAAAGTTTTAAAATTAATGTTAAGCTATATAATCATAATCAAAATCCCATAATCAAATATTTCAACTGATAAAATTTTATTTAATCTTAATTTTCGTCCGTTTTGTTGGGGTTTAAGGCGTGCTTGTCTAAATGAGCTTTATAGTGGACCCGTTGGAATTTTAACCGAGTAAAAAGTTCTAAAATGAGTTTATGCTATATAATCATGTTCAAAAACCATAAATAAATGTTTTAAGTCATAAATGTGATATAATCTTATTTTTTTGGCCTCATTGTTGGAATTTTAACCGAGTAAAAAGTTTTGAAATAGAGGTTATGCTATATAATCATATTCAAAAGCCCATAATCAAATGTTTTAACTCATAAAATTTGATTTAAACTTCTTTTGTGGCCATTTTGTTGGGATTAAGGTGTGCATGTCTAAATGGGCTTTACAGTGGACCCGTTGGAATTTTAACCGAGCAAACATTTTTGAAAATGAAGTTAAGCTATATAATCATGTTCAAAAACAGAAAACTAAATATTTTAATTCATATAATATGATTTAATCTTATTTTTCTTTCATTTTGTTGGAGTTTAAGGCATGCATGTCTAAATGGGCATTACAGTGGACCCGTTGGAATTTTAACCGAGTAAAAAAATTTAAAATTGGGGTTAAGCTGTATAATCATGTCAAAAGCCTATAACTAAATATTTTAAGTCATAAAATATGATTTGATCTTATTTTTCGGCCATTTTGTTGGGTTCTAAGGTGTGCATGTCTAAATGAGCTTTATAGTGAACCCGTTGGAATTTTAACTGAGTAAAAAGTTCTAAAAGTGAGGTTAAGCTATATAATCATATTCAAAAGCTCATAATCAAATATTTTAACTCATAAAATTTTATTTAATCTTATTTTGTGTCCGTTTTGTTGGGTTTAAGGTGTGCATATCTAAATGGGCTTTACAGTGGACCCGTTGAAATTTTTACCGAGTAAAAATTTCTGAAAAAGAAGTTAAGCTACTTAATCATTTTCACAAGCCCATAAATAAATATTTTAATTCATAAAATTTGATTTAATTTTATTTTGCACCCATTTTATTGGGTTTTAAGGCGTGCATGTTTAAATGGGCTTTAAAGTGGACCTGTTGAAATTTTAACCGAGTAAAAATTACTGAAAATGAGGTTAAGCTATATAATCATATTCAAAATCCCATAAATAAATATTCTAATTCATAAAATTTGATTGAATCTTATTTTGCGGCCATTTTGTTAGGGTTAAAGGCGTGCACATCTTCGAGGGCTTTACTGTGGACCCTTAGAATTTTAACCGAGTAAAAAGTTCTAAATTTGAGGTTAAGCTATATAATCATATTCAAAATCCCATAATCAAATATTTTAACTCATAAAAATTGATTTCGTCATATTTTTCTACTGTTTTTGTTGGGGTTTAAGGCGTGCACGTCTAAATGGGCTTTATAGTGGGCCTGTTAGAATTTTAACTGAGTAAAAAGTTCTTAAATTAAGGTTAAGCTATATAATCATATTCGAAGGCCCATAAAAATATTTTAACTCATAAAATTTGATTTAATCTTATTTTGTGTCCGTTTTGTTGGGTTTAAGGTGGGCATATCTAAATGGGCTGACATTGGACCCGTTGGAATTTTTACCGAGTAAAAATTTATGAAAAAGTATTTAAGCTATTTAATTATTTTCAAAAGTCCATAACTAAATATTTTAATTCATAAAATTTGATTTAATTTTATTTCGCCTATTTTGTTGGGTTTTAAGGCGAGCATGTCTAAATGGGCTTTCAAGTAGACCCGTTGAAATTTTAACCGAGTAAAAATTTTTAAAAATGAGTTTAAGCTATATAATCATGTTCAAAAGCCCATAAATAAATATTGTAATTAATAAAATCTGATTTAATCTTATTTTGCTACCATTTTGTTGGGGTTAAAGGCGTGCATATCTAAATAGGGCTTTATACAAAGGGACCCATTAGAATTTTAACCTGGTAAAAAGTTCTAAATTGGAGGTTAAGCTATATAATCATATTCAAAATCCCATAATCAAATATTTTAACTCATAAAAAATGATTTTGTCATTTTTCGGTCGTTTTGTTGGAGTTTAAGGCGTGCACGTCTAAATGGACTTTATAGTGGGCCTGTTGGAATTTTAACTGAGTAAAAAGTTCTTAAATTGAGGTTAAGCTACAATCAAATTAAAAAGCCCATAATCAAATATTTGAACTCATAAAATTTGATTTAATCATATTTTGAGGTTGTTTTGTTGGGTTTAAGGTGTGCTTGCCTAATTGGGCTGACATTAGACCCGTTGGAATTTTAACCAAGTAAAAAATTCTAAAAATGAAGTTAAGTTATATAATCATGTTCAAAAGCCCAAAACTAAATATTTTAATATAAACAAATTTGATTTAATCTTATTTTGCGGCTATTTTGTTCAGTTTTAAGGAGTGCATGTCTAAATGAATTTTAGCCGAGTACAAATTTTTTTAAATGAGGTTAAGCTATAGAATCATGTTCAAAAGCCCATAAATAAATATTTTAATTCATAAAAATTTGATTTAATCTTATTTTGCGGCCATTTTGATGGGGTTTAAGGTGTTTCTGTCTAAGTGGGCTTTACAGTGGACCCGTTGGAATTTTAACCGAGTAAAAAGTTCTAAAATGAGTTTATGCTATATAATCATGTTCAAAAACCCATAAATAAGTATTTGAAGTCATAAATGTGATATAATCTTATTTTTTTGGCCTCATTGTTGGTATTTTAACCGAGTAAAAAGTTTTGAAATAGGTTATGCTATATAATCATATTTAAAAGCCCATAATCAAATATTTTAACTCATAAAATTTCATTTAATCTTATTTTGTGGCCATTTTGTTGGGATTAAGGTGTGCATGTCTAAATGGGCTTTAAGTGGACCCGTTGGAATTTTAACCGAGCAAACATTTTTGAAAATGAAGTTAAGCTATATAATCATGTTCAAAAACCCAAAAGTAAATATTTTAATTCATAAAATATGATTTAATCTTATTTTTCTTTCATTTTGTTGGAGTTTAAGGCATGCATGTCTAAATGGGCATTACAGTGGACCCGTTGGAATTTTAACCGAGTAAAAAAATTTAAAATTGAGGTTAAGCTGTATAATCATGTTCAAAAGCCTATAACTAAATATTTTAAGTCATAAAATATGATTTAACCTTATTTTTCGGCCATTTTGTTGGGTTCTAAGGCGTGCATGTCTAAATGAGCTTTACAGTGAACCCGTTGGAATTTTAACTGAGTAAAAAGTTCTAAAAGTGAGGTTAAGCTATATAATCATAATCAATAGCCCATAATCAAATATTTTAACTCAGAAAATTTTATTTAATCTTATTTTTAGTACGTTTTATTGGGGTTTAAGGCATGGTTGTCTAAATGAGCTTTATAGTGGTCCCGTTGGAATTTTAACCGAGTAAAAAGTTCTAAAATTGAGTTTAAGTTGTATAATCAAGATCAAAATCCCATAACTAAATATTTTAATTCCTAAATTTTGATTTAATCTTGTTTTGCTGTCATTTTGTTAGTTTTCGTCCGTTTAGTTCGGGTTATAGGCGTGCTTGTCTAAATGGGCTTTGTGGTGAACCCGTTGGAATTTTAACAGAGTAAAAAGTTCTGAAAATGAGGTTAAGCTATATAATCATTTTCAAAAGCCAATAATCAAATATTTTAACTCAAAAAATTTGATTTAGTCTTATTTTGTGACAGTTTTGTTGGGTTTACGGGTGCATGTCTAAATGAGCTTGACAGTGGACCCGTTGGAATTTAACTGTGTAAAAAATTTTAAAAATGAGGTTAAGCTATATAATCATGTTAAAATACCAATACATAAATATTTTAATTCATAAAATGTGATTTAATCTTATTTTTCGTTCATTTTGTTGGGGTTTAGGGCGTGCATGTCTAAATGGGATTTAATATTATTTTTTAGCTATTTCATTGAGGGTTTAAAGCGTGCATGTCTAAGTGGGCTTTACAGTGAACCCGTTGGAATTTTAACAGAGTAAAAAGTTCTAAAATTGAGGTTAAGCTGTATAACCATAATCAAAATCCCATAATCAAATATTTTAACTCATACAATTTATTTAATCTTATTTTGTTGTCGTTTTGTGGGGTTCAAGGCTTGCTTGTTTAAATGGCTTTACAGTGGACCTGTTAGAATTTTAGCAGAGTAAAAATTTCTGAAAATGAGGTTAAGCTATATAATCATGTTCAAAAGCCCATAACTAAATATTTTAAGTCATAAAATGTGATTGAATCTAATTTTTTGGCCGTTTTGTTGGGGTTAAGGCGTGCATGTCTAAATGGGATTTACAATGGGCCCGTTGGAATTTTAACCGAGTAAAAAGTTCTAAAATTGAGGTTAAACTGTATAATCATTTTCAAAAGCCCATAACTAAAAATTTTAATTCATAATATTTGACTTAATATTATTTTGCGGTCATTTTTGGGGTTTAAGGTGTACATGTCTAAATGGGCTTTACAGTGGACCCGTTAGAATTTAAACCGAGTAAAAAGTTGATTTAAGGCATTTTGTTGGGTTTAAGGCGTGCATGTTTAAATGCACTTTACAGTGGACCCATTGGAATTTTGACCGAGTTTAAATTTCTAAAAATGAGGTTAAGATATATAATCATGTTCAAAAGCCATAACTAAATATTTTAATTCATAAAATTTTATCAAATCTTATTTTGCGGCCATTTTGTTGGGTTTTAAGGTGTGCATGTCTAATTGGGCTTTACAACGGACCTGTTGTAATTTTAACCGTGTAAAATTTTTTGAAAATGAGCTTAAACTATATAATCATGTTTAAAATCCCATAAATAAATATTTTAATTCATAAAATTTAATTCCATCTTATTTTGTGGCCATTTTGTTGGGTTTAAGTCGTGCATTTCTAAGTGGGCTTTACAATGGACCCGTTGGAATTTTAACGGAGTAAAAAGTTTTAAAATTGAGGTTAGGCTGTATAATCATGTTCAAAAACCCATAACTAAATATTTTAATTCATAAAGTATGATTTAATCTTATTTTAAGGCCATTTTGTTTGGGTTTAAGGCATGCATATCTAAATGGGCTTTACAGTGGACCCGTTGAAATTTTAACAGAGTAAAAAGTTCTAAAATTAAGTTTAGGCTATATGATCATAATAAAAATCCCATAATCAAATATTTCAACTCATAATATTTTATTTAATATTATTTTTCGTCTGTTTTGTTGGGATATATGGCGTGCTTATCTAAATGGGCTTTATAGTGGACATGTTGGGATTTTAATCGAGTAAAAAGATTTAAAATTGTGGTTAAAGTGTATAATAATGTTCAAAAGCCCATAAATAAATATTTTAAATCATAAAATGTGATTTAATCTTATTTTTTGGCCATTTTGTCTAAATGGGCTTTATACTGCACCTGTTGGAATTTTAATCAAGTATAGAGTTCTAAAATTGTTGTTAAGCTGTATAATCATGTTCAAAAGAGCATAAATAAATATTTTAAGCAATAAATTGTGATTTAATCTTATTTTTTGGCTGTTTTGTTGGGTTTTAAGGCATGCTTGTCTAAATGGGATTTACAGTGGACCCGTTGGAACTTTAACCGAGTAAATTTTTCTAAAAATGAGGTTAAGCTATATAATCATGTTCCAAAACCCATAAATAAATATTTTAATTCATAAAATGTGATTTAATCTAATTTTTCGTCCGTTTTGTTGGCGTTTAAGGCGTGTATGTCTAAATGGGCTTTTACAGTGGACCCGTTGGAATTTTAACCGAGTAAAAGGTACTAAAATTGAGGTTAAGCTATATAATCATATTCAAAAGCCAAAATTCAAATATTTTAACTCATAAAATTTGATTTAATCTTATTTTTCGGCCATTTTGAAGCGGTTTAGGACGTGCATATCTAAATGGCTTTAGAATGGGTCTGTTGGATTTTTAACTGAGTAAAATGTTTTGAAATCGAGGTTAAGCTAGATAATCTTATTCAAAAGTCTATAATCAAATATTTTAACTCTTAAAATTTATTTAATCTTGTTTTGTGTCCGTTTTGTTAGGTTTAAGGCGAGCATGTCTAAATGTGCTCTATAGTAGACCCGATTGAATTTCAACCGAGTAAAAATTTTTGAAAATGAGGTTAAGCTATATAATCATGTTCAAAAGCCCATAACTAAATATTTTAAGTCATAAAATGTTATTTAATCTTATTTTTTGGCCGTTTTGTTGGGGTTTAATGCGTCCATGCATTATAGTGGACCCGTTGGAATTTTATACGAGTAAAAAGTTCTAAAATTGAGGTTAACTTGTATAATCAAGTTCAAAACCCCATAACTAAATATTTGAATTCATAAAATTTGATCTAATCTAATTTTGTGGTCATTTTGTTAGGGTTTAAGGCGTGCATGTCTAAATGAGCATTACAGTGGGCCCGTTGGAAATTTAACTAAGTAAAAAGTTCTGAAAATGAGGTTAAGTTATATAATCATAATCAAACACCCATAAAAAATATTTTAACTCATAATATTTGATTTAATCGTATTTTGTGGTCGTTTTGTTGGGTTTAAGGCTTGCATGTTTAAATGGGCTTTATAGCGGAACCGTTGGAATTTTAATCGAGTAAAAATTTCAACAAATGATGTTAAACTATATAACCTTGTTCAAAAACATATAACTACATACTTTAATTCATAAAATGTGACTCAATCATATTTTTCGTCTGTTTTGTTGGCGTTTAGGGCGTGCATGTCTAAATGGTCTTTGTAATGGACTCGTTGGAATTTTAACCGAGTAAAAAGTCTTGAAAATGCGCTTAAGCTATATAATCATGTTCAAAAGTTCACAACTAAATATTTTAATTTATAAAATGAGATTTAATCTTATTTTTCGTCTGTTTTGTTGGGGTTTAAGGCGTACATGTCTAAACGGGTTTATAGTGGACCCGTTGGAATTTTAGCCGAGTAAAAAAATTTGAAATTGAAGTGAAGCTATATGATCATATTCAAATGCCCATAATCAAATATTTTAACTCTTAAAATTTGATTTAATCTTATTTTGTGGCCGTTTTGTTGGGTTTAAGGCCTGCATGTCTAAATGGGCTTTACAGTGGACCAGTTGGAATTTTAACCGAGTAAAAATTTCTGAAAATTAGGTTAAGCTATATAGTTATGTTAAAAAGACCATAATTAAAACTTTAAGTCATAAAATGTGATTTAATCTTATTTTTCGGCTGTTTTGTTAGAGTTTAAGGTGTGCATGTCTACATGGGCTTTGCAATGGACCCTTTGGAATTTTAACCAAGTAAAAGTTCTAAAATTGAGGTTAAGCTGTATAATTATGTTCAAAAGACCATAACTAAATATTTTCATTCATAAAGTTTGATTTAATCTTATTTTGCGGCCATTTGGTTGGGTTTTAAGGCGTGCATGTCTAAGTGGGCTTTATAGGGGACATGTTAGAATTTTAACCTATAAAAATTTCTAAAAATGAGGTTAAGCGATATAATCGTGTTCAAAAACCATAACTAAATATTTTAGTTCATAAAATATGATTTAATCTTATTTTTCGTCCATTTTGTTGGGGTTTAAGGCGTGTATGTCTAAATGGGCTTTATAGGGGACACGTTGGAATTTTAACTGAGTAAAAATTTCTGAAAATGAGGTTAAGCTATATAATCATGTTCAAAAGCCCATAACTAAATATTTTAAGTCATAAATTGATATTTAATCTTATTTTTCAGTCGTTTTGTTGGGGTTTAAGGTGTGCATGTCTAAAAGGGCTTTATTGTGGACCCGTTGGAATTTTAATCAGGTAAAAAGTTCTAAAATTGAGGTTAAGCTGTATAATAATGTTCAAAAGCGCATAACTAAATATTTTTAATTCTTAAAATTTTATTTAATCTTATTTTTCGGCCGTTTAATTGGGGTTTAAGGCGTGCATGTCTAAATGAGCTTTATAGTGAACCCATTGGAATTTTGTACGAGTAAAAAGTTCTAAAATTGAGGTTAAGTTCTATAATCGTGTTCAAATGCCCATAATTAAATATTTTAATTTATAAAATTTTATCTAATCTTATTTTGCAGCCATTTTGTCAGGGTTTAAGACGTGCATGTCTAAATGGGCTTTACACTAGACCCGTTAGAATTTTAACCGAGTAAAAAGTTCTAAAATTGAGGTTAAGCTATATAATCATAATTAAAAGCCCATAATCAAATGTTTTAACTCATAATATTTGATTTAATCTTATTTTGTGGTTGTTTTGTTGGGTTTAAGGCGTGCATGCTTAAATGGGCTTTATAGTGGACTCGTTGGAATTTTAACCGAGTAAAAATTTTAGAAAATGAGGTTAAACTATATAATCATGTTCAGAAAACACATAACTAAATATTTTAATTCATAAAATGTGATTCAATCATATTTTTTGTCCGTTTTGCATGTCTAAATAGGCTTTTATAGTGGACCCGTTGGAATTTTAACCAAGTAAAAAGTTTTGAAAATGAGCTTAAGCTCTATAATCATGTTCAAAAGCCCATAACTAAATATTTTAAGTTATAAAATGAGATTTAATCATATTTTTCATCTGTTTTGTTGGGGTTTAAGGCGTGCATGTCTAAACGGGCTTTACAGTAGACCCATTAGAATTTTAACAGAGTAAAAAATTCTGAAATTGAGGTTAAGATATATAATCATATTCAAAAGACCATATTCAAATATTTTAACTCTTAAAATTTGATTTAATCTTATTTTGTGCTCGTTTTGTTGGGTTTAAGGCGTGCATGTTTAAATAGGCTTTATAGTAGACCAGTTGGAATTTTAACCAAGTAAAAATTTTTGAAAATGTGGTTAAGCTATATAATCATGTTAAAAAACCCATAAATAAATATTTTAAGTCATAAAATGTGATTTAATCTTATTTTCAACCGTTTTGTTGGGGGTTTAAGACGTGTATGTCTAAATATGCTTTACAATGGACCCGTTGGAATTTTAACCGAGTAAAAAGTTCTAAAATTGAGGTTAAGATATATAATCATGTTTAAAAGCCCATAAATAAATATTTTAATTCATAAAATTTAATTCCATCATATTTTGCGGCCATTTTGTTGGGGTTTAAGCCGTGCATGTTTAAATGGGCTTTACAGAGTACTCGTTGAAATTTTAACCGAGTAAAAAGTTCTAAAATTGAGGTTAAGCGATATAATCATGTTCAAAAGCCCATAACTAAATATTATAATTCATTAAATTTGATTTAATCTTATTTTACGGCCATAATCAAATATTTTAACTCGTAAAATTTGATTTAATCTTATTTTGTGGTCGTTTTGTTGGGTTTACGGAGTGCATGTTTAAATGGGCTTTATAGTGGACGTTTTGAAAAAGTTTTGAAAATGATGTTAAGCTATATTATCATTTTTGAATGCCAATAAATAGATATTTTAAGTCATAAATTGTGATTTAATCTTATTTTTTGGACGTTTTGTTGGGGTTTAAGGCATGAACGTCTAAATGGGCTTTATAGTGGATCCTTTGGGATTTTAACCGAGTAAAAAGTTCTAAAATTGATCTTAAGCTGTATAATCATGTTCAAAACCCCATAACTAAATATTTAATTTATAAAATTTGATTTAATCTTATTTTGTGCCCATTTTGTTGGGTTTAAAGGTGTGCATCTCTAAATGGGCTTTATACTGGACCCGTTGGAATTTTAACCTAGTAAATTTTTACTAAAAATGAGGTTAAGCTATATAGTCGTGTTCAAAAACCCATAACTAAATATTTTAATACATAAAATATGATTTAATCTTATTTTTCACCCGTTTTGTTGGGGTCTAAGGCGTGCATCTCTAAATGGGCTTTATATTGGACGCATTGGAATTTTAACAGAGTAAAAATTTAGTAAAATAAGGTTAAGCTATATAATCATGTTCAAAATCCCATAACTAAATATTTTAAGTCATAAATTGTGATTTAATCTTATTTTCGACCATTTTATTGGGTTTTATGGCGTGCATGTCTAAATGGGCTTTATAGTGGACCCGTTAGAATTTTAGCCGAGTAAAATGTTCTAAAATTGAGGTTAAGATGTGTAATCATGTTTAAAAGCCCTCAACTAAATAATATAATTCATAAAATTTGATTTAATCTTTTTTGTGCCCATTTTGCTGGGTTTTAAAGCGTGCATGTCTTAATGGGTTTTATACTGGACCCGTTGGAATTTAAACCGAGTAAAAATTTCTAAAAATGAGGTTAATCTATATAATCATGTTCAAAAACCCATAAATAAATATTTTAATTCATAAAATCTTATTTAATCTTATTTTTTGTCCGCTTTGTTGGGGTTTAAGGCGTGCATGTCTAAATGGGCGTTACTATGGACGCGTTGGAATTTTAACCGAGTAAAATTTTTTGAAAATTATGTTAGGCTATATAATCATGTTCAAAATCCCATAGCTAAATATTTTAAGTCATAAATTGACATTTAATCTTATTTTTTAGCCATTTTTTGGGGTTTAAGGCGTGCATGTCAAAATGGGCTTTACAGTGGACTTGTTGGAATTTTAATAGAGTAAAAAGTTCTAAAAATGAGTTTAAGCTATATAATCATGTTCAAAAACCCATAACTAAATATTTTAATTCATAAAATATAATTTGATCTTATTTTTCGTCCGTTTTGTTGGTGTTTAAGACATGCATGTATAAATGGGCTTTATAATGGACCCATTGGAATTTTTACCGAGTAAAAAGTTTCGAAAATGATGTTAAGCTATATAATCATGTTTGAATGCCCATCAATAAGTATTTTAAGTCATAAATTGTGATTTAATCTTATTTTTTTGCCGTTTTGTTGGGTTTTAAGGCATGCATGTTTAAATGAGCTTTACAGTGGACCCGTTGGAATTTTAACAGAGTAAAAAGTTATAGAATTGTGGTTAAGCTGTATAATCATGTTCAAAAGTCCATAACTAAATATTTAAATCATAAATTTGATTTAATCTTATTTTGCGGCCATTTTGTTGGGGTTGAAGGCGTGCATGTCTAAGTGGGCTTTATAGTGGACCCGTTGGAAATTTTAACAGAGTAAAAAATTTCAAATTTGAGGTTAAGCTTTATAAACATGTTCAAAAGCCTATAACTAAATATTTTAATTCATAAAATTTGATTTAATCTTATTTTTGGCCATTTTGTTGGGTTTTAAGGCGTTCATGCCTAAATGAGCTTTATATTGGACCGGTTGAAATTTTAACTAAGTAAAAATTTCTAAAAATGAGGTTAAGCTATATAATCATGTTGAAAAACCCATAACTAAATATTTTAATTCATAAAATGTTATTTAAACTTATTTTTTGTCCGTTTTGTTGCGGGTTTAAGCCGTGCATGTCAAAGTGGGTTTTAGAATGGACCCGTTGGAATTTTAACCCAGTAAAAAGTCTAAAATTGAGATTGAGCTGTATAATCATGTTCAAAATCCCATAACTAAATATTTTAATTCATAAAATTTGATTTAATCTTATTTTGTGGTCATTTTGTTGGGTTTTAATTGTGCACATCTAAATGGGCTTTACAATAGACTCGTTGGAATTTTAACCTAGTAAAAATTTCTAGAAATGAGGTTAAGCTATATAATCATGTTCAAAAACCAATAGTTAAATATTTTAAGTCATAAAATGTGATTTAATCTTATTTTCCCTCCGTTTTGTTGGAGTTTAAGGCATGCATGTCTAAATGGGCTTTATCGTAGACCCCTTAGAATTTTAACCGAGTAAAAAGTTCTGAAAATGTGGTTAAGCTTTATAATCATCTTGAAAAGCCCCTAATAAAATATTTTAACTCATACAATTTGATTTAATCTTATTTTGTGGTCGTTTTGTTGTGTGTAAGGAGTGTATGTCTAAATGGGCTTTATAGTGGAACCGTTGGAATTTTAACCGAGTAAAAATTTCTGAAAATGTGGTTAAGCTATATAATCATGTTCAAAAAGCCCATAACTATATATTTTTTTTCATAAATTGTTATTTAATCTTATTTTTCGGTCATTTTGTTGGGGTTTAAGGCATGCATGTCTAAATGGGCTTTATAGTGGACCAGTTGGAATTTTAACTGAGTAAAAAGTTCTAAAATTGAGGTTAAGCTGTATAATCATGTTCAAATGTCCATAAATAATTTTTTTAATTCATAAAATTTGATTTAATCTTATTTTGTGGCCATTTTGCTGGGGTTTAAGGCGTGAATGTCTAAATGGGTTTTATAGTTGACCCGTTGGAATTTTAATTGAGTAAAAATTTCTAAAAATGAGATTAAGCTATATAATCATGTTCAAAAACTCATAACTAAATATTTTATCAAAACGATAAATGGTATAACGTGAAAACCCTAGCCCTTCTTCATCTTTTCCCTATTTTTTTTCTTAGCCGCTCGGCAATTCTTCCCCTTAGCGCCTCATGTTTTGTTTTGTAACCGGCGGCGACACCAGTTTTACTGCCAATTGTCGACCACTGGATCTTTTTTTATTTTTTTTTAGTTTTTAATAAAATAATTATGTCTTTGTGACACTGTTTTTCTGCCTTTATGGCACGTTTATCTCAGTCTATTAGCATGTCTAACTCTATTTATTAGCATGTTTATCTCTGTCTTTTGGCATGTTTTCTTCTACTCCTTCGGTCATTTTGGTTGTTCTTTATTTTATGTTTTACCAGGGTTGGATTTGACGACGCCACAACTAATCAAGATGGCGCTTATTTGTAATCCTGCTGATTTTCCCTGCTCTGAACCTTTAGTTTAAAATTGGATATGTGATTTGCACTTGTGAAGAGTTTCTCACAGTGCTTGGCTCTGATTTGTGTTTTCTCGGTGGTCTATCAATAGCTTCAACCCCTTTTGTGGTTCGTTTTGACGATGCAGTCAAGTTTCGTATCTATTTTTCGATCAAGTATTTGGATGAGTTTATAACCTTTTCATGTCTGATCTAAAGTGGCTAGTTTTAGGAGAATGTCCAAATTATGTATTTAGTTTACAACGATAGTTTGTGAACCCTTATAGTAATTTTGGGTATTTTCTAGTTAATAAAACTAGTGGCTTCTTTTCAAAAAAAAAAATTAATTCCTAAAATATGATTTTATCTTATTTTTCGTCCATTTTGTTGGGGTTTAAGGCGTGCATGTCTAAATGAGCTTTATAGTGGACCCGTTGGAATTTTAACCTGGTAAAAAGTTTTGGAAATGAGGTTAAGCTATAGAATCATGTTCAAAAACCCATAACTAAATATTTTAAGTCATAAAATGTGATTTAATATTATTTTTTAGCTATTTCATTGAGGGTTTAAGGCTTGCAAGTCTAAGTGGGCTTTACAGTGAACCCTTTGGAATTTTAACAGAGTAAAAAGTTCTAAAATTGAGGTTAAGCTGTGTAATCATGTTCAAAAGCCCATAACTAAATATTTTAATCCATAAAATTTGATTTAATCTTATTTTGCGACCATTTTGTAGGGGGTTAACGCGTGCATGTCTAAATGGGCTTTATAGTGGACCCGTTGAAATTTTAACCTGGTAAAAAGTTCTGAAAAGAGGTTACACTATATAAATTTATTCAAAATCCCATAATCAAGTGTTTTAACTCATAAATCTTTATTTAATCTTATTTTGTGGCTGTTTTGTTGGGTTTAAGGCGTGCATTTCTAAATGGGCTTTACACTGGACCGTTGGAATTTAATCGAGTAAAAAACTATGAAAATGAGGTTAAACTATATAATCACATTCAAAACCCCATAACTAAATATTTTAATTCATAAAATTTGATTCAATCTTATTTTGCAGTCATTTTGTTGGGGTTTAAGGCATGCATGTCTAAATGGGCGTTACAGTGGACTCGTTGGAATTTTAACCGAGTAAAAAATTTCTAAAAATGAGATTACGCTATATAATCATTTTCAAAAGCCCATAACTAAATATTTTAGGTCATAAATTATGATTTAATCTTATTTTTTGGCTGTTTTGTTAGGGTTTAAGGCGTACATGTCTAAATGGGCTTTATAGTGGATCCGTTGGAATTTTAACAGAGAAAAAAGTTCTAAAATTGAGGTTAAGCTGTATAATCATGTTCAAAAGCCCATAACTAAATATTTTAATTCATAAAATTTGATTTAATCTTATTTTGCAACCATTTTGTTGGGGTTTAAGGCGTGTAAGTCTAAACGGGCTTTACAGTGGATCTATTGGATTTTTTTTTGAAAAAATGTGGGCCTCTTTAAAAACCCCTCTAAAGTCACACGTGGCCAAGAGGCCCCGAGTGAGCACCTACGGGGAAAAGAGTACCCAAATATATTAACTTGGATGAGAAATAATCTCATTAGTTACAAAAGAATGAAGATAAACTGGATAATCCAAACCGAAAGATGTGGACGACATAGACCTCAAAGCCCTAGAGGCAAGAGTATGGGCAACATTGTTCACCACCCTAGGAACAAAATGAATACTAATATTATCTGCCTCGTCAAGCAGAAGACGAGCATGTTCAAAAAACGAGCTCAAGATAGATAAATCAGTAGTACATTGTCGATTTAACTTATTAGCCACTATAGCCGAATTCGTCTCAATGACCAAATTAGTCCAGCCATGATTGCGAGCAAAAAGGATGCCAGCAAGGACCACTTGTTCTTCGGTAGAGGTAGCATCCATGCACCACTAGACTCGCGCACCACAAGACCCATTACAGCAGCCTTGGTGAGAGGATCAAAGGCCTCATCCGCGTTAATCTTCATGGACCCATCCCGGGGTGGTTGCCATCGCGGGTGCGCAAGGATTGGTGCATCCGTCGTTGGGAGGTGGAGCTGGTTGAAATAGCTGCAGCGTAGTCCCATAGGATGCCCTGGGAGTTGAGAACCGTGAGCCATGGGGGTTGGAGATGATGATTATGGACCCAATCATTACGCATATTCCATAGGTTTAGCAACATTGCAAATGATTGAATCGATAAGCATGCAACCCTTCCTCAAGCCAAGATAATGATGAAGCTGTATCACTAGAGATGATAGAACTTGGCATACCAACCAGACGGAGGGCCTCGTTGGCACCTGGACAGTCACATAGTGCATGAATCGTTGCTTCCTAGTTCATACAACAAAGAGGGCAAAGCCCGTGGCAAGATTTGTCGCCTGAAGTCTATGGCCTGTCGGAAGAGCATCATGGCCTACCCGCCAACCAAAGGAACATATTTTTCGGAAGGACCGGTAGCTTGGATATAACTTTCTAGATGCGGGAAGGTCTATTAATTGGTGCTGGCGGCCGCTGTAGATACAAGTAGCCGGATCGTACCGTGTAAATACTACAGTCATGGTTGCTCCACAGAATCGTATCTTGTCGATCATTAATTATCGAAATGCTAAGGACAGTGTTGGCATCATCCGAGTCGAAATATTGGCGAACTTTCATTTCATCCCATCTAGGCTACCAGGGAATCATAAATTTGCGGCAACTAATAGGGAGCTCATCGCAATCCTCATAATCACCGTATAGATTAATTGCAGACGTACCTCCCCAATTATCAGAGTGGACTCGTATTTTTCTATCCACCCCGGCGTGAAGTTTCAACATGGCCTGGTGAATACCCTTCCATGCAAAATAAGCTCTCCTATTAGTTTCAGATTCCAATATATTCCTAAAGGGAAAGTATTTCGTCCTATAAATCTGAGCAAGCAAAGAATTAGGCTCAGTTATAAGGCACCAAATTTGTTTGCCTAGAAGGGCAATATTAAAGAGCTGCATGTCTCGAAAACCAACGACCCCGCAGATTTAGGCGAGCAAACAGTATTCCAAGGTATGAGAGGCCATCCACATTTGTTGTTTTTCCCAGGCCACCAATAGCGCGAATGATTTAGACATATATCATCGATAATGTTACGGGAAAAAGGTAGCAAGGTATCACATATTGAGGAAATGACTGAATCACAGTTTAATGAAGACCTCTCGACCACTAAACAAGTGAAGGTGTTTGTCCCAATGAGACATACGCAAATTCCCTTTATCACGTGTGAAACCTAGGGATGTAGTTTTATTTTTCCGATCAAAAGAGGAACGCCGAGATAATCCCGGATCATCCACTTCTCGAACACGAAAGATGTCATGTACTTTGTTTGTGCTCGGGGGTGAATACGAGGGCTAAAGAAAATGGTTGATTTTTCAAAGTTAACTGCTTGTCTAGAGGAAGAGGCGTAGAGCTGTAGGATATCTTTAAGATGGGAAGACTACGTGATATTGTTGTTCGGATGAAAAGCATGCAATCATCGGTGAAAAAGCGGATGATTTACCCGCGACCCATGGCTCTTGCATAAAGGCCCGAGAGCTGACTGTTTTGTTGTTCAACCAATAGAACTGGCGAGAGGCCTTGTGTATAAAAGAGAAATAAAAAAGGAGAAAAAGGGTCTCCTTGTCTTAAACCTCGATGAGGGTGGAAAATCTGAGAGACAGAATTATTTACTCTAGCGGTAAAAGAAACAGTAGTGATGCATCGCATAATAATATCAACCCAAGCAGTAGCAAAACCCAACTGAAGCATAATTTGCCGGAGGAAAGACCATTCCACACGGTCAAACGCCTTTTCCATGTCTAATTTAATCGCAGTGCCCTGATAGGGTCCTGACCCCCTGTATTGAGGGAGTGCACCAGTTCATGGGTGACAAGGATATTATCTGAGATATTCCTGCCCCTCACAAAAGCGGCTTGATTATCATTGATGCAGAAAGGAATTATGGACTTCATACAATTTACTAGCACTTTAGCAACAATCTTGTAAATTACGGTGCAAAGACTGATGGGCCGCAATTGTCTCATAGTAGTTGGTTCAGTCACCTTGGGGATCAAGACTAAGAGCAGTTCACTGTAGCAACGTCTGCATTCCTAGACAGAAGGTCTAGGCATAGGTTAATAACGTCCTATCCTCATGTGTCCAAAGGTTGCCGATAGAACCCACTTTGGCGGACCATCACCCCGTGAGCTTTCCTTAGGTTAATATCCCGAAAAGCATGAAGGATTTCTTCCATAGTGAAAGGCCTGGTTAAAGCCTCATTCATTTCAGGAGTAATGGTAGGGGTTATGTTGTTAAGAATAAAAGGAGAGATATTTGGATTTGAAGAAGTGAAGAGACCCTAGAAATAATCAACGAAAATTCCCATAATATCTTCCTCACTTTCTCTCAAATATTAGAGTGGTCAAGCAAACCCTTAATTTTAATTTTCTTACGCCGTCCATTCATACGGGCATGGAAGTAGGCAGTATTCTTATCACCTTGAGCTAGCCAAAAGATGCGTGAGCGTTGAGCCCAATACGTTTCCTGTGTTTCAAGAAGGTGACGAAGCTCAGATTTAGCTTTTAGGAAGATTTCTACATCAGCAGATGAAAGGCCTCGATGTAGACAATAATTCATTTGTTTGTTAAGTTCAATAATGCGACCTGTGGAGGAGCTTCGCTGATATGATTGCCAGTCCTTGAGGCAAGAACCAACATCTTGTATTTTTTCTATGGCCGGACCATAAGTGGCTAACAAAGTTGATTGTACAATGGATACACAATCAGAGTTATTTTCCCAATAGTTCTCAAAACAAAAATGATCTACATTAGGCACAAATCGATCAGTAAAAGTGTGATCGATTTCCATGAGGATCATACTGTGGTTAGAATCCGCATGGTATTCAGAAGTTGTACGACAGTTAGTATGCATATTTAGCCAAGCCGTATTAGCTACAAAACAGTTAAGCCGTTCAAAAATGGGCGTAGTTCGAGGCCCAGATTTGGTCCAAGTAAACCAGCCTTTGACCGGTTTGCAATCAAAAAGATTATTACGTGATAAGTAGTCCCTGGAATTTTCAATTTGTGAGCGGGCACGATGGCACCCACCCTGTTTCTCGTTGTCGTATAAAATTTCATTCAGGTCTCCTCCAACAAGCCAAGCTAGAGACGATGAGGAACACAAAGTATCTATTAAGTCCCAAATTTTAGTTTTGGTATTAGTTTCAGCATAGCTATATATTCCAGAGAAATGAAAATGATCATTGGCAATATGAACGATAACATCAATATGACGAGCGGAGTACGAAATCAAATCAACATTTATATTTTCGTTCCAAAATAACATGAGTCCGAACACACACATTATTATCAACAATAATACAACCAAATCGTATTAAAAGAAATCTTCATTCTATCACTATGATGTTTATTCAAGCGAGTTTTGCTAAGGAAAAGTAAATTAGGACGAACTTTATTGACAACCCGTCCCAAAGCCTGAACTACCTGAGGCTTACCTAGCCCTCGGCAGTTCCAACACATAATTTTCTTTTTTCTCCCTGGGGTTGAACATCAACCTCCACCAAGAGTTTTTTTCCGCTGCTCATCCTAGCTTTGTTGTTCTTGTTATTTTATGGAAACCAATGGTGTATTGAGAGTAGTATTTGGTAGATGAATAAATGAGATAAGTAAAGTTATGAATAAAAAGAGAGAGTGATATTTGAAGAAAAGAGGGAATATATGACGGCATCCAAGGGAGATATTAAACAATAAACGATGCTAATGAAGATGGAGGATTTAATTGCATGTTTGATTTTGGGAATAAACCCATGTAAGGGCCAGATTTTCCAAAAAGGGCAGGGTAATGGTGATTTGATTATTAATTTAGGAAATAAATGTATAAAAAAAGGTACATTGGTTTCCAAATGTTATGTTTGAAAATAGTAAGAAACGGTTGAGCAAGAAAGGGAATAAAGTTTAAGATTATAAATGTAATTTAATCAAAGGGAAAATTAATTGATAGAATATTTTAAGATGGAAAGTAAGATGAAAAAATACACTATTAGTGGGAAGTAGGATGATTTTAATAGTAAAGGAAACTGGTTGAAAACCACTATCAATAATATTGTGATCAAAATTTGTGGTGAATAAAGCTAAATTATGATGATTAATATTGAAAATAAGATTTGAAACTGATAGAAATAAAAACCTTCCCAATTTTACGTAAGCAATAAAAATTAGAAGGCTAATTAAGAAAGAATTTGGTCCAAGAGAGTCAAATAAGGAAATATTAATAGTGGGAACAAGATTTAAGCTGATTAAGAAATAAAGTTCAATTTCCATGAAAACAAACTTGAAAAAATTAACTATGAAGAAAAGAGTGGCGACACCCTTATAATTTAAATTGGGAGAGAGAACATTCATGGTGAATTCTTCTATTTGCAAATATGAGGGGAATCGAATCTGGAGTAACATAAGGTTAAAAATATTAATTAAATTTGGTAAAGAATGTAGCAGAAAACGAATGTTGGAGCAAATTACTAGTACCGACTTAAGGTAATCGTCCAAAATAACAAAGCTGATTGAGAATGGAATGATACTATTGTAGAAATTGGAGGAAGAGTTAATAATGACGAGGAATTGTATATTGGCAGTTAAATAGGATTTAATTCCCATATAGACGTTTATGAAAGAAGTAAAGAAGAAGAAGAGGAGTGTAATTCCTTTATAGCTTAATGTAGAAGATGAATATTTCATGTGGGAATTTTCTATTTGCATATTCAGAGGGACTCGGAGCCTGGGTAAGTTCAGATTAAATCTCTCAAATTGAAATTGTAAGTGAATGCAGCAGAAGATGAGTGTTGGAACAGTTTAGAAGTATCAACTCAAGGAAATCTTCCAAAATATAAATCTAATTAAGGAAGAACTAGTAAGATTGAGGCCGGTTACAAAAGTGTTTAGAATGGTGAAGAATTTTAAATTGGAAAATAAATAGAATTTTAAATTGGAGAATAAATAGAATTTAAACCTCATATAGACAGTTATGAAAGAAGTAAATATGATTAAAATAGGTGTAACTCCTTTATAATTCAATTTAGAAAGTAAAAGAGGTGTAACTCCTTTGGAATTTATATCCAAGAAGGAAGTTTATGGAGTATATAATTATAATTAAGGTGATAAATGGATGTACAAAACTTCCATCATATTTAAATTTGTCTATTGGTTTTCTTAAATATAGTAGTAACCGAAATTTAGGAAATGAGTCCAAAATTTGTCTATTGAAAATATGCATATGTCTACTTAAAGAAAATATGCATAGTCGGCTAAGATTAACAATTAAAAGAGCAATAATACCATTATAATTAAATTGGTAAATTAATTGAGAAATGAGGATAGATCCAAAAATGAGATTTTTTGGGTGTATAAATAAGGTTAAGGTAAGAAGTGAAATTATGAATCTGGAAATGGTAACAATAAAATTGAGATTTGAACTATTTTTAATTCCAAAAGGGGAATATATTAAATGGTTTAAGTTGAAAGTGGATTTTGATAGAAAAAAATAGGAGAAATTTAAAAAATTATTAATGGTTCCAATTAAGGAAAAACGATTGGACAAGAGATGAGTGAGAAATAAAGGGATGCATATTACCAGAAGCGTGGGTTGCTTATCTAAGATAATCCCCGTAAGGAGAGAAATTGGGGAAGTATGAATAAGTGGGAAGAAATAAAGGAGGATATTTGAATTTATTTGAGATCTTAAAAGTAGCTGATTACAGGTGATGATATGGAAAGAAGGTTTAAATTTGTCAATAAGAGTAATTATGCCATCATGATTAAATCTTAATAATGCGTTTCTTAGATGTAGCCATAACCGAAGAGTATATATAGATTGTGAGAGTAATTTATGACCAATATGGAAATGAGTGGACTCAATAAATTTGAAAAATGCATTGATTGAGAATTGAATTCTAGTTGTGATATCCTTGAATATTAGTAGGATAATGAAATTAGACTACAAAAGTTCTAAAATTGAGGTTATGTTGTATAATCATGTCCAAAATCCCATAAATAAATATTTTAATTAATAAAATTTGATTTAAACATATTTTGGCTGTCATCCTGTTAGGGTTTAAGGCATGCATGTTTAAGTGGGCTTTACAGTGAACCCGTTAGAATTTTAACCGTGTAAAAAGTTCTAAAATTGAGGTTAAGCTGTATAATCATATAAAAATCCCATGAATAAATATTTTAAGTCATGAAATATGATTTAATCTTATTTTTTGCCGTTTTGTTGGGGTTTAAGGCTTGCATGTCTAAATGGGCTTTATAGTGGTCCCGTTGGAATTTAATCTGAGTAAAATGTTCTGAAAATGAGGATAAGCTATATAAATCAAGTTCAAAAACCCATAACTAAATATTTTTGTTCATAAAATTTGATTTAATCTTATTCTGCGTCTATTTTGTTTGGGGTTTAAGGATTGCATGTCTAACTGAGCTTCATAGTGGAACCATTAGAATTTTAACCGACGAAAAAGTTCTAAAACTGAGAATAATATGTATAATCATGTTCAAAAGCCTATACCTAAATATTTTAAGTCATAAAATATGATTTAATCATATTTTTTGGCCATTTTGTTGGGTTTTAAGGCGTGCATGTCTAAATGGGCTTTACAGTGGACCCTTTGGAATTTTAAACGAGTAAAAATTTCTAAAAAGGAGGTTAAGTTATGTAAACATGTTCAAAAACCCATAACTAAATATATTATTTCATAAAATGTGATTTAATCTAATTTTTCATCTGTTTTGTTGGCGTTTAAGGCGTGCTTGTCTAAATGGGCTTTAAAGTGGACATATTGAAATTTTAACCGAGTAAAAAATTCTAAAATTGAGATTAAGCTATATAATTATATTCAAAAGGCATAATCAAATATTTTATCACATCAAATTTTATTTAATCTTTTTTCAGCCGTTTTGTTGGGGTTTATGGCGTGCATGTCTAAATGGGTTTTACAGTGGTCCTGTTGGAATTTTAACCGAGTAAAAAGTTCTAAAATTGAGGTTAAGCTATATAATCTTATTCAAAAGACCATAACCAAATATTTTAACTCCTAGAATTTGATTTAATCTTTTTTGTGGCTGTTTTATTGGGGTTAAGGCGTGCATGTCTAAATGGCCTTTATAGTGGACCCGTTGGAATTTAATCGAGTAAAAATTTTTGAAAATGAATTTAAGCTATATAATCATGTTCAAAAGCCCATAAAAAATATTTTAATTCATAAAATTTGATTTAATCTTATTTTGCGGTCTTTTTGTTGGGTTTTAAGACGTGCATGTCTAAATAAGCTTTACTTTGGACCGGTTGGAGTTTTAACAATGTAAATTTTTTGAAAATGACGTTAAGCTATATAATCATGTTCAAAATCCCATAAGTAAATATTTAATTCGTAAAATATGATTTAATCTTATTTTTCATATGTTTTGTTAGGGTTTAAGTCATTCATGTCTAAGTGGGCTTTACAGTGGACCCGTTGAAATTTTAACAGAGTAAAAAGTTCTAAAATTGAGGTTAAGCTGTATAATCATATTAAAAATCCCTTAGATAAATATTTTAAGTCATGAAATGTTATTTAATCTTATTTTTTGTTTGTTTTGTTGGGGTTTACGGCGTGCATGTCTAAATGGGCTTTAGAGTAGACACGTTGGAATTTTAACCGAGTAAAATTTTTTGAAAATGAGATTAAGATATATAATCATGTTCAAAAGCCCATAAATAAATATTTTAATCCAAAAGATGTGTTTTAATCTTATTTTTCATCCGTTTTGTTGGGGTTTAAGGCATGCATGTCAAAATGGGCTTTAAAGTGGATCCGTTGGAATTTTAATCTTGTAAAAAGTTCTAAAAATGAGGTTAAGCTATATAATCATGTCCAAAAACCCATAAATAAATATTTTTAGTCATAAAATGCGATTTAATCTTATTTTTTGGCTGTTTTGTTGGGTTTAAAGGCGTGCAAGTCTAAATGGGCTTTATAGTGGACCCGTTGGAATTTTAACCGAGTAAAAAGTTCTAAAATTGAGGTTAAGATATATAATCATATTCAAAAGTCCATAACTAAATATTTTATGTCATACAATTTGATTTAATCTTATTTTTTAATTTTTTTTGTTGGGTTTAAGGTTTGCATGTCTAAATGGGCTTTATAATGGAACCGTTGGAATTTTAACCGAGTAAAAAGGTCTAAAATTGATGTTAAGCTGTATAATCTTTCATTTCATCCCATCTAGGCTACCAGGAATCATAAATTTGCGGCAACTAATAGGAGCTCATCGCAATCCTCATAATCACCGTATAGATTAATTGCAGACGTACCTCCCCAATTATCAGAGTGGACTCGTATTTTTCTATCCACCCCGGCGTGAAGTTTCAACATGGCCTGGTGAATACCCTTCCATGCAAAATAAGCTCTCCTATTAGTTTCAGATTCCAATATATTCCTAAAGGGAAAGTATTTCGTCCTATAAATCTGAGCAAGCAAAGAATTAGGCTCAGTTATAAGGCACCAAATTTGTTTGCCTAGAAGGGCAATATTAAAGAGCTGCATGTCTCGAAAACCAACGACCCCGCAGATTTAGGCGAGCAAACAGTATTCCAAGGTATGAGAGGCCATCCACATTTGTTGTTTTTCCCAGGCCACCAATAGCGCCAGACAGATTTAGACATATCATCGATAATGTTCTGGGGAAAAAGGTAGCAAGGTATCACATATTGAGGAAATGACTGAATCACAGATTTAATGAAGACCTCTCGACCACTAAACAAGTGAAGGTGTTTGTCCCAATGAGACATACGCAAATTCCCTTTATCACGTGTGAAACCTAGGGATGTAGTTTTATTTTTCCCGATCAAAAGAGGAACGCCGAGATAATCCCCAGATCATCCACTTCTCGAACACGAAAGATGTCATGTACTGCCTGTTTGTGCTCAGGGGTGGTACGAGGGCTAAAGAAAATGGTTGATTTTTCAAAGTTAACTGCTTGTCTAGAGGAAGAGGCGTAGAGCTGTAGGATATCTTTAAGATGGGAAGACTCTGTGATATTGTTCTGGATGAAAAGCATGCAATCATCAGTGAAAAGCAGATGATTTACCCGCGGCCCATGGCTACTGCATAAAGGCCCGAGAGCTGACCTGTTTGTTGTTCAACCAATAGAACTGACGAGAGGCCTTGTGTATAAAAGAGAAATAAAAAAGGAGAAAAAGGGTCTCCTTGTCTTAAACCTCGATGAGGGTGGAAAATCTGAGAGACAGAATTATTTACTCTAGCGGTAAAAGAAACAGTAGTGATGCATCGCATAATAATATCAACCCAAGCAGTAGCAAAACCCAACTGAAGCATAATTTGCCGGAGGAAAGACCATTCCACACGGTCAAACGCCTTTTCCATGTCTAATTTAATCGCAGTGCCCTGATAGGGTCCTGACCCCCTGTATTGAGGGAGTGCACCAGTTCATGGGTGACAAGGATATTATCTGAGATATTCCTGCCCCTCACAAAAGCGGCTTGATTATCATTGATGCAGAAAGGAATTATGGACTTCATACAATTTACTAGCACTTTAGCAACAATCTTGTAAATTACGGTGCAAAGACTGATGGGCCGCAATTGTCTCATAGTAGTTGGTTCAGTCACCTTGGGGATCAAGACTAAGAGCAGTTCACTGTAGCAACGTCTGCATTCCTAGACAGAAGGTCTAGGCATAGGTTAATAACGTCCTATCCTACTGTGTCCAGTGTTGCCGATAGAACCCACTGGGCAGACCATCAGTCCCAGGAGCTTTCCTTAGGTTAATATCCCGAAAAGCATGAAGGATTTCTTCCATAGTGAAAGGCCTGGTTAAAGCCTCATTCATTTCAGGAGTAATGGTAGGGGTTATGTTGTTAAGAATAAAAGGAGAGATATTTGGATTTGAAGAAGTGAAGAGACCCTAGAAATAATCAACGAAAATTCCCATAATATCTTCCTCACTTTCTCTCCAAATATTAGAGTGGTCAAGCAAACCCTTAATTTTAATTTTCTTACGCCGTCCATTCATACGGGCATGGAAGTAGGCAGTATTCTTATCACCTTGAGCTAGCCAAAAGATGCGTGAGCGTTGAGCCCAATACGTTTCCTGTGTTTCAAGAAGGTGACGAAGCTCAGATTTAGCTTTTAGGAAGATTTCTACATCAGCAGATGAAAGGCCTCGATGTAGACAATAATTCATTTGTTTGTTAAGTTCAATAATGCGACCTGTGGAGGAGCTTCGCTGATATGATTGCCAGTCCTTGAGGCAAGAACCAACATCTTGTATTTTTTCTATGGCCGGACCATAAGTGGCTAACAAAGTTGATTGTACAATGGATACACAATCAGAGTTATTTTCCCAATAGTTCTCAAAACAAAAATGATCTACATTAGGCACAAATCGATCAGTAAAAGTGTGATCGATTTCCATGAGGATCATACTGTGGTTAGAATCCGCATGGTATTCAGAAGTTGTACGACAGTTAGTATGCATATTTAGCCAAGCCGTATTAGCTACAAAACAGTTAAGCCGTTCAAAAATGGGCGTAGTTCGAGGCCCAGATTTGGTCCAAGTAAACCAGCCTTTGACCGGTTTGCAATCAAAAAGATTATTACGTGATAAGTAGTCCCTGGAATTTTCAATTTGTGAGCGGGCACGATGGCACCCACCCTGTTTCTCGTTGTCGTATAAAATTTCATTCAGGTCTCCTCCAACAAGCCAAGCTAGAGACGATGAGGAACACAAAGTATCTATTAAGTCCCAAATTTTAGTTTTGGTATTAGTTTCAGCATAGCTATATATTCCAGAGAAATGAAAATGATCATTGGCAATATGAACGATAACATCAATATGACGAGCGGAGTACGAAATCAAATCAACATTTATATTTTCGTTCCAAAATAACATGAGTCCAGAACACACCTGACTGTTATCAACAATAATACAACCAGTCGTATTAAAAGAAATCTTCATTCTATCACTATGATGTTTATTCAAGCGAGTTTTGCTAAGGAAAAGTAAATTAGGACGAACTTTATTGACAACCCGTCCCAAAGCCTGAACTACCTGAGGCTTACCTAGCCCTCGGCAGTTCCAACACATAATTTTCTTTTTTCTCCCTGGGGTTGAACATCAACCTCCACCGAAGAGTTTTTTCCGCTGCTCATCCTAGCTTTGTTGTT
Organism: Hibiscus mutabilis; assembly: GCA_019671005.1. Taxonomy (NCBI): domain Eukaryota; kingdom Viridiplantae; phylum Streptophyta; class Magnoliopsida; order Malvales; family Malvaceae; genus Hibiscus; species Hibiscus mutabilis. The sequence continues at coordinate 30,205,549 of CM033726.1, read as the reverse complement.
CTTGTTATTTATGGAAACCAATGGTGTATTGAGAGTAGTATTTGGTAGATGAATAAATGAGATAAGTAAAGTTATGAATAAAAAGAGAGAGTGATATTTGAAGAAAAGAGGGAATATATGACGGCATCCAAGGGAGATATTAAACAATAAACGATGCTAATGAAGATGGAGGATTTAATTGCATGTTTGATTTTGGGAATAAACCCATGTAAGGGCCAGATTTTCCAAAAAGGGCAGGGTAATGGTGATTTGATTATTAATTTAGGAAATAAATGTATAAAAAAAGGTACATTGGTTTCCAAATGTTATGTTTGAAAATAGTAAGAAACGGTTGAGCAAGAAAGGGAATAAAGTTTAAGATTATAAATGTAATTTAATCCAAGGGAAAATTAATTGATAGAATATTTTAAGATGGAAAGTAAGATGAAAAAATACACTATTAGTGGGAAGTAGGATGATTTTAATAGTAAAGGAAACTGGTTGAAAACCACTATCAATAATATTGTGATCAAAATTTGTGGTGAATAAAGCTAAATTATGATGATTAATATTGAAAATAAGATTTGAAACTGATAGAAATAAAAACCTTCCCAATTTTACGTAAGCAATAAAAATTAGAAGGCTAATTAAGAAAGAATTTGGTCCAAGAGAGTCAAATAAGGAAATATTAATAGTGGGAACAAGATTTAAGCTGATTAAGAAATAAAGTTCAATTTCCATGAAAACAAACTTGAAAAAATTAACTATGAAGAAAAGAGTGGCGACACCCTTATAATTTAAATTGGGAGAGAGAACATTCATGGTGAATTCTTCTATTTGCAAATATGAGGGGAATCGAATCTGGAGTAACATAAGGTTAAAAATATTAATTAAATTTGGTAAAGAATGTAGCAGAAAACGAATGTTGGAGCAAATTACTAGTACCGACTTAAGGTAATCGTCCAAAATAACAAAGCTGATTGAGAATGGAATGATACTATTGTAGAAATTGGAGGAAGAGTTAATAATGACGAGGAATTGTATATTGGCAGTTAAATAGGATTTAATTCCCATATAGACGTTTATGAAAGAAGTAAAGAAGAAGAAGAGGAGTGTAATTCCTTTATAGCTTAATGTAGAAGATGAATATTTCATGTGGGAATTTTCTATTTGCATATTCAGAGGGACTCGGAGCCTGGGTAAGTTCAGATTAAATCTCTCAAATTGAAATTGTAAGTGAATGCAGCAGAAGATGAGTGTTGGAACAGTTTAGAAGTATCAACTCAAGGAAATCTTCCAAAAATATAAATCTAATTAAGGAAGAACTAGTAAGATTGAGGCCGGTTACAAAAGTGTTTAGAATGGTGAAGAATTTTAAATTGGAAAATAAATAGAATTTTAAATTGGAGAATAAATAGAATTTAAACCTCATATAGACGGTTATGAAAGAAGTAAATATGATTAAAATAGGTGTAACTCCTTTATAATTCAATTTAGAAAGTAAAAGAGGTGTAACTCCTTTGGAATTTATATCCAAGAAGGAAGTTTATGGAGTATATAATTATAATTAAGGTGATAAATGGATGTACAAAACTTCCATCATATTTAAATTTGTCTATTGGTTTTCTTAAATATAGTAGTAACCGAAATTTAGGAAATGAGTCCAAAATTTGTCTATTGAAAATATGCATATGTCTACTTAAAGAAAATATGCATAGTCGGCTAAGATTAACAATTAAAAGAGCAATAATACCATTATAATTAAATTGGTAAATTAATTGAGAAATGAGGATAGATCCAAAAATGAGATTTTTGGGTGTATAAATAAGGTTAAGGTAAGAAGTGAAATTATGAATCTGGAAATGGTAACAATAAAATTGAGATTTGAACTATTTTTAATTCCAAAAGGGGAATATATTAAATGGTTTAAGTTGAAAGTGGATTTTGATAGAAAAAAAATAGGAGAAATTTAAAAAATTATTAATGGTTCCAATTAAGGAAAAACGATTGGACAAGAGATGAGTGAGAAATAAAGGGATGCATATTACCAGAAGCGTGGGTTGCTTATCTAAGATAATCCCCGTAAGGAGAGAAATTGGGGAAGTATGAATAAGTGGGAAGAAATAAAGGAGGATATTTGAATTTATTTGAGATCTTAAAAGTAGCTGATTACAGGTGATGATATGGAAAGAAGGTTTAAATTTGTCAATAAGAGTAATTATGCCATCATGATTAAATCTTAATAATGCGTTTCTTAGATGTAGCCATAACCGAAGAGTATATATAGATTGTGAGAGTAATTTATGACCAATATGGAAATGAGTGGACTCAATAAATTTGAAAAATGCATTGATTGAGAATTGAATTCTAGTTGTGATATCCTTGAATATTAGTAGGATAATGAAATTAGACTACAAAAGTTCTAAAATTGAGGTTATGTTGTATAATCATGTCCAAAATCCCATAAATAAATATTTTAATTAATAAAATTTGATTTAAACATATTTTGCTGTCATCCTGTTAGGGTTTAAGGCATGCATGTTTAAGTGGGCTTTACAGTGAACCCGTTAGAATTTTAACCGTGTAAAAAGTTCTAAAATTGAGGTTAAGCTGTATAATCATATAAAAATCCCATGAATAAATATTTTAAGTCATGAAATATGATTTAATCTTATTTTTTGCCGTTTTGTTGGGGTTTAAGGCTTGCATGTCTAAATGGGCTTTATAGTGGTCCCGTTGGAATTTAATCTGAGTAAAATGTTCTGAAAATGAGGATAAGCTATATAAATCAAGTTCAAAACCCCATAACTAAATATTTTTGTTCATAAAATTTGATTTAATCTTATTCTCAAGCGTCTATTTTGTTTGGGGTTTAAGGATTGCATGTCTAACTGAGCTTCATAGTGGAACCATTAGAATTTTAACCGACGAAAAAGTTCTAAAACTGAGAATAATATGTATAATCATGTTCAAAAGCCTATACCTAAATATTTTAAGTCATAAAATATGATTTAATCATATTTTTTGGCCATTTTGTTGGGTTTTAAGGCGTGCATGTCTAAATGGGCTTTACAGTGGACCCTTTGGAATTTTAAACGAGTAAAAATTTCTAAAAAGGAGGTTAAGTTATGTAAACATGTTCAAAAACCCATAACTAAATATATTATTTCATAAAATGTGATTTAATCTAATTTTTCATCTGTTTTGTTGGCGTTTAAGGCGTGCTTGTCTAAATGGGCTTTAAAGTGGACATATTGAAATTTTAACCGAGTAAAAAATTCTAAAATTGAGATTAAGCTATATAATTATATTCAAAAGGCATAATCAAATATTTTATCACATCAAATTTTATTTAATCTTTTTTCGGCCGTTTTGTTGGGGTTTATGGCGTGCATGTCTAAATGGGTTTTACAGTGGTCCTGTTGGAATTTTAACCGAGTAAAAAGTTCTAAAATTGAGGTTAAGCTATATAATCTTATTCAAAAGACCATAACCAAATATTTTAACTCCTAGAATTTGATTTAATCTTTTTTGTGGCTGTTTTATTGGGGTTAAGGCGTGCATGTCTAAATGGCCTTTATAGTGGACCCGTTGGAATTTAATCGAGTAAAAATTTTTGAAAATGAATTTAAGCTATATAATCATGTTCAAAAGCCCATAAAAAATATTTTAATTCATAAAATTTGATTTAATCTTATTTTGCGGTCTTTTTGTTGGGTTTTAAGACGTGCATGTCTAAATAAGCTTTACTTTGGACCGGTTGGAGTTTTAACCGAGTAAATTTTTTTGAAAATGACGTTAAGCTATATAATCATGTTCAAAATCCCATAAGTAAATATTTAATTCGTAAAATATGATTTAATCTTATTTTTCATATGTTTTGTTAGGGTTTAAGTCATTCATGTCTAAGTGGGCTTTACAGTGGACCCGTTGAAATTTTAACAGAGTAAAAAGTTCTAAAATTGAGGTTAAGCTGTATAATCATATTAAAAATCCCTTAGATAAATATTTTAAGTCATGAAATGTTATTTAATCTTATTTTTTGTTTGTTTTGTTGGGGTTTACGGCGTGCATGTCTAAATGGGCTTTAGAGTAGACACGTTGGAATTTTAACCGAGTAAAATTTTTTGAAAATGAGATTAAGATATATAATCATGTTCAAAAGCCCATAAATAAATATTTTAATCCAAAAGATGTGTTTTAATCTTATTTTTCATCCGTTTTGTTGGGGTTTAAGGCATGCTTGTCTAAATGGGCATTATAGTGGACCCGTTGGAATTTTAACCGAGTAAAAAGTTCTAAAAATGAGGTTAAGCTATATAATCATGTTCAAAAGGCCATAAATAAATATTTTAAGTCATAAAATGTGATTTAATCTTATTTTTGGCTGTTTTGTTGGGTTTAAGGCGTGCATGTCTAAATGGGTTTTATAGTGGACCCGTTGGAATTTTAACCGAGTAAAAAGTTCTAAAATTGAGGTTAAGATATATAATCATATTCAAAAGTCCATAACTAAATATTTTATGTCATACAATTTGATTTAATCTTATTTTTCGGCTGTTTTGTTGGGTTTAAGGTTTGCATGTCTAAATGGGCTTTATAATGGAACCGTTGGAATTTTAACCGAGTAAAAAGGTCTAAAATTGATGTTAAGCTGTATAATCATGTTCAAAAGCCCATAACTAAATATTTTAATTTATAAAATTTGATTTAATTTTATTTTGCGGCCATTTTGTTGGGGTTTAAGGTGCACATGTCTAAATGGGCTTTATAGTGGACCCGTTAGAATTTTAACCGAGTAAAAATTTCTGAAAATGAGGTTAAGCTATATTGGGGTTTAAAGTGTGCATGTTTAAGTGGTATTAATAGTGGACCCGTTGAAATTTTAACCGAGTAAAAAAGTGATTTAATCTTATTTTCGTCAGCCATATTGGGGTTTAAAGTGTGCAAGTTTAAGTGGTCTTAATGGTGGACCCGTTGAAATTTTAACCGAGTAAAAAATTCTAAAATTCAGGTTAAACTGTAAAATCATGCCCAAATACCCATAACTAAATATTTTTATTCATAAAATTTGATTTAATCTTATTTTGCAGCCTTTTTGTTGGGTTTTAAGGCGTGCATCTGTAAATGGGCTTTATTGTGGACCCGTTGGAATTTTAACTGAGTAAAAAGTTATGAAATTGAGGTTAATCTATGTAATCATGTTCAAAAACCCATAACTAAATATTTTAAATCATAAAATGTGATTTAATCTTATTTTTCGTCTAATTTGTTGGGGTTTAAGGAGTGCATGTCTAAATGGTCTTTATAGTGGACCCGTTGGAATTTTAACCGAGTAAAATTTTCTAAAAATGAGGTTAAGCTATGTAATCATGTTCAAAACCCTATAGCTAAACATATTAATTCATAAAATGTGATTTAATCTTATTTTTTGTCTTTTTTGTTGGCGTTTAAGGTGTGCATGTCTAAATGGGCATTATAGTGGACCCGTTGGAATTTTAACCGAGTAAAAAGTTCTATAATTGAGGTTAAGCTATATAATCTTATTCAAAATCCCATAATCAAATATTTTAACTCATAAAATTTGATTCAATCTTATTTTGTGTCCGTTTTGTTAGGTTTAAGGCGTGCATGTCTAAATGAGCTTTATAGTAGATCCGTAGGAATTTTAATCGGGTAAAAAGTTCTAAAATTGACGATATGGTATAATCATATTCAAATGCCCATAATCAAATGTTTTAAGTCATAAAATTTGGTTTAATCTTATTTTGTGGCCGTTTTTTTGTTTAAGGCGTGCATGTCTAAATTGGCTTTACAGTGGACCCGTTGGAATTTGAACCGATTAAAAATTTCTTAAAATGAGATTAAGCTATATAATCATGTCCAAAAACCCATAAATAAATTTATCAATTTCTAAAATGTGATTTAATCTTATTTTTCGTCTGTTTTGTTTGCGTTTAAGGCGTGCATGTCTAAATGGGCTTTATAGTGGACCCGTTGGAATTTTAACGGAGTAAAAAGTTCTAAAATTGAGGTTAAGCTGCATAATCATGTTCAAAATGCTCATAACTAAATATTTTAATTTATAAAATTTGATTTAATCTTATTTTGCGCCTATTTTGTTGGGATTTAAGGCGTGCATGTCTAAATGAGCTTTACATTGGACCCGTTGGAATTTTAACTAGGTAAAAATTTCTAAAAATGTGGTTAAGTTATATAATCAGGTTCAAAAGCCCATAAATAAATATTTTAAGTCATGAAATGTGATTTAATCTTATTTTGACCGTTTTTTGGGTTTAAGGCGTGCATGTCTAAGTGGGCTTTACAGTGGACCTGTTGGAATTTTAACCGAGGTAAATGTTCTAAAATTGAGGTTAAAATGTATAATCATGTTCTAAAATTGAGGTTAAAATGTATAATCTGTTCGAGTATTATCAATGTCCCAAAGAAGATCAAGTTCCATTGTTACTCTAGAATTCACTGAATACACATCCATTTGGTGGTCCCAATTGGTCCGCAATTGGCGTCTCAATGGATAAGCCAAGATAACCTCATGGGGAGACCTTAAAGAAGTCATGCGAGACCGATTCGTTCCCCCATTATATCGACGAGAGATCAAACAAAAATTACAAAGGATCCGACAAGGCCACAGAACTGTTGATGAGTATCTCAAAGAGATGGAATCATTGATGCAAAGAGCCGATATACAAGAGGATGAAGAGGATACAATGACTAGGTTTGTTATCGGACTCAATGACAACATTCTTGAGGTACTTGAACTCAAAACCTACTACACCCTTCAAGAGGCATTCCAATTCACCATGACAACCGAAAAGCACATCAAAGATATCGATAGAAGAATTATCACTATGACAGAGGTACCACTCAACTTTTATCTCATTCTAATTCTTCTAAACCTTTGCTCGACTCAAGTAGACCAAAGCAGAAAATTGAAACATCCAAGTCACTGGACAAAACCAAGACAAAAATCCCCATGTTGACGGAAAACGCACAAACACTCAAACAAGAGGATAACGATAATTAACACATTAGACAATATGACAATTCTTCTAATCCCTCATGTGGAGTAGTAGGTCCACTTGTTATACTCTCATCACCTCCCCACAAAGAAAGTAAATGTAATTCTAACCCTTCATTTGATTCTTGTCCTATCATTCCGTTAGAAACACTTTCTCCTCTACATAAATTGTACATTGATGATAATTTTTGTGAGATGGATATGGGATGTGAGATACAAAAGACTGAGTGTAAAGAGGCCGAGAGTGAAAAAAGTCAAATTAATGGCCCAAATTTGGTGAATGAAATTACATATGAGGTAAAAGTCACACAAAGCCCAAAAGATAAAGACAAGAAAAAGAATGTGACGAGTGATTTTATTTTGACTAATCATTACAAATGTTCGAGTAGTGTTGTCTTGTTTTTTCAGGATTTTGTTGAACCATTGAGAGGAGCTCAATTAGATCACTCCACATACAACAAAGAAGCCTTTTCAATTGAAGTTGATGATTGTTCTCTCATTGTTGATTTAGATTCGAGGACGAATCCCTTTGAGGAGTGGGGGAATGATACATGCAAGAGCAGGGTTAAATTACTCATATTGGACAAGAAGCTGAATTTGTTCGATGGAAACAATAAAGGCCAAAACAATGCATCTTGGACAAGAAACTGAATCTGTTTGTGAAGTCTGGAAAGTCATCCAACTTGCGACGCGTTTTCGGATGGGATCCAGGCATTTCTGGGTCGAGTTGTCTTCTAACAAATTGTCCATCATTTAGTTACCTTTCCAACACATCTTGAAACACGTCAATCGGACATCGAAAACTCAAGATACGTCCAATTTACTGAAGACTGCGCATGCAAAAAACTAGATACGGGATTATTACGGGATTTTGTAAAATTTAGCCCAAAAGCTAACATATAAGGCTTTGGACGAATTAAACTTAGCCCGATGTATTTATTATCATTTAAATTGATGTTTTTAGGGTTTTATATACTTTAGGAACCAACCACCATTCTCTTAAGCAGTTAGATCAAGTCCAATTTAATGGACCATATTTGTTTGTTTATTTTATTCATTCTTAGCTTTAGGTTAAAGCCATCCTTCATCTATAAAAGGATGATGCTCTCTTCTTTGTTTTTCAGATTTTTCTTTGGTTTATGAAATATTTAGTGAGTTCATTTTTGCAAGTGTTGATTACTTGTACCTTCGAAGTCTTCTTCAACATAAGTTCGACGAGTTCTTGTGAGGGAGATCATCTTCACACTCTTGCTTGCCTAGGTAATTGCATCTAGGAGGGTGGGTTAGAGCTGCTTGAGGTTGGTTTCTTAGATAATTGAGTCTAAGAGGGTACCAAGGACAAAACAACATCAACAATTCGCAATCCATTTTCATCTTCAACCTTCACAACATCTTCCATAATTCCATAAACAAAGCTGGAATTTTTAGATTTGTTTTACTTATCTCTTTCTCAATCTTTTTTTAATCTTTTTATTTATATTCTTATTTCATATCATATAATCCTTCATCTTGTCTTTCTTTCTTTAAATTTCCAGGCTTCAATCTGAAAATTTCAAGAAAATCCCTTTCTTTTCTCTTGAATTTTTAGATCCGCCCAAACTTCCTTGATTAAGTCTATAGCTCCTAGTTCTTGCAACAACTTGATTGAAGGCTTCCAAATCCAAGATTGTGCTACACTATCAGTTTTGTTGGGTTTTAAAATATTTTAATTTATAAAATTTGATTTAATTTTATTTTAATCCATTTTGTTTCTAAAATTTAGGTTAAGGTGCATCATGTCTAAATGGGCTTTATAATATGGATTCATAAAATTTGAATTTTCTTATTTTGTGTAAAAATTTGCTGAAAATGAGGTTAAATGGGATTTATAGTGGACCCGTTTAAATGTGTAAAAATTTAAAATGAATTTAATATTAATAATCTTGGAAACCCCATAAAATTTATTTCATAAAAAATGATTTAATCTTATTTTCGTCACCATATTGGGGTTTAAAGTGTGCAAGTTTAAAAGGTCTTAATGGTGGACCCGTTGAAATTTTAACCGAGTAAAAAATTTTAAAATTCAGGTTAAACTATAAAATCATATTCAAATACCCATAACTAAATATTTTAACTCATAAAATTTGATTTAATCTTATTTTGTGGCCTTTTTGTTGGGTTTAAGGCGTCATGTCTAAATGGGCTTTATAGTGGACCCGTAAGAATTTTAACCGAGTAAAAATTTATGAAAATGAGGTTAATCTATATAATCATGTTCAAAAACTCATAACTAAATATTGTAAGTCATAAAATGTAATTTAATCTAATTTTTCAGCCGTTTTGTTGGGGTTCATGGCATGCAAGTCTAAATGGGCTTACAGTGGAACCGTTGGGATTTTAACCGAGTAAAAAGTTGTAAAATTGAGGTTAAGATATATAATCATATTCAAAACCCTATAGCTAAACATATTAATTCATAAAATGTGATTTAATCTTATTTTTTGTCTTTTTTGTTGGCGTTTAAGGTGTGCATGTCTAAATGGGCTTATAGTGGAACCGTTGGGATTTTAACCGAGTAAAAAGTTCTGAAATTGAGGTTAAGCTATATAATTATATTCAAAATCCCATAATCAAATATTTTAACTCATAAATTTCATTTAATCTTATTTTATGGCTGTTTTGTTGGGTTTAAGGCGTGCATGTCTAAATGGGCTTTACAGTAGACCCGTTGGAATTTTAATCGGGTAAAAAGTTCTAAAATTGACGATATGGTATAATCATATTCAAATGCCCATAATCAAATGTTTTAAGTCATAAAATTTGGTTTAATCTTATTTTGTGGCCGTTTTTTTGTTTAAAAGCGTGCATGTCTAAATTGGCTTCTAAATGGACCCGTTGGAATTTGAACCATTAAAAATTTCTTAAAATGAGATTAAGCTATATAATCATGTCCAAAAACCCATAAATAAATTTATCAATTTCTAAAATGTGATTTAATCTTATTTTTTGGTCTGTTTTGTTTTATGTTTAAGGCGTTCATGTCTAAATGGGCTTTATAGTGGACCCGTTGGAATTTTAACGAGTAAAAAGTTCTAAAATTGAGGTTAAGCTGCATAATCATGTTCAAAATGCTCATAACTAAATATTTTAATTTATAAAATTTGATTTAATCTTATTTTTGCGCCTATTTTGTTGGGATTTAAAGCGTGCATGTCTAAATGAGCTTTACATTGGACCCGTTGGAATTTTAACTAGGTAAAAATTTCTAAAAATGTGGTTAAGTTATATAATCAGGTTCAAAAGCCCATAAATAAATATTTTAAGTCATGAAATGTGATTTAATCTTATTTTGACCGTTTTTTTGGGTTTAAGGCGTGCATGTCTAAGTGGGCTTTACAGTGGACCTGTTGGAATTTTAACCGAGGTAAATGTTCTAAAATTGAGGTTAAAATGTATAATCATGTTCTAAAATTGAGGTTAAAATGTATAATCTGTTCGAGTATTATCAATGTCCCAAAGAAGATCAAGTTCCATTGTTACTCTAGAATTCACCGAATACACATCCATTTGGTGGTCCCAATTGGTCCGCAATTGGCGTCTCAATGGATAAGCCAAGATAACCTCATGGGGAGACCTTAAAGAAGTCATGCGAGACCGATTCGTTCCCCCATTATATCGACGAGAGATCAAACAAAAATTACAAAGGATCCGACAAGGCCACAGAACTGTTGATGAGTATCTCAAAGAGATGGAATCATTGATGCAAAGAGCCGATATACAAGAGGATGAAGAGGATACAATGACTAGGTTTGTTATCGGACTCAATGACAACATTCTTGAGGTACTTGAACTCAAAACCTACTACACCCTTCAAGAGGCATTCCAATTCACCATGACAACCGAAAAGCACATCAAAGATATCGATAGAAGAATTATCACTATGACAGAGGTACCACTCAACTTTTATCTCATTCTAATTCTTCTAAACCTTTGCTCGACTCAAGTAGACCAAAGCAGAAAATTGAAACATCCAAGTCACTGGACAAAACCAAGACAAAAATCCCCATGTTGACGGAAAAACGCACAAACACTCAAACAAGAGGATAACGATAATTAACACATTAGACAATATGACAATTCTTCTAATCCCTCATGTGGAGTAGTAGGTCCACTTGTTATACTCTCATCACCTCCCCACAAAGAAAGTAAATGTAATTCTAACCCTTCATTTGATTCTTGTCCTATCATTCCGTTAGAAACACTTTCTCCTCTACATAAATTGTACATTGATGATAATTTTTGTGAGATGGATATGGGATGTGAGATACAAAAGACTGAGTGTAAAGAGGCCGAGAGTGAAAAAAGTCAAATTAATGGCCCAAATTTGGTGAATGAAATTACATATGAGGTAAAAGTCACACAAAGCCCAAAAGATAAAGACAAGAAAAAGAATGTGACGAGTGATTTTATTTTGACTAATCATTACAAATGTTCGAGTAGTGTTGTCTTGTTTTTTCAGGATTTTGTTGAACCATTGAGAGGAGCTCAATTAGATCACTCCACATACAACAAAAAGAAGCCTTTTCAATTGAAGTTGATGATTGTTCTCTCATTGTTGATTTAGATTCGAGGACGAATCCCTTTGAGGAGTGGGGAATGATACATGCAAGAGCAGGGTTAAATTACTCATATTGGACAAGAAGCTGAATTTGTTCGAAACAAAACAATAAAGGCCAAAACAATGCATCTTGGACAAGAAACTGAATCTGTTTGTGAAGTCTGGAAAGTCATCCAACTTGCGACGCGTTTTCGGATGGGATCCAGGCATTTCTGGGTCGAGTTGTCTTCTAACAAATTGTCCATCATTTAGTTACCTTTCCAACACATCTTGAAACACGTCAATCGGACATCGAAAACTCAAGATACGTCCAATTTACTGAAGACTGCGCATGCAAAAAACTAGATACGGGATTATTACGGGATTTTGTAAAATTTAGCCCAAAAGCTAACATATAAGGCTTTGGACGAATTAAACTTAGCCCGATGTATTTATTATCATTTAAATTGATGTTTTTAGGGTTTTATATACTTATTTAGAACCAACCACCATTCTCTTAGGAGATTAGATCAAGTCCAATTTAATGGACCATATTTGTTTGTTTATTTATTTTATTCATTCTTAGCTTTAGGTTAAAGCCATCCTTCATCTATAAAAGGATGATGCTCTCTTCTTTGTTTTCAGATTTTTCTTTGGTTTATGAAATATTTAGTGAGTTCATTTTTGCAAGTGTTGATTACTTGTACCTTCGAAGTCTTCTTCAACATAAGTTCGACGAGTTCTTGTGAGGGAGATCATCTTCACACTCTTGCTTGCCTAGGTAATTGCATCTAGGAGGGTGGGTTAGAGCTGCTTGAGGTTGGTTTCTTAGATAATTGAGTCTAAGAGGGTACCAAGGACAAAACAACATCAACAATTCGCAATCCATTTTCATCTTCAACCTTCACAACATCTTCCATAATTCCATAAACAAAGCTGGAATTTTTAGATTTGTTTTACTTATCTCTTTCTCAATCTTTTTTTAATCTTTTTATTTATATTCTTATTTCATATCATATAATCCTTCATCTTGTCTTTCTTTCTTTAAATTTCCAGGCTTCAATCTGAAAATTTCAAGAAAATCCCTTTTCTTTTCTCTTGAATTTTTAGATCTGCCCAAACTTCCTTGATTAAGTCTATAGCTCCTAGTTCTTGCAACAACTTGATTGAAGGCTTCCAAATCCAAGATTGTGCTACACTATCAGTTTTGTTGGGTTTTAAGGCGTGCATGTCTAAGTGGGCTCTACAATGGACCCATTGAAATTTTAATCGAGTAAAAAATTCTAAAATTTAGGTTAAGCTGTATAATCATGTTCAAAAGCCCATAAATAAATATTTTAATTCATAAAATTTGATTTATTCTTATTTTGTGTCCATTTTGCTGGGTTTTAAGGAGTGCATGTCTAAATGGGATTTATAGTGGACCCGTTGGAATTTAAATGGAGTAAAAATTTCTAAAAATGAATTTAATATATATAATCTTGCTCAAAACCCCATAACTAATATATTATTTCATAAAATATGATTTCATCTTATTTTTCGTCCGCTTTGTTGGCGTTTAAGACGTGCATGTCTGAAAGGGCTTTACAGTGGACCCGATGGAATTTTAACCGAGTAAAATGTTTTAAAATTGAGGTTAAGCTATATAATCATATTCAAAAGCACATAATCAAAAATTTTAATTCATAAAATTTGATTTAATCCTAATGTGTGGCCGTTTTGTTTGGTTTAAGGCGTGCATGTCTAAATGGGCTTTATAGTGGACCCGTTGGAATTTTAACGGAGTAAAAATTTCTGAAAATGAGGTTAATCTATATAATCATGTTCAAAAACTCGTAACTAAATATTTTAATTGATAAATTTTTATTTAATCTTATTTTGCAACCATTTTGTTGGGGTTTAAAGCGTGCATGTCTAAGTGGGATTTAAAATGGACCAGTTAGAATTCTAACCGAGTAAAAAGTTCTAAAATTGAGATTAAGCTATATAATCATGTTCAAAAGCCCATAACTAAATATTTTAATTCGTAAAATTTGATTTAATCTTCTTTTGCGTCCATTTTGTTGGGTTTTAAGGTGTGCATGTCTAAATGGGCTTTATAGTTGACCCGTTTAAATTTTAACCGGGTAAAAATTCTTAAAAATGAGGTTAAGCTATATAATCATGTTCAAAAACCCATAAATAAATATTTTAATTCATAATATCTGGTTTAAACTTATTTTTCGTCTGTTTGGTTAGGGTTTAAGGCGTGCATGTCTAAATCGGCTTTATAGTGGACCCATTGGAATTTTAACAGAGTAAAAAGTTATGAAAAATAGGTTAAACTATATAATCATGTTGAAAAGCCCATAACTAAATATTTTAAGTCATAAAATGTGGTTTAATCTTATTTTTCGGCTATTTTGTTGGGGATTTAAAGCGTGCATGTCTAAATGGACTTTACACTGGAGCCATTGGAAATTTAACCATATTCAAAAGCCCATAATCAAATATTTTAACTCATAAAATTTGATTTAATCTTATTTTGTGGCCGTTTTGTTGGGTTTTAAGGCATTCATGTCTAAATTGGCTTTACAGTGGACCTGTTGGAATTTTTACCAAGTAAAAATTTCTCAAATAGAAGTTAAGCTCTATAATCATGTTCAAAGGTCCATAACTAAATATTTTAATTTATAAAATTTGATTTAATCTTATTTTTCGGCCATTTGGTTGGGTTTTAAGGCGTGCATGTCTAAATGGGCTTTAAACTGGACCAATTTGAATATTAACCGAGTAAAAATTTATGTAAATGCGTTTAAGCTATATAATATTGTTCAAAAGCCCATAAATAAATATTTTAATTCATAAAATTTAATTTAATCTTCTTTTGTGGCCATTATATTGGGGTTTAAGCCATTCTTGTCTAAGTGGGCCTCAGAGTGTACCCGTTGGAATTTTAACCGAGTAAAAAGTTTTAAAATTGAGGTTAAGATGTATAATCATGTTCAAAAACCCATAAATAAATATTTTAATTTATAAAATTTGATTTAATCTTATTTTGGGGCCATTTTGTTAGGTTTAAGGTGCGCATGTCTAAGTGGGCTTTACTGTGGACTCGTTGGAATTTTAACCAAATAAAAATTTCTAAAACTGAGGTTAAGCAATATAATCATGTTCAAAAACCCATAACTAAATATTTTAATTTATAAAATATGATTTAATCTTATTTTTCATTATTTTTGTTGGGGGTTTAAGGCGTGCTTGTCTAAATGACCTTTATAGTGGACCCGTTAGAATTTTAACCGATTAAAAAGTTCTAAAAATGAGGTTAATCTATATAATTTTATTCTAAAGCCCATAAATAAATATTTTAAGTCATAAAAAGTGATTTAATCTTTTTTCGCCGTTTGTTTGGGTTTAAGGCATGCATGTCTAAATGGGCTTAACACTGGACCTATTGGAATTTTAACCGAGTAAATAGTTTTGAAAATGAGGTTAAGCTGTATAATTATGTTCAAAAGCCCATAACTAAATATTTTAAATCATAAAATTTGATTTAATCTTATTTTGTGGCCATTTTGTTGTGGTTTAAGGCTTGCATGTCTGAATGGGTTTTACAGTGGACTCGTTGGAATTTTAACCGAGTAAAAAGTTCTAAAATTGAGATTAAACTATATAATCATAATCAAAATCCCATAGATAAATATTTTTAAGTCAAAAAATGTGATTTAATCTATTTTTTGGTCATTTTGTTGGGGGTTTAAAGCGTGCATGTCTAAATGGGCCTTATAGTGGACACGTTGGAATTTTAATTTAGTAAAAAGTTATAAAATTGAGGTTAAGCAGTATAATCATGTTCAAAAGCCCATAAATAATAATTTAAATCATAAAATTTGATTTAATCTTATTTTGCGGCCATTTTGTTGGGGTTTAAGGGATGCATGTCTAAATTGAATTAATAGTGGACCTATTGGAATTTTAATCGAGCAAAAAGTTCTGAAAATGAGATTAAGCTATATAATCATGTTCAAAAGCTCATAACTAAATATTTTAAATCATAAAATGTGATTTAATCTTATTTTTCAGCCATTTTGTTGAGGTTTAAGGCGTGCTTGTCTAAATGGGATTTACAGTGGACCCGTTGGAATTTTAACTGAGTAAAAAATTCTAAAATTGAGGTTAAACTATATAATCATAATCAAAAGCCCATAATCAAATATTTAAACTCATAAAATTTTATTTAATCTTATTTTGTAGTCGTTTTGTTGGGTTTAAGGTGTGCGTGTCTAAATGGGCTTTATAGTGGACCCGTAGGAATTTTAACCAAGTAAAAATTTTTGAAAATGAGGTTAAGCTATATAATCATGTTCAAAATCCCATAACTAAATATTTTAATTCTTAAAATTTGATTTAATCTTATTTTGCAGCCATTTTGTTGAGGTTTAAGGTGTGCATGTCTAAATAAGCTTTATAGTGAACCCGTTGGAATTTTAACTGAGTAAAAGGTTATAAAATTGAGGTTAAGCTATATAATCATAATCCAAAGCCCATAATCAAATATTCTAACTCATAAAATTTGATTTAATCTTATTTTGTGGTCGTTTTTTTGGGTTTAAGGCTTGCATGTTTTAATGGGCTTTATAGTGGACCCGTTGGAATTTTTACCAAGTAAAAATATCTGAAAATGAGGTTAAGCTATATAATCCTGCTCAAAAGCCCATAACTAAATATTTTAAGTCAAAAAATATGATTTAATCTTGTTTTTCGGCTATTTTCTTAGGTTTAAGGCGTGCATGTCTAAATGGGCTTTATAGTAGACCCGTTGGAATTTTAACCGAATAAAAAGTTCTAAAATTGAGGTTAAGCTTTATAATCATGTTCAAAAGCCCATAACTAAATATTTTAATTCATTAAATTTGATTTAATCTTATTTTACATCCATTTTGTTCGTTTTAAGCTGTGCATGTCTAAATGGGCTTTATAGTGGACCTGTTGGAATTTTAACCGAGTAAAAATTTCTAAAAATGAGCTTAAGCTATATAATAATGTTCAAAAACCCATAACTAAATATTTTAATTCATAAAATGCCATTTAATCTAATTTTTCATCCGTTTGGTCGTGGTTTAAGGCGTGCATGTCTATATCTCTTCAATGTCGCTTTTCTTGGCAAGAAACTTTGTCGTTTTATCTCAGACACAGGGTCTCTACTTTAACGAGTCTTCATGGCCAAGTACTTCCATTCTGAGAACATTCTCCATGCCCCATCTCCTCCGAAACCGGCTTCTTTTTCCTAGAAGGGGCTTTACAAAGCTTTGGCTTAGTTGCCTGAGGGATTCTTTTGGACTCTCAGTACCGACAGCCAGGTCTGCCTACATCTGGACCGATGGGGAGGATCTTCACCCATTTCACTTTTCGGCGGCCACCTTGATAATGCCAAACTACCAATCTGCTATCGTGACTTCATGATCCCAGGACAATGTCGATGGAATGATCGTCTTGTTCGCGATGTCTTCTCAGCATATGATGCGAATGCTATCCTAGATGTTCTGATCTCGCCACTAGTCTGGACACCCTTCTTTGGGGGATCATGGTTTGGGCCTTTATACTGTCCAATCTAAATACGT
The DNA here is from genome assembly GCA_019671005.1 of Hibiscus mutabilis. Taxonomy (NCBI): domain Eukaryota; kingdom Viridiplantae; phylum Streptophyta; class Magnoliopsida; order Malvales; family Malvaceae; genus Hibiscus; species Hibiscus mutabilis. The sequence continues at coordinate 30,188,352 of CM033726.1, read as the reverse complement.
CTTCTTATAGCGAACGCCCCCTCAATTACTAGGTCTTCCCGTGTTTGGTAGCTTATTTTGAAATTGCCGGAAATCCTAAAAGTTCACACCCTGGTTATAAAATTGGACGCAAAGCCTTTCCTACAAGAAGTCGACTCCATGTTGCGGCCTCTTCCTTGGTTCTTGCCCCTTGTGCTGGCATGACTCGAAAATGATCCTCAATGCTCTCCGCGATTGTCCCGCTTCAACTAAATCCCTTCTTCTAGTAGGCATGCCTCGGGCCCTAGTCTTCAGTCGCATGGCTACTACTCTTGCCTGGCTTGCGGAAGCTGCTACTTCACTCTCTCTAGACTCCTTTGCTCTTTTCCTTGTTGTGCTTTAGTACCTTTGGTAACGAAGGAATGATTGGGTCTATGAGAAGTTTCTACGACCCATCTGGGTCTTGTTCTCTAATGCCCTCTGTCTTCACCGCGACTACCGTGTTGCGACAGTGCCTCCTTGCAACCTTTAGTCGGTATCTTCCTCATCAGCTCTCTCTGAGCAAGGCTGGCGGCCGCCTTATGCTAGGAAAATCAAGGTGAATGTTGGTGGCGCTTTTGAACCTTCCACCTACTCGGCTTCCATTGGTGTTATTGCTCGGTGTGGCAAAGGGACGGTGATTGGCGGTCTGGCCCATCCTATTGAAAAATACATGGATGCGTCTTTTGTGAAGGCCTCAGCCTTGATTGCCAGACTACAGATGGCCCACGATAAGTGGTGGTCCAATATTATCTTTGAGCCTGACTCGGCTATAATGGTGAACAAAACTAACATATCTACGCTACTTTATCTATCCTTTGTAGCTCTCTCGCTCCGACCCGAGACATCTTACGCTATCACAACCATCACTTTAGGATCTTACATGTATCACACTCTGTGAACTTAGTTGTACATAGCTTAGCTGCTTGGGCTTTTCGGTCATCTTCCTTTTTGTATTTTGACTCGGTTTGTCCCGAGATTATTTCTTATATTATTCATGAAGACATGTCATCCTTGTAACACCCTAGTTTTGGGTCTAGATGTGTTGGGGTTCATTTTAAGAGTTCGGGTCTAATGGACCAGTATTAGAGATTTGAGTCGATTTTGGGGTTAAATCGGATTAAATATTTTTGAAGATGTTAAAAATGTGGAAAAATGTTCTAAAATCATTAATTAATATATTAATGATTGTGGTGAAATCAATTTTGGAAAATGAGTTTTGGAAATCAGACATTTTGGACTAGTGACCAAAATGTAAACTTTGAAATCTATTTTTAGTGATTGTTTTGTAAAACGATCAAAACTTTGAATCTTTAAGGAGCTAATTATCTTAAATGTTTTCATCAGATTAATAAATCATAATTAAGCTTTTAATAAAAATTCATGTAACAAACTTTATAATTTCTCTCTCAAATTCTCTCCAGCCAAACACCTTTCCAACTTCAATTTCTTCAGGTAAAAATCAAGATTTCAGAGAGTTTTTTATTTCTAATTGATTTCTTAAAGCTTTTCCATCAAATACTTATTATTACTATTTTGATTTTCATGTTACCAAACAATTAAGGGGAGAAATCATCATTGGAGGTAAGGATTCATTCTTATCCTCTAATGAAAGGTTATTTTCTGAAATTCCCAAGTTATTGATCCTTTATAATTGTTTCTAATGTGTTTTGATAGTTTAATTAAGGAAAATTGGTTTAATTGTGTTTTGATTGATGAAATCATAAGATCTTCATTTTGAATCTATTTTCTGGGTTCTTTCTCAGATTAGATCATTATTTTGATGTTTGATAATGTTAATAGCTTGGTTTTAACATTGTAATCCTGAAACTAGTTGAATCTAAGGTTAAAGGTTGTTAGTTAAGGGTTTTTGTGATGTAAATGGAGTTTAATCACTGTTGGAAGTAAAAAGATGTGGTTAAGGTGTTTTCAGATGTTAATTATTGAGGTTTGATGTAACGAATCATTTATTTGTGGATGGGTTAGATTTGAAGGTGTTTGAGGTTGATCTCGATAAGTTTCGGATGGTTTTTGAGTTTGCAACTTGTGAGTTGCGGGTAATTGCTTTGAGGCAGTGAGTTGGATGCATTTTCATGCATTTTTCCTCTGGTTTTGTGTGCCCAAAATAGAGGATAATCAAGGCGAAGTAGCTTGAGGCAGATTGTTGCTTGTCGGGAGCTCATTTTGCATTGGTGAGTAAGGCAAGGTGTAATTGGTGAGTGGAAATAGTTTTAAATGTCTTTCAAGGGTTTGAAAGTGTTTTTGGGAGTTTAGGTTAAGCTTGAAATACTTACCTAAGCTTGAAAGTAAGTTTCCATCTTTTGCTCTTAATTATCGGTTCAGATATGAGCATGTGTAATTCATGTTTTGGTCACAAACATGGTTTGTTTTGATTATTGTTTGTGTACATATACAATGGTTTAAAAGTATATGAAATGCTAGTGAGCATTGGTTTCCATTCCTTTGGGGAATGTGGTATTGCTTTGGCAATGTGTCTTGCATATGTAGTGGTTTTTGTATAATGCATTGTAAAACAATGAGTAAATGATTTTGTAAATGATATATTGGCTAAGTGACATGATGAGGAAACATTCGGATATAGTTGGCATGCCATAGGATAAAGTGCATAATATGTTTAAAATCGATTGTGGGTAGAGGTCCTTGAGGTATAGCGGTCGGCTACTCAGACTATGATGTTATCACTTGGGTTGAGCGGTCGGTTCCCCTTGTTGATGTTAATCTTCTGGTCGGCAAGGTTGTTATATCATGTGGTCGGTATGGTATGGGTTTTGGTGGCAGTCGATCATCATAGGAGATCCGTGTACGATATGTAAAGTTAATGGTCGGTTAACCAATGGTTGGCGGTCGACTAATCAAGGATAGAGGTCATCTATTCGGGGTCATTATAATTACCAATATATGAAAGTTTATATGTTGAACCTACTCTTTAATGCTTTGGGATTTAAGCATGGTAATATGATTTAATGCTTGGGATTTAAGCATGGTAATATGATTTAATGCTTGGGATTTAAGCATGAGATGATTTAATGCTTTAGGATTTAAGCATGTGATTTATAAATGTTTTGCGTATGGTCGATATGCATGCTTGATTTGGAATCAATGAAATGTTTTGGTCATAAGCATGGTTTGAAAACAAGAGTTTAGTTTTCAAAGGGTTTTAAATGCCTCATTGTTTTACGAGCATCCTCACTAAGCATATGTGCTTACGCTCTCTTTTTCCTAATGATGCAAATCATTGAGGTTTGGGGCAGCAAAGGCAAGGTTTGAAGTGATCCAAGAACCAAGACTTCTTTTGAGTATGAACTCGGTTTAAGTTTTCGGTTAATAAGGCAATGTGTTCGCCAAGTTTTTCGGTTTTGTAATTCTATTTTTCCCCTGGTATTTGAGCATGTGTAATGCTGTGATTTGGAGTTTGATTGATGTTGAAAAGCATGTTGATGGATTATGCTTATGAGTGATGTTAGGTGGTTGCCTAGGTATACATTTAGTTAGCATTGGTTGATTACCATGCTTTGTTGATTCTAGCAAGTTGATATTGATATTAGAGATATGTTGGTATGTTGCATATGCTGGAAAATGTTCAAATGAGTGTTTTGGTATAATTAGAATTGTGGTTTTAGGAAGCATGCCTATAGTTTACCTTTAAAGCATGATTACCATGATTTGAGGGTGGTTCTGTGTTAATATGGTTAGGATCGATCCTTGGTAATGTTGTATGAATGTTTGAAGCATGATTAAGTGGTTTGGAATCTAATAAGGTAAGTTAAAACAACAAAAGTGAACGTTTTAGGTCTAGGCGTATCGAAACATGTCCCCCCCGTATCGGTACGGCTAGGCCATTTGAGGCTCAACGTTTTGGTACAAGGGAAGTGTTTCGATACGGGAAAGCCTTTTTAGGCATAGTGTTTCGATATGCGAGGAGGTGTTTTGATACTGGTAAGCCATTTTAGGCTTAGCGTTTTGATACTCGGGAGAGTTTCTGGTATGTTTTAAGGTACTGAAATCTGAGTTTTATAAATTGTCCAGGCGTACCGAAACACCTATACGTAAACCAATACGATATGTAGTTAATTTAGTTATTTGACTGTTTAGAAAGGTTCTGAGTTATTCATTTTAGTCCTTGAATCTTGTTATGACAATTATGTATGTATGGATGATCGGATTAATCTGAGAATTGACATGCAAGCATGTAAATTGACTAATTGAGGATTGGTAACCCTAATATCATTAATGGCCTTGTAATTTATCAGTTTTACGTTTTAGTCCCTAAATCTTATGTATGCAATCGGCTACCTTCTCATGGTCTGTTTTCTTTGTATCATCACCCGCTGCAAACATGAACACTTAGGATTAATAATATGCATCTAGACAAGATAAAGGAAAAAATGGATCGGTTTCTATAATCTTCCTTCGGCTTGTTTCGGTAAACCTAATGTAGCTCGCTCGTTCGGTCGGGCATCTAGGTCGAGTGGAGGGGCTTACAATCCACTTCTTAGTAATGATATCTTTGGGTACTCTTTTTTCCCCTCTTAGGCACCCACACCGGCCCCCGACTTGGCGTGGATTTAGTGGGGGTTTTTAATGATGCCTACCTTTTCCTTCAAAAAAAATTAAGGCGCGCATGTCTGAATGGGCTTTATAGTGGACCCGTTGGAATTTTAATCGAGTAAATTGAAAATGAGATTATGCTATATAATCATGTTCAAAAGCCCATAACTAAATATTTTAAGTCACAAAAAGTGATTTAATCTTATTTTTCGGCCGTTTTGTTGGGATTTAAAACGTGCATGTCTAAATGTGCTTTATAGTGGACCCGTTAGAATTTTAATTGAGTAAAAAGTTCTAAAATTGAGGTTAAGTTGTATAATCATGTTCAAAAGCCTATAACTAAATATTTTAAATCATAAATTTTGATTCAATCTTACTTTGCGGCTATTTTGTTGCAGTTTAAGGTGTGCATGTCTAAATGGGCTTTACAGTAGACTAGTTGGAATTTTAACAAGTAAAAAGTTCTAAAATTGAGTTTAAGCTATATAATCATAATCAAAATCCCATAATCAAATATTTCAACTCATAAAATTTTATTTAATCTTATTTTGTTGTCGTTTTGTTGGGTTTAAGGCCTGCTTGTCTAAATGGTCTTTACAATGGACCCATTAGAATTTTAACCGAGTAAAAAAATTTGAAAAAGAGGTTACGCTATATAATCATGTTCAAAAGCCCATAAGTAAATATTTTAAGTCATTAAATGTGATTTAATCTTATTTTTCGGCCATTTTGTTGGGATTTAAGGCGTGCATGTCTAAATGGGCTTTATAGAGGGCCCGTTAGAATTTTAATGTAGTAAAAACTTCTGAAATTGAGGTTAAGCTATATAATCATATTCAAGAGCCCATTATCAAATATCTTAACTCATAAAATTTGATTTAATCTTATTTTACGGTCGTTTTGTTGGGGTTTAAGGCGTGCATGTCTAAATGGGCTTTACAGTGAACCTGCTGGAATTTTAACCGATTAAAACTTTCTGAATTGAGGTTAAGCTACATAATCATATTCAAAATCCCATAATCAAATATTTTAACTCATAAAATTTGATTTAATCTTATTTTGTGGTCGTTCTGTTGGGTTTAAGGAGTTCATGTCTAAATGGGCTTTATAGTGGACCCAATGGAATTTTAACCGAGTAAAAAGTTATAAAATTGTGGTTATGCTGTATAATAATGTTCAAAAGCCCATAACTATATATTTTAATTCATAAAATTTGATTTAATCTAATTTTGCGGCTGTTTTGTTAGGGTTTAAGGCGTGCTTGTCTAAATGGCTTTACAGTGAACTCGTTGGGATTTTAACCGATTAAAAATTTCTAAAAATGAGGTTAAGCCATATAATCATGTTCAAAAACCCATAAATAAATATTTTAATTCGTAAAATGTGATTTAATCTTATTTTTTGGCTATTTTTTTGGGGAGGCATGCATGTCTAAATGGGCTTTACAGTGGACCTGTTGGAATTTTAACCGAGTAAAAAGTTCTAAAATTGAAGTTAAGCTGTATAATCATGTTAAAATCTTATAACTAAATATTTTAATTCATAAAATTTGATTTAATCTTATTTTGCGGCCATTTTGTTGTGGTTTAAGGCGTGCATGTCTAAATAGGCTTTACAGTGGAACCGTTGGATTTCTAACCGAGTAAAAAGTTCTAAAAAGAGGTTAAGCTGTATAATCATATTCAAAAGCTCATAATCAAATATTTTAACTCATAAAATTTTATTTAATCTTATTTTGTGGCCGTTTTGTTGGGTTTAAGGCGTTCATGTGTAAATGGGCTTTACAGTGGTCCCGTCTAAATTTTAACTGAGTAAAAAATTTTAAAAATGAGGTTAAGCTATATAATCATGTTCAAATGACCATAACTAAATATTTTAAGTCATAAATTGTGATTTAATCATATTTTTCGGCCGTCTTGTTGGGATTTAAGACGTGCATGTCTAAATGGGCTTTACAGTGGACCCCTTGGAGTTTTAACAAAGTAAAAAGTTCTAAAATTGAGGTTAAGCTGTATAATCATGTTCAAAATCCAATAACTATATATTTTAATTCATAAAATTTGATTTAATCTTATTTTGCGGCCATTTTATGGGGTTTAAGGGGTGCATGTCTAAATGGGCTTTACAGTAGACCCGTTAGAATTTTAAACGAATAAAAAGTTCTAAAATTGAGGTTAAAGTATGCAATCATAATCAAAAGCCCATAATCAAATATTTTAACTCATAAAATTTGATTTAATCATATTTTGTGGTCGTTTTGTTGGGTTTATTGCGTGCATATTTAAATGGGCTTAATAGGGGACCCGTTGGAATTTTAACCGAGTAAAAATGTTTGAAAATGAGGTTAAGCTATATAATGCTGTTCAAAAGCCCATAACAAAATATTTTAAGTAAAAAAATGTGATTTAATCTTATTTTTTAGCTGTTTTGTTGGGGTTTAAGGCGTGCATGTCTAAATGGGCTTTACAATGGATCCGTTGGAATTTTTTTGAAGAAAAGGTGGGCCTCATTAAAATCCCCACTAAACTCACACATGGCACTGAGGCCCTGGGTGAGCTCCTAATGGGAAAAGAATACTTACTTTTATGAGCATGAATCTCATTAATTACAAAAGAGTGCAAATAATCATGATAATCCGAAGTAAAGGATGTGGATGACAAAGTTTGCATAACCCTAGAGGCAAGAGTGTGGGCAACATTATTCGCCACTCTAGGAGCAAAGCGATCTCTAAAATTATCAACATCGACAAGCAGAAGGCGAGCATGGTCAATTACAGACCTCAGTGTAAAATCATTACCATGTCGATTTATTTTATTAGCCATAATGGTTGAATCTGTCTCGATATCCAAATATGACCAGCCTCGTGTACGACAAACAATAATGACAGTAAGAACAGCTTGTTGTCACGGGCCGTGAACCAAGGTCCGAGTCATTCGCACCACAGGGTGCACACCAAGGTGTCCATGAGATTCTGAGGCACACTTTGGGTATGAAGAGACCACCAGACTGGCCCGATCCGTGGGAAGATGCAAGAAGGCTTATCCATCCACACCTAAGTGAAGATAGAAGATTCTTTCCATAGATAGCTAAGGAATATTCTTGGCATTATGCCTTGTGGTTGGTAGAGTTGTATCTAGGCCGTTGATGTAAATCAGTAGGGACCGTCGGATTAGAGGGGACTCAAATATAAATAGAGGCCTCCCCACCTCAGTTGTAATAATCCATTCTTTCATCCATTCTTGAGTAATAGAGAGCGCATTCACTCTAAATTCTCTGAGTTGTTATTCTCTTGTTCTTCGCATTCTTTCAGAGTTCTTCGTAGCCGGTCTCATAGTTTGTTTCCGCTAAGAACGATCTTGCATTCTTCGGTGCCTTCGAAATTTGATCTTTCAGATCGAGGATTCAGGCTTACTTAGTCGTTTGTCTTAAGGACTCGACTAAGGCCGCACGTCAGGCTGGTTCAAAAGTCTAGCCCCGTGACAGTTGGTATTAGAGCCCACGGTTAGTAGCCACGGTTGGTGAATCGAGTTCTCGTGGAAGGCATTGCTGGAGATGGCGACAAGGAAAGGAGGAAACGCTGCAGCACAGAGGGGTGATGAGCCCAGGTTGTCGAAGGAAGGACCCAGAGGCATAGAGACTTTGTGGCATCATGTGAGAAGATATGGGCCAAGTTCGAAACCACCAGGTTCCAGAGGTAAAGCCTCGTGAGTGCCAAGGAGAGCCTCGAGTTGAAGGGCCAGGAGGGGGGAGTAGAAGGCATATCAAGCATGATGGACAAAGTGGAGGGACGGAGTGATGCGGTTGGAGTCGAGGTGCAGGCTTCGACAAAGATGGATGGGACTTCGTATGGCGAGGAAAAGCCATCGAGGTGGAACAAGCCCAGGATGCTAGTCCGACCATGGGAAATGAAGCCACGGAGGTGCTTCTATTATGACGGCGAGCATTGGTCAAAGGATTATTCCAAGAAAGCCGACCTTTCAGCCATCAAGGTAAACGATGAGTATGTGAAAAGGGAAGCTAGAGCTGACATGATTGTTTCGTCCACAATGGTCAAGCCGGAGGTGTAGCAAAAGTGTTTTCATTGCGAGGGGACACACAGTTGGCTCAATTGCCCCAACAGAGTCAAGTCAAGGGGGGAGAAAGTGCAATGGAAGTGTTTTCATTGCATGGAGCCACATCATTGGCGTGATTGCCCACATAGAATCAAGCAGTCCAAGGTACAGGACGAGCCTGAAGAGAGCGAGGCTTTGAAGCTTGATTCGTTATGTGAAGAGCCACCGTTGGGCAAGGTGGAAGCTGCATTGAACTTCGTGGAGAAAGAAGTGGCAATGCAAAATTGGGCGTCGGACTTCAAGGATGTAGAAGGGCCGATGCATTTTAGAGTGAACGCGAGGGAGTTCATCCCGAAGAAGGTACATCTCGAACACAATCTTTGTGTTTTTGGTTTTGATTTGTCCGGTTTGTTGGGTGTAGGCAGTAGAAAACCTAACCCATCAGGTGGTAAAAGTTAAAAGGCGGCATCCAAACCTTTGTTCGAGGGTTATGGTGATCCAAGTGGAGACAAATCCCAGCTGCTAGGAAAGAGCTCCTACAGTCGAGATGTGCGAGGTGGTTCGACGAGCAATGTTACATGGCGGCGGCAACCAAAGCAAGGAGTCCATATGGGTGGATGACCCAACACGAGTCAGGTGCTCTTTATGGGAAGAATGGTCCTTATGGGGGGACAACCAATCCCGATTCAGAGTTGGGAGAAAGCTAAGGTGCCAAGGAGGTCCCAGGATCGTTGTCGACTTCATCCCGGAGTAGCGACGAGGGCGTCGCCCAGTTTGGTGGGGGAGAATGTCATGGGCCGTGAACCAATGTCCGAGTCATTCGCACCACAGGGTGCACACCAAGGTGTCTATGAGGTTCTGAGGCACACTTTGGGCTTGAAGAGACCACCAGACTGGCCCGATCCGTGGGAAGATCCAAGAAGGCTTATCCATCCACACCTATGTGAACATAGGAGATTCTTTCCATAGATAGCTAAGGAATATTCTTGGCATTATGCCTTGTGGTTGGTAGAGTTGTATCTAGGCCGTTGATGTAAATCAGTAGGGGCTATCGGATTAGAGGGGACTCAACTATAAATAGAGGTCTCCCCACCTCAGTTGTAATCATCCATTCTTTCATCTATTCTTGAGTAATAGAGAGCACATTCACTCTAAATTCTCTGAGTTGTTCTTATCTTGTTCTTCGCATTCTTTCAGAGTTCTTCGCAGTCGGTCTCATAGTTTATTTCCGCTAAGAATGATCTTGCATTCTTCGGTGCCTTCAGAATTCGATCTTTCAGATCAAGGATTCAGGCTTACTTAGTCGTTTGTCTTAAGGACTCGACTAAGGCCGCACGTCGGGCTGGTTTAGAAGTCTAGCCCCGTGACATTGTGCTTCAGCTGAAGTAGCATCTGTGTAGTCTTCCAATGGATGAGCAAGCCCTCCCAAGACAGTACCACTAGCATCATGCGGCACAACACCCATTGCCTCAGTTTTGGTAATAAGATCAAAAGCCTCATCCGTATTAATCTTTAGAGATCCGGTTCAGGGGATACCAACGTGGTTGCATAGAGGTTGGCTCATCCGTCAATTGCATTATGGGTCCTGGTAGTTGTAGCCGCTACATAGTCGCGAATAATGCCTTGCGAGCATAGAACTATAAGCCAAGGGGGCTGGATTCGTTGGTTATGGATCCAATCATTGCCCCTATTCCAGAGGTTCCATAGGATCGTTAATAATACCGCAAATGATTGAATTGATAGACATGCAGTTCCTTCCTCTAGCCAGGATAAAATAGAGGGTGTGTTACTGTAGGTGAGGAGACTCGGTATTCCAGCCAGACATAGGGCTTCATTGGCTCCCAGGCAATCTCGTAAAGCATGAGCCATTATTTTTGGTGCTATTTGACAAAGTGGGCATAACCGGATGGTGAGGCTCGCAGCATGTAATTTGGATCATGTAGGTATAGCATCATGACCTATCCTCCAGCCAAAGGCTCTAATCTTTGGAAGAATTGGCAATTTGGAAATAAATTTCCAGATAAACGAAAGCCTGTTAATTGGTGCTGGTGGCCTTCGTAAAAAATTTATCCAGACCAAACCGAGTAGATTCCTGAGCCATGGTTGTTCCAAAGAATCGTGTCTTGATTGTCATTGATAATTGAAACGCTAAGAATAGTGTTAGCATCATCCTGGTCAAACTAATGGCGAACTTTAGTCTTATCCCATCTAGGTTTCCCAGGTAACATAAAGTCAAGGCATCGAATAGGTAGCTCATCATTATCCATGTACTCACCGTAAAGATGAATCGCTGACACACCTCCCCAAACATCAGTGTGTACACGTATTTTGCAATCCATCCCCGACCTCCTAAAAAACCCATGAAGGAGCTTCATCATTACCTTTCCATGCAAAGGAAGCCCTTTTATTAGTCTCAGCAGTTAAAATATCTCCAGAAGGAAAATATTTTGCCCTGTAGATTCGAGCAATCAGAGAATTACGCTCAGTGATAAGATACCAAATTTGTTTGCCTAGAAGGGCGATATTAAAAAGATGTAAGTCCCAAAAACCAATACCTCCTGCAGACTTAGGCGAACAAATAGTGTCCCAATCAATCATATGCCAACCTTGTTTGTTATGCTTCCCAGACCACCAGTATCGAGGAACAGATTTAGTCATGTCATCGATTATGTTCTGGGGAAAAAAGTAGCAGGACATCACATATTGAGGCAATGATTGGATGACGAATTTATTGACGATTTCACAGCCATTAAAAGAAAGGAGGTGCTTGTCCCAGTTTGACATACGTGAATTTATCTTGTCAAAAGAAAACCCTAAGGATGCAGTTTTGTTTTTCCCGATCAAAAGGGGGACTCCGAGGTAAATCCTCGGGTCTTCAACTTTACAAATTCCAAGAATAGCATGTACAGTCTGCTTATGTTCAGAGGAGGTACGAGGGCTAAAAAAGATGGTTGATTTTTCAAAATTAACCTCCTGACCTGAGGAAGAGGCGTAGAGACGTAGGATATCCTTTAGATGTGATGCTTCTATAGTATTGTTGCGGATGAAAACCATACTATCATCTACAAAGAGCAGATGATTGACCCTAGGCACGTGACGACTAGCACAAAGGGTCAAAAGACGGCCCATCTGTTGCTCGACATTTAGAGTCGCCGAAAGTCCTTGGGTGCATATGAGAAATAAGAAGGGTGACAGGGGTCTCTTTATCGTGACTCTCTTTGTGAATAAAAGACCGGTGATAGTGATCCATTAATTCGGGCTGTGAAAGAGATAGATGAGATGTATCTCATAATAATATTAACCCAAGCATCAGCGAAGTCCATCTTAAGCATGATCCGCTAGAGGAAGGACCAGTCCACATGATCAAACACCTTTTCCATGTTTAATTTAAGCGCCACGCCTTGAAACATACCTCATCACCCTGAATTAAGGGAGTACGCCAATTCATGTGCAACAAGGATATTATCTATGATGTTTCTCCCCCTAACAAAAGCAGTATGTGTGTCGCTGATGCAGTAGGGAATTATTGTCTTTATCCGGTTAACCAAAACTTTAGCAATTACTTTATAGATCATTGTGTCGAGACTAATGGGTCATAGTTGACGCATAGAGATTGGCTCGTCCACCTTAGTAATAAGGGCCAAAACAATACGGTTGACTGAAGCCATGTCCGCCTTCCCAGCCAGCAGGTCTTGGCAAAGTTTAATGACATCTGGACCTACTATATCCTAGTTCATTTTGTAAACACCGATGGGTAATCCATCATAACCAAGAGACATTCAGTTCAGAAGATGTGAACAGTTATGAAGATGGAGAAATATTATAGTTGGAGAAATATTGTCAAGAATCATAGGAGAGACATTCTGTTCAGAAGATGTGAACAGTTCCTGAAAATAATTTCTTACAATTCTCATGATATCCTTCGGATCTTCTTGTAATCACTCATTTTTGTTCGGGTTGTAAATATTATAGTAATATTAATTAGTTATAGTAATTATTACATGTTAGTATATATTAATAGGCCCATATGTATGTATTGGTGTAGTATATGGATATTTAGGTGTACTTGCATGTATTATGTGCTATATGTATGTGTACATATCATAATGATTATATTACAGGTGTGGATTAAATTGCATGTATGTATGATTATTATATGTGTATCATATTTCGCATGTATTAGTGTATGGATACGTATATATTAGTGTGGTAATGTGTATATCTAAACATGTGTATGTGTATGTGTGTATATATATATTGAATGTATGAATTAATATTGCATGAATGTTATATATGGATATATATGTGTGTTTATTATTATGTATCACATGTATGTGTCATTATTATCTATTGCATGTATGCATTAGTATATGTATATGATCGTATGTATATGCACCGTATGTGGGCTATATATTATATAAGTATAAAATTAAGATCACATATTATTAAAAACCCAAATATTAATGTCCAGTCCAAGTTACAAATTATAAGTCCAAATGTTTAATTACACCAGGCCCAACTGGCCAGCCCAATCCCCTTTAATATCCCAAAAAAACTATGCCTAGATCTGATAAACTAATCTATCCTATTTATTTTGCAGCCACCCCATCTGAGCCGTTGGATTAAGATTTGACCACGACCCAGATCAATCAAGATAATCATCCAACTGGCTGCGTGCATCACACATTTGGGTCGTTCGGCTTCCATGCGCTGACTCTTCAGATCCTCATACGCCACGTGGCTTGATCGTAAGGGGCCACGTCAGATCTCTATATTGTATCCAGGCCTTTGATCTTTAAGCAATCTCGGTCATTGGATCAAATCTAATCCAACGACCAGGATTAAATCTGACTTATTGAAGACCTTTCATCCCACGACCAAAACACGCGGCCGCTCCGCCATGGCCGCCGTACAATTTCACCGGCTCTCTCACCTAACTGGACATGCAAAAGTCAGAAAAAAACACAGAAGTTAGATCCAAATAATTATCAGCCACAGTAATCACATTTATATTTGATAAATCTTGTAAGCAAAGAGAGATCAGAAAAAAAGCATGATATAGATGCTATGTATTCAACCATTATGTACTCAGACTGAAAGATTTGAATCAAATAAAAAAACACAAAAGAGGTTTTCCAGAGAGGTATTTCTCCCTTTTCTTTCTTAATATGCAAAAAAATAATAAATACAGAGAGATTCGAAGTTTACCCTTGGTTTGGTCCCCTCCTCGTCGGCGATAAACCTCGTGTGGTGAGCCTTTAAAGGATGAGGGTTTCTTTTTGGATCGGAATAAAAATGGGGGGTTATTTAAAAAAGCTTTTTATTTTTCTACATCTAAGGAAAAAAAGGGTTCTTTTCCTAAAATCTAAGGTCAAATTAGGGTTTAAAGGAGAAAAATTAGTCGTTTGGGGTTGTTTTAAGGTTTGCCGCTGGTGAGCGGTGACCATCAACGGTTGGGACGGCGGCATATTGCCAGTCTCTGGGTTCAACATAAATGTTTTGGTTTTCAGTTGGGGAAAATATAACAAGGGAGAGGTTTTTTTTCGAAACAAAATTTTAAAATGGCTACAGGGGTGAAATAGGTCTGAGGGGGTTCTTATATAAACATTTCTTGTTTTAAAAATGGGCAAATCACAAAATGGTCCTTCTGTCCTTTTAAATTTTTCATATTTGGCTTGGCACATGGGTAAATCACTCTTTCAGTCCTTCTCTAGTTTTCAAAAATTTTAATTTCATCCCTAAATCTAACTTAATCAGATTTTAAATGGCAAAACTACTCACCTAGTCCCTCCGCCCTTTTAAATTTTACATATTTTCTCTGCCGCATGGTAGAATTACTGAAATAGTCCCCCCTAAGTTTTGACCGCTTTTTAATTCAGCCACTAAGTTTGTATTATTTTCTTTTAAGAGGAAATTATAGTTTTAGTCCCCATTCTTTTGTTGCTTTGAGACCAGGTCCTCTTTCTTTCAATTCAAAATGTTTTTAAAAGGGTTATTTTCATTTTAAGTCCTTGTCATTCTGTTTTTGTTGCTTCCTGTCCTTTATGTTCTTAATTGTTATTTATGTTCGATCCATTATTATGTTGTTCATATTTAATATATATTCTTGTTTTTATGCTTATTATTCGTTCGATACACGTTATTTGTGTTTTCGGTTTTACTATGTTATTGTTATATATTTGTTTACTTTGCTCAATATTGTTGTTTTTGTCACTTATTAATATATTTATATATATCAATGTTTTTGTGTATATAAGCATATATTATGTACTATATATTATATTTAATATGAATATTTTATTGCGTTAGTTATGTATCATATGTATTATGTTATATATATACTAAGTAATATTGTACTATGTATATTGTTATATGCTACATACTACTTTGTTTATATGATTTATATTATAAGTGTATATTTTAAATATTAAGTTCTTTTATATATCAATGTATAATAAATATTGTATATTGTGTTTTTACATTATATGGATATTATATATTTTATATTATTTTTGTATATTAATGTGTATTAATTATTATATGTATTATACTTGTACATAAGCGGTTGTTTTATTCTATTTGTTTTATTTACTTGTAGTTGTTTTTAATATTTGTTTACCTTTATTAAATCATGTTTTTAATTTATTCACGTTTATTTGTAACGCATTAGTTTTAGGCCTTTTATCCCGGTATTCTAGTGGGAGTGCCATACCGATTTTCGGGTGTTTTCTCCTTTGGTATCGTGGATCGAGGCAAAGTTTTTATATTCGAAACACGTTTTTTTAGGAATTAATTATTAAATTAAATCAATTTTTTTATTTTCTTTATAAATACGATATGAATCTATTTGGTACCAATTTTGGGAGTAGCGGGGGTGCTAACCCTTCCCCGTGCGTATCAACTCTCGAACCCAATTAAATCTCTGGTTTTGTTTTCGGTGTCTAGTTTACCTAATCCAAGTGACCGGTGGCTACTCCATTTTTAAAATATAAGTTTTTCTAAAATATTCCCTTTTTAATAATTTTACAATAAAGGCAGGAAATTTTCTCAAACACGATATTTATTATTTTTCGTAGCGGCACCTTCGAAACCTTATAGAAAAAATAGTAGCTATAGCATGGCGACTCCGCTGGGGACCAAAAAATTTTTTTGCTTTCAAAAATAAAAAAAGGAGTTAAGCCCTAATTAGATGTATATCGTAATTATTCAGAAAAATTTAAGCTTGGCTTAATTTATTTTTAATTCCTAAGTTTTGTTTTCAACATCATATAGTAGTCTTAGAACCTTTAGGAGGAATAGTTACTTCGCTTCGTGGGGTTTTCACCTCCGTATAGTGTTGTAATTCACTTCAGGAATTCGGTCCTTATATTTCGTGAGGTTTTCACCTCCGTGTGGCATAAGGGTCACATTCCCTCGAATCGATGCCCAAGCGACAATTCGGGTACCATTTACTTTAGAATACGTTTGCATATAGTGAGACACAGTGCCTACCTAGAGTCATGTTGGTACTCTGTCCGTTTAGCGGATGACCTGTTTAAGTTTTTGTTTGCATTTTGTTTGTTTCGATGGCTTGATGTGAGTGCTTTATTCTATTATTCTTGTTTATTAATCAATTGTTTAGATTATTCTTATTAAATTGACAAAGTTTTCTTTCTTGTGTTTGCCCTTTTTCTTCTTTTTGATGCATCACATTTTCATATCATAAAGGTATTTATTTCACAAGTGACGTCACTATAGAATGCAATCATGATGGACAAGAGGTCTCGTATTCAGATAAGCCAAGCAAATCCCAAGCATTGTTAGAAGAGTTCGAACAAGATAGGGTAACTGGTACTCTTACTAGGGATGAGCGAGACGAAATGCAAGAATTAAAGAAACAAATGACCGAGATGATGAATTTGATGACAGCTATGGCCAAAGGCAAGGGGTCCGTAGAGCTAGAAGAAGAGTTAGTTAAGAACCAGAATGAAGGTACCGATGGTCAGAATCCTGCTCCTAGGCAAAGTAACATTAGTAAATACGACCAGTCGAAACCTTTTGTGATTCGCGTCAACCAATCAGTGGGAGGTGCATCTGAGTCAAGCTCCCAAAAAATAGAGATAAGTCCAGAAGAAATTCGAGAAACCGATAATGTGAAAAAGTACATCCCGAAGCCCGTGAGGTATACCGAGCTACTTCCAATGCTCATTGAAAGGAACCTTATCACCCTATTCGTTTGGTGCCAAAAGAACCACCTTATCTGAAAGGTTACAACAGTCGAGCCAAGTGTGGTTACCACTTAAGAGGATCAGGGCATACTACAGAGAATTGTGGGGCTTTGAAGAATCCAGCTAGGGATCTTGTCATTATGGGAGCACTGGCTTTAAAAGATGGAATGCCCATATTTTACAGTGAGTCGACGAGCACACAAAGTGCAAAGTCGAAGAAGAGCCAAGACCCAGGGCATGGGTTGAATGAAAGTGGGTCAAATTTTGAAGCTGAAGATGGGGGCATCCCGGAAGAGGGTCAGTATCCGAACAGCTCAGGTAGGAAAGAGAAGAATTAAGCGAGAAACTGAAGAATCTGCAAGATGAGCATCAAAAGCTTCACTTCATGTTCCAGAATGCTGGTTTGGGAAACACTTTTGAAGAATAGAATAACGGCATCCTACAACTGAAAAATGATTTGGGGAATTGGAAATGAGAAAGCCAGGAAAATAGAAATAGAGCCCGATTATTGTCACAAAAGTTGAAGGAAGCCGAAAGCCAGCGCAACGTCCTCAGGAGTGACATGGAAAGCAGTTTAGATATGAATGAGATTTTGAAATCAAGTCTGCAGCAGAGTGAGAATGAATACTGCACAGAGAATGCAACGCTCAGGGAACAAATAGATGAGCTTAGGACTTCTCTACGTACGAGTGAGATTCATGATAAAGCTTACAAGCAAGTTGGCTATGAAAGCATCGAAAAGGTAACTCTCCAGGTACGAAAGGCCGAACGAGAAATACAAGAGAATGACAAGGACATGAAGAATGTCATCACCGAGGCACACAAGGTGATGTGGCCGATGCAGCTATGCCATTAAGTCAGAATATGAATCCTACACTGGATAAGGAAGAAAAGATGGCTCGTTTGCTAGAAGAAGTCCAAAAGTTAGGGGCTATGGCTCATCAATATTTGTAAAGTTTACAAGACTAAAATCTAATGTAACAAGCCTTTTAGTTCAATGAAAGTCTTTCTACGATGATCACTTTGCGACTAATACCTTATTACATTCATGCTCGCATCTCGTTGATTCGAAATATTTCATAATAGGGGATTTCTTATGTAAAAGGAAAGATGTTTTGTAATGTACAGAGATTGACAATACTACGGTAGAAAATAATCAGAGTATGAAGCAAATGCAGAAGACAGAAGTGGGGCACCGAGCATGCATTTCGCCCCAAGAAGAGTGGCTAACAAGACGCTTGTAGAATATTGTCAATTTTTTGTGCATCAGACTCCTTTCCTTCAATGAAAGTCCTCCTAAGGGACTATTAATGAATCAACACTTCATTTGCATTCATTTTTTATAGTTCATAATTAATGTTTATTTTTTTACATTTTAGACATTTATGATGCATTTCATGCATTAATAAAATAATAATATAATTTATGGGTTTAGTGGCAGTATCCGAGAACCAGTTCACAAAGACTTGATCAATTGGAGGATAGAGTTAAGAAAGAGCTCAAGGAAAAGGAAAAATGAATGTTTTCAATACAAGAGAGTTTTACCTATTCCCTGATTTGGTCATTCCTCCAGATTTCAAGACTCCCAGATTTGTGCAGTATGATGGCACTAGCTGTCCGAGGGTGCACTTGACCATGTTTTGCAGAAAGATAGAGGGCTACATAAAGAACGAAAAGTTTCTAATCCACTACTTCTATGATAGTTTGGTAGGACTCGTTGTAGTTTGGTACAACCGATTGAGCAAAGATCAGATTCGGTCATGGGGTGACCTAGCCAATGCCTTTTTAAGTCAATACAAGTATGCCTTAGACTTAACTCCAAGTTGGAAATTCCTTTAGAGCATGAAAATGAGACCAGGCGAGAACTTCAGAGATTATACTTTGAGATGGCGAAGTCTGGCAACCCAAGTACAGCCTCCTATTATCGAAAAAAGAAATAACTCCATTATTTCATGCGACACTTCCCATTCCCTTCTTTGATATAATGTTAGAGAAATCGAGAAGCAAAATTGAGGACTTTATGGTAGTGGGAGAGAGAATAGAGCACGTCATCCAAGAAGGAAAATTGGGGTCTAAGTCTAAGGACCAAACTAATGAGGAAATAGAAGAAGGCAAATAGATAAATGAGTGTTATCTCCGTAGCACTCGTAATCGCAAGAGAAGAAGGCCCGCTAAGTATTCTGAGCCACCAAAGAAAGTTCCCCAAACAATTACAAACCTGGAAGTGTTTGTGGTACCTATTTCGGATATATTTCCTCGTCTAGTTGAGGGCCGCCACATTATCCCCAGACCGATGAAGATTATACCTGACCCTTCTGCTCACAATTTTGACCCAAATAGCACATGTGATTTCCATATGGGTGCATCAGGGCATTCTACCAGGAAATGCCGACCGTTGCTGGAAGGAATCAAGAAGCTAGTCAACGAGGGAGTCCTGACAGAAGATTTAATCCAGCAGTGGAAGACAAAAGAATTGGGGCAAGTCTGCATCAATCCGATTAGGTTGGAATGAAATGGTCCTTATGCTTGAACGTCTCACTTTTTTTTTTTACAAAAATGGTAGTTTAATTTACCATATTTTGATCTTTTCTTGTATATAGAAAAAAACTTACGGCTTAGGGCTAAAAGCAGTGGAATATTTTAAAGATATGTGCCTAATTATTTTTGAAAATCGTATTTAAAAAATGTTTTTTCTTTGGTATTCTTTAATTCGTTACATTTTCAGTCATTATTATGGGGGTAGTTTTTGTTCACCCATATGCATATAAATATTCATAAAAAGACGTACATAGAAACATACCATTTTATTAGGTCATAAGCATACCCTTCAATTTAGATTCATAGGACAGTTTTAATCTATTTTAGAAAAATTAAATACCATGAGATTTTGAGAATACTGATTTTGAGAATGTCATCATTCACTAGTCCGTTTAGGCCGACAGAGGAACAAGAAGCAAGCATTAATGCCGACCAGAATGCAAGTTGGTCAGAAGGTACATGAAAAGGAAATGACCTCTAGGGTGAAAACCCAAAAAATGGGTAGTCTAGAGTGATCCAGAAAATAAAGAAAAAGAGTGACCTGCCTGAGTATGTTGGCATCAAAGTTTGACCAGAAAACATCGATCCAAAGATACAGAAGATGGAAATGACCTCTAGGGTGAAAACCCAAAAAATGGGCAGTCTAGAGCGATCCCAAAAATAAAGAGAAAAGAGTATCCTATCTAAACAAGTTAAGTACAGGGTGAAAGTTTATACTAGAAGAAAAATCCCCAATGAATTCATACAAACTTCTTCCTTCAAGTGAATATCAGTTCTGAAGAGTTATAGACGATTGATTACTTGGCTAACCAAATTCCAAATCAGTTTCAAGATAGACAAAGGAAATGAACTCTAGGGTGAAAACCTAAAAATGGGCAATCTAGAGCGATCCAACGAGTGAAACAGAAAAAAATACCTCATACGAACATGTGCTGATCAAACGAGTGCAAAAGCATGACACATGGTCTACAGTACAAGCCTCCAAAGACCATTTTGATCATTTATAGATATCTAAATGAGATAATCTTCAAATTACGTCCCGCCTATAAGGGTTAACCTTTCTTCATGGAACGTCAAACCTCGAAGTGCCTGATCGACACCTAAATAAGGGAAGGACGTGGGGCATAATGAGTGGTGAGATCAAGAGAGCCACCTTACATAGGCTAGAAAATAGGTATGGGAAGTATTCCTCTCGAAAGCTTAAATGGACTAGGGGAGACCATACATATGCTTACATCACCGACATAGACCAGATTTTCTAAACATACAATTCTGCTAGTATGACTAAAATTAGTTTTCAAAAATGTCTAAAAAAATCAATTCTTATGCATATTTACCACTTGTTCTAAACATCAATTTTTGAAAATGTTTGACATTCTTTTCTAATCTTTGATTTTTAAGAGATCTATAATGTTTCTCAAGCATTAATTTTCAATGATGCTTGACATTTTGTCCAAGTTTATTTTTGGAAACGGCTGTCTTTTCGTTAAAATTTTTTAAATAATAATTAAAGTATAGGGACCAAGAGTTGGTTACCGCTCAGAAGCTATAAGAAGATTAGATTTCATAAATGAGTTCAGGGCGTGGGGGCATTTTGCCCGCCCTAATGTTGAGACAGATCAAGACTGTGAATGTTGGGTTAAGAACGTAGAAGTAGTTTAGCCCAGAGATCGAATGGGGCAATATGGAGGCGAGAAAATGGTAAAAGTCCCTACCTGAGGATAGAGTGGGTAGAGACCCCAAAGAAGAAGAAGAGAGTTACTAGCGCACGAGAGATAAGAGTGTGGGTATTTGATTGATGAAGTAAAGATTGATAAAATAAAGATTAATGAGCATACTGCAGAGAGATGAAATGAAGAAATCTGAAGAATGACCTTTCATGGAATAGGATTTCAAAATAGAATGAAATAGAAAAGAAAAAGAAGAAAAAGAAAAAAAGAAAAAGAGAAAAAGCAAACAAAGGAAAAAAAAGAAAATGAGAAGAATAAAAAAAGGGAAAAAAGAAAAAGGAAAAAGAAAAGAAAAAAGAGAAGAAAAAGAATGAGGAAAAAAAGAGAAGAAAAAAAGAAAGACAAAAAAGAAAGAAAAAAAAGAAAAAGAAGAAAAGAAGAAAAATGAAGAAGAAAAAATAAGAAGAAAAAGAAAAAAGAAAAAGAAGAAAAGAAAAAGTTTTACTTTGCATGCATCATAAAGATAGGATCATGCTAATTTAAAGGCATTTCGCTTGTGTTTAAACAGATATTTGAAGATTTCCAAAGATTTTGATCTGCAACTACACGTTGAAGAAGCCGATTTTATTGAAGATTTATACTGGTAGCCACTTTCGTCGTGAATCCAAATTTTAATGAAGATTGGTAGCCATTTTTGGCATAAATCCAAATTTTAAGTCCTTCGGGCATGGTGATAAGACCTTCGGGCCATCAGTAAGTCCTTCGGGCATGGTGATAAGACCTTCGGGCCATTATAAGTCCTTCGGGCATAATGCTAACTTGTTGTGATGTTAAGACTGGAAAGAACCGGGGTATCATTTTAAGGGATATTGGTAGCCACTTTGGCGTGAATCCAGATTTTAAAGAGTAGCCATTTTTGGCGTGAATCCAAATTTTAAGTCCTTCGGGCCATCAGTAAGTCTTTCGGGCATGGTGATAAGACCTTCGCACCATTAGTAAGACCTTCGGGCATGATGTCGAGCTTTCTTTTTGAATGACGAGACGAGTACAAATTGGGGTATTGGAGAGATTAAAGCTTGAAAAGTTGGCTTAGGAAGAGCGGAAAGTTTCAGAAGAACCCGTGATTACGAAGACAGGAACAAGAAAGTGGGACAAAAATAAGTGCTTTTGGTCTTTGCTTTGTTTTCGTTTCAAGAGAACAAGCAAAGAGGGGCAGCTGTAATCACTCATTTTTGTCTAGGTTGTAAATATTATAGTAATATTAATTAGCTATAGTAATTATTACTTGTTAGTATATATCAATAGGCCCATGTGTATGTATTGGTGTGGTATATGGATATTTAGGTGTACTTTCATGTATTATGTGCTATATGTATGTGTACATATCATAATGATTATATTACAGGTGTGATTAAATTGCATGTATGTATGATTATTATATGTGTATCATATATCGCATGTATTAGTGTATGGGTACGTATATATTAGCGTGGTAATGTGTATATCTAAACATGTGTATGTGTATGTGTGTATATATATATTGAATGTATGAATTAATATTGCATGAATGTTATATATAGATATCTATGTGTGTTTATTATTATGTATGTATCGCATGTATGTGTCATTATTATGTATTGCATGTATGCATTAGTATAATCATGTTCAAAAGACCATAAATAAATATTTTAAGTAATAAAATGTGATTTGATCTTGTTTTTTAGCCGTTTTGTTGGGGTTGAAGGCGTGCATGTCTAAATGGGCTTTACAGTGGACCTGTTGGAATTTTAACTGAGTAAAAAGTTTTTGAAATTGAGTTTAAGCTATTTAATCATATTAAAAAGCCCATAATCAAATATTTTAACTCATAAAATTTGATTTAATCATATTTTGTGGCCGTTTTGTTGGGTTTAAGGCGTGCATGTCTAAATGGGTTGAGAGTGGACCCCTTGGAATTTTAACCAAGTAAAAATTTCAAAAAGTGAAGTTAAGCTATATAATCATGCTCAAAAGCCCATAACTAAATATTTTAATTCATAAAATTTGATTTAATCTTATTTTGCGGCTATTTTGTTGGTTTTAAGGAGTGCATGTCTAAATGGGCTTTACAGTGGACTCGTTCGAATTTTAATCGAGTAATTTTTTTTTTAAATGAGGGTAAGCTATATAATCATGTTCAAAAGCCCATAAATAAATATTTTAATTTATAAAAATTTGATTTAATCTTATTTTGTGGCCATTTTGTTGGGGTTTAAGGTGTGCTTGTCTAGGTGGGCTTTACAGTGGACCTGTTGGAATTTTAACCGACTAAAAAGTTCTAAAATTGAGGTTAAGGTGTATAATCATGTTCAAAAGCGCATAACTAAATATTTTAACTCATAAAATTTGATTTAATCTTATTTTTGAAGCGTTTTGTTGGGGTTTAAGGCGTGCATGACTAAATGGTCTTTAGAGTGGACCCATTTTTAACCGAGTAAAAAGTTCTAAAATTAAGGTTAAGCTATATAATCACAATAAAAATCCCATAATCAAATATTTCAACTCATAAAATTTTATTTAATATTATTTTTCGTCCATTTTGTTGGGGTTTAAGGCGCGCTTATCTAAATGGGCTTTATAGTGGACCCGTTGGAATTTTAACCGAGTAAAAAGTTCTAAAATGAGGTTAAGCTATATAATAATGTTCAAAACCCATAAATAAATATTTTAAGTCATAAAATGTGATATAATCTTATTTTTTGGATGCATTGTTGGAATTTTAACCGAGTAAAAAGTTTTGAAATTGAGGTTAAGCTATATAATCATATTCAAAAGCCCATAATCAAATATTTTAACTCATAAAATTTTATTTAATCTTATTTTGTCGTCATTTTGTTGGGATTAAGGTGTGCATGTCCAAATGGGCATTATAGCGGACCCGTTGGAATTTTAACCAAGTAAAAAGTTTTAAAATTTAGGTTAAGCTATATAATCAAGTTCAAAAGCCTATAACTAAATATTTTAAGTCATAAATTGTGATTTAATCTTATTTTTCGGCCATTTTGTTGGATTCTAAGGCGTGCATGTCTAATTGGACTTTACAGTGGACCCGTTGGAATTTTAACTGAGTAAAAAGTTCTAAAATTGTGGTTAAGCTATATAAAAATAATCAAAAGCCCATAATCAAAAATTTTAACTCAAAAAATTTTATTTAATCTTATTTTTAGTCCGTTTTATTGGGCATTAAGGCATGCTTGTCTAAATGGGCTTTATGGTGGTCCCGTTGGAATTTTAACCGAGTAAAAAGTTCTAAAATTGAGGATAAGTTGTATAATTATGTTCAAAAGCCCATAACTAAATATTTTAATTCCTAAATTTTGATTTAATCTTATTTTTCGGTGATTTTGTTGGTTTTTAAGACCTACATGTCTAAATGGGCTTTACAGTGGACTCGTTGGAATTTTAACCGAGTAAAAAGTTCTAAAATTGAGATTAAGATATATAATCATAATCAAAAGCCCATAATAAAATATTTCAACTCAAGAAATTTTATTTAATCTTATTTTTCGTCGTTTAGTTTGGGTTACAGGCGTGCTTATTTAAATGGGCTTTTATGGTGGACCCGTTGGAATTTTAACAGAGTAAAAAGTTCTGAAAATGAGGTTAAGCTATATAATCATTTTCAAAAGCCAATAATCAAATATTTTAACTCAAAAATTTTGATTTAATCCTATTTTGTGACTGTTTTGTTGGCTTTACATGTGCATGTCTAAATGGGCTTTACAGTGGAGCCGTTGGAAATTTAACCGTGTAATTTTTTTTTAAAAATGATGTTAAGCTATATAATCATGTTAAAAACCCCATACATAAATATTTTAATTCATAAAATGTGATTTAGTCTTAGTTTTCGATCGTTTTGTTGGGGTTTAGGGCGTGCATGTCTAAACGGGCTTTACAGTGGAAGGTTAGAATTTTAACCGAGTAAAAAGTTCTGAAATTGAGGTTAAGCTGTATAACCAAAATCAAAATCCCATAGTCGAATATTTTAGCTCATAAAATTTATTTAATCATATTTTTTGTTGTTTTGTTGGGTACAAGGCGTGCATGTTTAAATGGCCTTTTATTGTGGACCCGTTAGAATTTTAACCGAGTAAAAATTTTTGAAAATGAGGTTAAGCTATATAATCATGTTCAAAAGCCCATAAATAAATATTTTAAGTCATAAAATGTGTTTTAATCATATTTTTCGGCCGTTTTGTTGGGGTTAAGGCGTGCATGTCGAAATGGGCTTTACAATAGACCCGTTGGAATTTTAACCGAGTAAAAAATTCTAAAATTAAGGTTAAACTGTATAATCATTTTCAAAAGCCCATAACTAAATATTTTAATTCATAATATTTGATTTAATATTATTTTGCGGTCATTTTTGTGGTTTAGGGCGTGCATGTCTAAATGGGCTTTTTTGTGGACCCGTTGGAATTTTAACATAGTAAAAAGTTCTAAAATTGAGGTTAAGCTATACAATCATTATAAAAATCCCATAATCAAATATTATAACTCATAAAATTTGATTTAATCTTATTTTGTGGTCGTTTTGTTGGGTTTAAGGCGTGCATGTTTAAATGGCTTTACAGTGGACCCGTTGGAATTTTAATCGAGTCTAAATTTCTAAAAATGAGGTTAAGCTATATAATCATGTTAAAAAACCCATTACTAAATATTTTAAGTCATAAAATGTGATTTAATCTTATTTTTGTCTATTTTGTTAGGGTTCAAGGCGTGCATGTCTAATCGGCTTTACAGTGGGCCCATTGGAATTTTAACCTAGTAAAAAGTTCTAAAATTGAGGTTAAGCTGTATAATCAAGTTCAAAAGCCCATAACTAAATATTTTAATTCATAAAATTTTATTCAATCTTATTTTGCGGCCAATTTGTTGGGTTTTAAGGCATGCATGTCTAAATGGGCTTTATAGTGGAACCGTTGAAATTTTAACCTAGTAAAAATTTCTAAAAATGAGGATAAGCTATATGATCATGTTCAAAAACCCATAACTAAATATTTTAATTCATAAAATAAGATTTATTATTATTTTTTGTTCGTTTTGCTAGGGTTTAAGGCATGAATGTCTAATTGAGCATTATAGTGGACCCGTTCAAATTTTAAAAGAGTAAAAAATTCTAAAATTGAGGTTAATCTGTATAATCATGTTCAAAAGCCTATAACTAAATATTTTAAGTCATAAAATGTGATTTAATCTTATTTTTCAGCCATTTTGTTTGGTTTTAAGGCGTGAAAGTCTAAATGGGCTTTGCAGTGGACCCGTTGGAATTTTAACCGAGTAAAAAGTTCTAAAATTGAGGTTAAGCTATATAATCATAATCAAAAGCCTATAATCAAATATTTTAACACATAAAATTCTATTTAATCTTATTTTGCGGTCATTTTGTTGGGTTTTAAGGCGTGCATGTCTAAATAAGCTTTTTAGTGGATCCGTTGAAATTTTAACCGAGTAGAAATTTATGAAAATGATGTTAAGCTTTATAATCATGTTCAAAATCCCATAAATAAATATTTTAAATAATAAAATTTTCATTTAATCTTATTTTGCGGCCATTTTTGTTGGGGTTTAAAGCGTGCATGTGTAAGTGGGCTTCACGGTGGACCCATTAAAATTTTAACCGAGTAAAAAGTTCTAAAATTGCGATTAAGCTGTATAATCATTTTTAAAAGCTCATAACTAAATATTTCAATTCATAAAATTAGATTTAATCTTATTTTACGGCCATTTTGTTGGGTTTTAGGGTGTACATGTCTAATTGGAAAGTACAATGGACCCCTTGGAATTTTAACCGAGTAAAATTTTTGAAAATGAGTTTAAGCTATATAATCATGTTTAAAAGACCATAAATAAATATTTTAACTTATAAAATTTAATTCAATCATATTTTACGGCCATTTTGTTGGGTTTAAGGCATGCATGTTCAAGTGGGCTTTACAAAGTACTCGTTGAAATTTTAACCGAGTAAAAAGTTTTATAATCAGGTTCAAAAGCCCATAACTAAATATTATAATTCATAAAATTTGATTTAATATTATTTTGCGGCCATAATCAAATATTTTAACTCGTAAAATTTGATTTAATCTTATTTTGTGATCGTTTTCTTGGGTTTAAGGAGAGCATGTTTAAATGGGCTTTATAGTGGACATTTTGAAAAGGTTTTGAATGTTAAGCTATATAATCATGTTTTAATTCCAATAGATAGATACTTTAAGTCATAAATTGTGATTAATCTTATTTTTTGGACGTTTTGTTGGGGTTTAAGGCGTGCATGTCTAAATGGGCTTTATAGTGGATCCATTGGAATTTTAATCGAGTAAAAAGTTCTAAAATTGATCTTAAGTTGTATAATCATGTTCAAAACCCCATAACTAAATATTTAATTTATAAAATTTAATTTAATCTTATTTTGTGCTCATTTTGTTAGGTTTTAAGGTGTGCATGTCTAAATGGGCTTTATACTGGACCTGTTGTTATTTTAACTCAGTAAAAATTTTAAAAAATGAATTTAAGCTATATAATCATGCTCAAAAACACATAAAAAAATATTTTAATTCATAAAATGTGATTTGATCATATTTTTCGTCAGTTTTGTTGGGGTTTTAGGTGTGCTTGTCTAAATGCGCGATATAGTGGACCCGTTGGAAATTTAACCTAGTAAAAATTTCTGAAAATGAGATTAAGCTATATAATCATGTTAAATATCCCATAAATAAATATTTTAAGTCATAAAATGAGATTTAATCTTATTTTTCGGCCGTTTTGTTGGGGTTTAAGGCGTGTATGTCTAAATGGGCTTTACATTGGACCCGTTGGAATTTTAACCGAGTAAAAAGTTATAAAATTGAGGTTAAGCTGTATAATCAAGCTCAAAAAACCATAACTAAATATTTTCATTCATAAAGTTTGAATTATTGTTATTCTGCGGCCATTTGGTTGGGTTTTAAGGCGTGCATATCTAAATGGCTTTCTAGGGGACCCGTTGGAATTTTAACCTAGTAAAAATTTCTAAAAATGAGGTTAAGCTAAATAATCGTGTTCAAAAACCCATAAATAAATATTTTAATTCATAAAATATGATTTAATCTTATTTTTCGTATGTTTTGTTAGGGTTTAAGGCGTGCATGTCTAAATGGGCTTTATAGGGGACACATTGGAATTTTAACAGAGTAAAAATTTCTGAAGATGAGATTAAGCTATATAATCATGTTCAAAAGCCCATAACTAAATATTTTAAGTCTTTAAATTGTGATTTAATCATATTTATCAGCCGTTTTGTTGGGGTTTAAGGCGTGCATGTCTAAATGGGCATTACAGTGGACCTGTTGGAATTTTAACTGAGTAAAAAAATTTTAAAATGAGGTTAACCTATATAATCATGTTCAAAAACCCATAACTAAATATTTTAATTCATAGAAAGTGGTTTACTCTTATTTTTCGTCCGTTTGGTTGGGGTATGCGTGCATGTCTAAATGAGCTTTATAGTGGACCCGATGGAATTTTAACAGAGTAAAAAGTTTTGAAAATGAGGTTAAGCCATATAATCATGTTCAAAAGCCCATAAATAAATATTTTAATTCATAAAATATGATTTAATCCTAATTTTTGGCCATTTTGTTGGGGTTTAAAGCTTGCATGTCTAAATGGGGTTTACAGTGGACCCGTTGAAATTTTAACCGAGTAAAATGTTCT
This sequence comes from Hibiscus mutabilis, assembly GCA_019671005.1. Lineage (NCBI taxonomy): Eukaryota > Viridiplantae > Streptophyta > Magnoliopsida > Malvales > Malvaceae > Hibiscus > Hibiscus mutabilis. The sequence continues at coordinate 30,159,588 of CM033726.1, read as the reverse complement.
AAAATTGAGGTTGAGTTGTATAATCATGTTCAAAAGCCCATAACTAAATATTTTAAATCATAAAATTTGATTTAATCAAATTTTGTAGCCATTTTGTTGGGGTTTAAGGCATGCATGTCTAAATAGGCATTAGAATGGACCCGTTGAAATTTTAACCGAGTAAAAAGTTCCAAAAATGTGGTTAAGCTATATAATCATATTCAAAATCCCATGAATAAATATTTTTACGCATAAAATTTGATTTAATATTATTTTCGGCCGTTTTGTTGGGGTTTAAGCCGTGCATGTCTAAATGGGCTTTGCAATGGACCTTTTGGAATTTTAACCGAGTAAAAAGTTCTAAAATTGAGGTTAATCTATATAATCACATTCAAAAGCCCATAATCAAATATTTTAACTCATAAAATTTTATTTAATCTTATTTTGTGTCTGTTTTGTTGGGTTTAAGGTGTGCATATTTAAATGGGCTTTACAGTGGACCCGTTGGAATTTTTACCGAGTACAAATTTTTGAAAAACGTAAGCTTTTTAATCATTTTCAAAATTCCATAACTAAATATTTTAATTCATAAAACTTGATTTAATTTTATTTTGCGCCCATTTTGTTGGGTTTTAAGGCGTGCATGTCTAAATGGGCTTTAAAGTGGACCCGTTGAAATTTTAACCGACTGAAATTTTTAAAAAATGAGGTTAAGCTATATAATCATGTTCAAAAGCCCATAAATAAATATTCTAACTAATAAATTTGATTTAATCTTATTTTGCAGCCATTTTGTTGGGGTTAAAGGGGTGCGTATCTATGAGGGCTTTACAATGGACCCATTAGAATTTTAACCGAGTAAAAAGTTCTAAATTTGAGGTTAAGCTATATAATCATATTCAAGAGCCCATAATCAAATATTTTAACTCATAAAAATTGATTTCGTCATATTTTTCGGCCGTTTTGTTGGGGCTTAAGGCGTGTACGTCAAATGGGCTTTATTGTGGGCCTGTTGGAATTTTAACTGAGTAAAAAGTTCTTAAATTGAGGTTAAGCTATATAATAATATTCAAAATCCCATAATCAAATATTTTAACTCATAAAATTTGATTTAATCATATTTTGAAGCTGTTTTGTTGGGTTTAAGGCATGCATGTCTAAATGGGCTGACATTCGACCCGCTGGAATTTAACCGAGTAAAAATTTCTAAAAAAGAAGTTAAGCTATATAATCATGTTCAAAATCCCATAATTAAATATTCTAATTCAAAAATTTTGATTTAATCTTATTTTGCGGCTATTTTGTTGGGTTTTAAGGAGTGCATGTCTAAATGGGTTTTATAGTGGACCCGTTGGAATCTTAGCCGAGTACAAATTTTTAAAAATTAGGTTAATCTATATAATCATGTTCAAAAGCCCATAAATAAATATTTTAATTCATAAAAATTTGATTTAATCTTATTTTGCGGCCATTTTGCTGGGTTTAAGGTATTTCTGTCTAAGTGGGCTTTATAGTGGACCCGTTGGAATTTTAACCGAGTAAAAAGTTCTAAAATTAATGTTATGCTATATAATCATATTCAAAAGCCCATAATCAACTATTTTAACTCATAAAATTTGATTTAATCTTATTTTGTGGCCATTTTGTTGGGATTAAGGTGTGCATGTCTAAATGGGCTTTATAGTGGACCCGTTGGAATTTTAACCGAGTAAAAAATTTTGACAGTGAAGTTAAGCTATATAATCATGTTCGAAAACCCAAAACTAAATATTTTAATTCATAAAATATGATTTAATCTTATTTTCTTTTGTTTTGTTGGGGTTTAAGGCGTGCATGTCTAAATGGGCATTACAGTGGACCTGTTGGAATTTTAACCGAGTAAAAAAATTTAAAATTGAGGTTAAGCTATATAATCATGTTCAAAAGCCTATAAATAAATATTTTAAGTCATAAAATGTGATATAATCTTATTTTTTCGGCCATTTTGTTGGGTTCTAAGGCGTGCATGTCTAAATGAGCTTTACAGTGGACCCGTTGGAATTTTAACCGAGTAAAAAGTTCTAAAATTGAGGTTAAGCTATATAATAATGATAAAAAGCCCATAATAAAATATTTTAACTCGGATAATTTTATTTAATCTTATTTTTAGTCTATTTTATTAGGGTTTAAGGCGTGCTTGTCTAAAGTCCCGTTAGAATTTTAACTGAGTAAAAAGTTCTAAAATTGAGGTTAGGTTGTATAATCATGTTCAAAAGCCCATAACTAAATATTTTAATTCATAAATTTTGATTTAATCTTATTTTGCGGTCATTTTGTTGGTTTTTAGGACGTGCATGTCTAAATGGGCTTCACATTGGACCCGTTGGAATTTTAACCGAGAAAAAAGTTCTAAAATTGAGATTAAGATATATAATCATAATCAAAAGCCCATAACAAAATATTTCAACTCATGAAATTTTATTTAATCATATTTTTTGTCCGTTTAGTTCAAGTTATAGGCGTGCTTGTCTAAATGGGCTTTGTGGTGAACACGTTGGAATTTTAACAGAGTAAGAAGTTCTGAAAATGAGGTTAAGCTATGTAATTATGTTCAAAATCCCATAACTAAATATTTAATTCATAAAATTTGATTTAATCTTATTTTGCGGCCATTTTGCTGGGTTTTAATCGTGCATATCTAAATGGGTTTTACAATAGACCCATTGGAATTTTAACCTAGTAAAAATTTCTAAAAATGAGGTTAAGCTATATAATCATGTTAAAAAACCAATAATTAAATATTTTAAGTCATAAAATGTGATTTAATCATATTTTTCGGTCGTTTGTTTGGGGTTTTGGGCGTGTATGTCTAAATGGGCTTTACAGTGGAACCGTTGGAATTTTAACCGAGTAAAAAGTTCTAAAATTGATGTTAAGCAATATAACCATAATAAAAATCCCATAATCAAATATTTTAACTCATAAAATTTATTTAATCTTATTTTGTTGTCGTTTTGTTGGGTTCAAGGCTTGGGTGTTTAAATGGGCTTTACAGTGGACCCTTTAGAATTTTAACCGAGTAAAAATTTCTGAAAATGAGGTTAAGCCATATAATCATGTTAAAAAGCCCATAAATAAATATTTTAAGTCATAAAATGTGATTTAATCTTATTTTTCGGTCGTTTTGTTAGGGGTTTAAGGCGTGCATGTCTAAATCGACATTACAATGGACCCGTTGGAATTTTAACCGAGTAAAAAGTTCTAAAATTGAGGTTAAGCTATATAGTCATATTCAAAATCCCATAACTAAATATTTTAATTCATAAAATGTGATTCAATCATATTTTATGGTCGTTTTGTTGGGTTTAAGACGTGTATGTTTAAATTAGCTTTATAGTGGACTCATTGGAATTTTAACCGAGTAAAAATTTCAGAAAATGAGGTTAAACTATATAATCATGTTCAAAAAACACATAACTAAATATTTTAATTCATAAAATCTGATTCAATCATATTTTTCATCCGTTTTGTTGGCGTTTAAGGCGTGCATGTCTAAATGGGCTTTTATAGTGGACCAGTTGAAATTTTAACCGAGTAAAAAGTTTTGAAAATGAGCTTAAGCTATATAATCATGTTCAAAATCCCATAACTAAATATTTTAAGTTATAAAATGAGATTTAATCTTATTTTTCGTCCGTTTTGTTGGGGTTTAAGGCGTCCATGTCCAAACGGGCTTTACAGTGGACCTGTTGGAATTTTAAACGAGTAAAAAAATTTGAAATTGAGGTTAAGCTATATAATCATATTCAAAAGTCCATAATCAAATATTTTAACTCTTAAAATTTGATTTAATCTTATTTTGTGGCGGTTTTGTTGGTTTTAAGGCGTGCATGTCTAAATGGGCTTTACAGTGGACTAGTTGGAATTTTAACCGAGTAAAATTTTTTGAAAATGAGGTTAAGCCATATAATCATGTTAAAAAGCCCATAAATAAATATTTTAAGTCATAAAATGTGATTTAATCTTATTTTCGGTCGTTTTGGTAGGGGTTTAAGGCGTGCATGTCTAAATCGGCATTACAATGGACCTACTGGAATTTTAACCGAGTAAAAAAGTTCTAAAATTGAGGTTAAGCTGTATAATCATGTTCAAAAGACCGTAACTAAATATTTTCATTCATAAAGTTTGATTTAATCTTATTTTGTGGCCATTTGGTTGGGTTTTAAGGTATGCATCTCTAAATGGGATTTATAGTGGACCCGTTGGAATTTTAACCTAGTAAATTTTTACTAAAAGTTAAGCTATATAGTGAACACCCATAACTAAATATTTTAATGCATGTTTAAATGGGCTTTATAGTGGACCCGTTGGAATTTTAACAGAGTAAAAAGTTCTAAAATTGTGGTTAAGCTGTACAATCATGTTCAAAAGTCCATAACTAAATATTTAAATCATAAAATTGGATTTAATCTTATTTTGCAGCCACAGGTTTAAGGCATGCATGTCTAAGTAGGCTTTATAGTGGACCCGTTGGAAATTTTAACAGAGTAAAAAGTTCCAAAATTGAGGTTAAGATTTATAAACTTGTTCAAAAGCCCATAACTAAATATTTTAATTCATAAAATTTGATTTAATCTTATTTTTGGCCATTTTTTTGGGTTTTAAGGCGTGCATATCTAAATGGGCTTTATACTGGACCCGTTGAAATTTTAACTAAGTAAAAATTTCTAAAAATGAGGTTAAGTTATATAATCATGTTCAAAAACCCATAACTGAATATTTTAATTCATAAAATGTTATTTAAAATTATTTTTCGTCCGTTTTGTTACGGGTTTAAGTCGTGCATGTCTAAGTGGGTTTTAGAATGGACCCGTTGGAATTCATTTTTGAAGAAAAAGAGAGCCTCATTAAAAACCCCTCTAATATAAAATCCATCGTTACTCGCTCCCATTTCCATTGAGGAATAAAGATAGGCTAGAGCAATCCATAAGGTACTTGATGCTCAGCTTTTACTTGTTGACACGTTAAGCACTTTGCCGTGAATTCTGAGATTGCTCTTTTCATACCTGGCCACCAGTATCGAGCCTTCAAATCTTGATACATCTTATTACTTCCTGGGTGCATAGTCAATGGACTATAATGGGCCTCTAATAAAATCCCTTTCTTCAGGTTGTCATCGTCAGGAATATATACTTTACCTATGTAATATAGACAACCATTAGGCTTGATCTCATAATCTTGTACTTCTCCCGCTTCTTCTTTCGAGACATTCTTCATCTGTAGTCTGCATATCCTTAATTCGATCCAATAAAGTTGGCTTTAATTGAAATTCTGCTATCAAGGAACCATCTTGTCCCACTGATAACTGTGCATTCATCATGCACAGAGCAGAAAATATCTTTCGACTAAGAGCATCTGCGACTACATTAGCCTTTCCAGGGTGGTGATCGATAACCACATCATAATCTTTTACAAATTGCACCCTCCTTCATTGTCGCAGATTCAGATCCTTTTGTGTCATCAGATACTTTAAACTCTTATGGTCCGGGTAAATGTGACACCTTTCACCATACAAATAATGTTGCCAGATTTTCAAAGCAAAGATCACAGCTGCCATTTCCAAATCATGCGTTGGATAGTTCTTTTCATGAGTTTTGAGCTACGTTGATGCATAGGCTACCACACGACCTTCTTGCATCAGTACGCAACCCAAACCACAATGAGATGCATCACTGTACAAAGTATTTTCTTGGGATCAACACATATTCCTTCTGATGACACTACATGTCCAAGGAAAGTTACTTCTGACAACCAGAACTCGCATTTAGAAAACTTGGCATAGAGTTGCTTATCTCTTAAAGTTTGCAATACCACTCGAAGATGGTTGTTGTGTTCAGCTTCGGTCTTCGAATAAACCAAAACATCATCTATGAAGACTATAACAAATTGATCCAAATATGGTTGGAATACCCTATTCATCAGGTCCATGAATGCAGCAGGGCCATTCGTAAGACCAAACGACATTACTAGAAATTTGTAGTGTCTATAACAAGTTCTGAATGCTGTCTTTGGTATATATTCTTCTTTAACTTTGAGCTGATAATACCTCGATCAAAGATCTATCTTCGAGAACACCGCTGCACCTTTAAGCTGGTCAAATAGATCTTCAATCCTTGGTAGTGGATACTTGTTCTTAGTGGTTACTTTATTTAACTACCGGTAATCTATACATAATCGTAGGGAACCATCCTTCTTCTTTACAAATAGCACCGGAGTACCCCATGGTGATACACTCGGTCGAATGTAACCCCGGTCTAGCAATTTTTGTAATTGAGCCTTTAGTTCCCTTAACCCCATGGGCGCCATTCTATATGGTGCCATTGATACCGGTTCAATTTCGGGATAAACATCAATCCCAAACTGTATTTCCCTATCCGGATGCAACCCTGGTAATTCGTCCGAAAATACATCAGGAAATTCCCTCACAGTTAGGATATCTTCAATTTTCTTAGGAGACTTTTGAGTATCCACCACATAAATTAAACATGCTTCACATCCATTGCATAACAGTCTCTGAGCTTGTGCTGCATAAATTACTGACTCTAAAAAGTCAGTTCTTTCTCCCTCAAAGATTACTTCATATCCATTAGGTCCTTGAAGTATCAATCTTTTCTTCTTACATTTTACATTTGCATCATACACAGATAACCAATCCATTCCAAGAATGACTTCAAATTCATGGAATGGAAGTTCCATTAAGTTTGCCGAAAACTTAATCCCTTGAATTTCTAGAGGGCAGTTCGTACATATTATAGCCACTCGTGCACTATGTCCAAGAGGATTATTGGCAATCACATCACTAGATATTTTCTCCATAGGAATCTTTCTTTGTTATACTATTTTAGTGCTAATGTATGAATGACTCAAACCCGGATCAATTAAAGTAAATACTGGTTCACACAAGAGTCAGAGCGTACCTGTAATAATGTCCGGGTGATGCTTTTCTTCATCTGTACGAATGTTGTATACTCGAGCTGGGGTCCTGAATTCTCTGTTTGATGCCACTTCGGAGGCTCCCTGAGTCGAAGTCCTGTGTTGTCCACCACCTCGACCTCGACCTCGGGGATAAACAGCTACAGATTTTTCAGACTAGTTTGATTTCTTTACCTGCTCCTCTGGACAATCTCTGATAAAATGTGTTCAGTGCTACCACATCTGTAGCAGACTCTTGAACCCACTCGGCAAACTCCCAAATGCCTTTTTCCACAGGTTTCACACTCTAGAATGGTAGGCTTGCTCGATCCGGCAGTTGACGCCTGAGCACTTTGCCATTTCTTTGATGAAGGATTCTTTTGATTGAATCCTGACTCATTTCTGTCCTGAGATCGATTATCTCTACCTCGTTTAGATTGTGTCGAGGTAAAAGTCTCGTCATACCTTTTGGAAGCTCGAGAAGATTGAGCTTTGACTCGTTCCATATAGGCTCTTTCCATAGCCTTCGCTCTATTCACAGCTTCTCGAAAGTTTGATAAATTCATACCCAATAAAATCTCCTAGGGCCTTGGGTGCAGCTTTTCTATAAACCAATCACATATAGATTTTTCAGTCGGCATCAACTCAGTTGCGTACCGACTCAGTTTGTTAAAATCTAACTCGTACTCATAAACTGTACGAGTATCTTGTTTAAGATCCAAGAACTGCTGCAACATTTCTCTCTTGAATTGCTCTCCAATATACTTAGCTTTAAATGTCTCATGGAAAAATGTCCAATTTATTTCAGCAGTGGGTACTAATTCCGTGGCACTAGACCACCAGATACGAGCATGTCCTCTCAGTAAGGAAACATCTCCTACCAACATCTCTGCGTTGGTGCAACCAAGCCCTTCCATAAGGATCTTAACATCATTTAACCATAGGTCGGCCGCCATCGGCCCACCCTCTCCATGAAATGTCTAATTTGCCCTCCAACTAGACTTTATTTACAACAAGTCTTGAAAATTGCCATTCCATCACCAACTAACTAAATCTAGTTAGAATCCAACTAAATGTAATAAAATATTCAAAGAATAATATTTTATGAACTTTCCATAAACGTTGGAACTGTCTTTAAATTTTCATTTCGATCCGATATACCGATATCCATAAAATACTTCTACTACGATTTTACCCTTTTCCGAACTATTGAATTTATTTTGAAAATTCTTTATTTCCATATTCGAAAAATAAACTCTATTATCCCATAAAACTTCTTTTTCCAAGGACTTATACTTAATTTTCCTAACTCAGTCTATTATTCCGATAATTATAGAAAATCTTCATAGAATAAATTTCTCTTAAAATTCCTTTATCGATAATCCATACAAATTTTCTATACTCTTACCGAGTCCAAAATATTGATCAGAAACACTTTTATGGGACCTTCCCGGAGGTCACCCATCCTAATATTTTCCTAGCCTGAGCACGGTTAACAATTTTTTTCGATCTAGATTTGAATAATATGAGCCTCGTATGAAAAATCTAGTAACACAGAATACAACTCTTATGGGTGAACTATCCATTTATGGGGTTAAATTACATAACTTTTTAAAATTACACTTTTGGTCCCTTAACTTTTCCAAAATTTACACTTTAACCCCTAAACTTTCAAAAATTACATTTTAGTCACTAAACAAAAATTGGGATATTACAATTGAATTCAAGTAGTAATGTTGATTTGAGGACTAATTTGCAAAGTTAAAAAGCTTGAACCCTTATCTTTGCATTTTAGTGACTATTGCGGAAAGAACGAAAAATTAGAGGGAATTATTTTTGACTAATTATTTGATTAAGAAAGTGATACATTAAGGGAACCAAATTGACAAATATCAAAGTAAGGAGAAATTAGTATAAAGTTTGAAGTTATTTATGGAATTGTAGGAAAACTGAATTTGGCAGTAAGTTTGAAAATTCACCATAAATTCTACAAAAATGATTAGATGGTGAATTTTATATTGATGTAAATATTTATTCGTCTAGTTTTGTTTAAAACAAACGGTGATTGATTTCGATTCATATATTAAAAGATATGAATTTTTAAGTGAAAAAGGTTAGAAAATAGAATAGCAGTCTGTTTCGAAATTCAATGCTGGAATTTGACTTTGAAAATTTGGCATAAATCGTACAAATTTAATCTGGGGTTATTAGTTTATATGGTTGAAAAGCTTATCGAATCTAGTTTCGTTTCCAACAAACGAATTCTGATTTCGTGTTCCGAGCTAAAAGATATTATTTTTTAATCGAATAAAGGTCAGAAAAATTACAAAGCAGTTTCTTTAGGACAGTTCTATAAATGAGAGTTTGATGAATTTTCATAATTTTTGTAGATTTTATTAAATTATGTGGCTTATACCGTTAGAACCGTTTTCGAATGTAGTTTCTACGGTATAAAGGAGATTAAGATTCAGTATGTATTCTGCCCTGTAGAAGTAAATCTTTGATGGTAGTGCAAGTTGACAGAAAATGGAAATTGAGACAATTTGTGTCTAAAGTTGGTTAGCAAGCTTGGGGGAATTATTTGAAGATCAAAATGGTCATTAGGGACCAAAAATGAGTTTGTGAACAGTATAAGGAAGGAAAGAAATTTATGGAAAATTTTTATGTTGAATGATTAAATAGCTTAATTGAAATATTGTTAGAAGTGAATCTAACAAATGTTTATTTATATTCATGTGATAAATGAAGTTTGATCCGAATCAAAAGAAGGTTCGAGGTACTATAAAGGAAAGGATCAATAGAGCTTAGTGAGTCATAATAATAAATGGCCAAGGTGAGTGCTTTTTTAAATGTTTGCATTACATTGAAAATGACATTGCATTTTCTATAATACATGATATGATACATTGCTCGACATGGCAAGCTTGATGGAATACCAGGTACGAATTATTGTTTGCCTAAATGATGATCTATGTTTACCATGAATATTTATGATGAAGCATGAAATATGAAATGTCTATATATATGATTGGTTATGATGTTGAGTTGATGATGAAAGAAAAATGCCCAAGTATTGTGTATGAGATTCCATGGTATAGTTGGCATGCCATAGAGTCTTTAGCGGCTGCACCCTCATGTTCATATTATCAAACAGATATTGTGAAAAAATGATTGTGTCACATGCACCCTGGGGATCCACGCCCACTGTGCCCGATTGCACTGTCGAGGTGCTTCATGTTTATGGGGAGCAAAGAGCGTCCCCGAGTACGTACTCATCTTTACGTACACGTTAGACACTACGGTGTCATTTCAAGATGACTCGCGTACCTCGATCTCATATAGCGTACTTTGGGCAATGATAAATGAATCATGTCATGTAAACGGATCATGTTACGTATATGAATCATGTCATGAATATGAACCATGCCATGTATATGAAATATGTCATGTATATGAATCAGTGTTACTAAATGTCAATTATAAGGTTTAAATGATCAGAAAGACAAGAAATCTGGAATAAAAGTATGATGAAAGTGATATTTGAGTACATATTGAACAAGATTGGAAGTCTAATACCGATAAAGAGTATTGAACTCTTAACCAAAGAGTATTTAGAGAAGTCAACTAAGAGGTTAATTCTACCTGAATAGTTGATAGCGGTGCCTTGTAAAGATAAGGTTGAAGTGTAATGGATAAGCTAAGATATCTTTTCGGAAAGGTTTTGATAAAGACAATCTGTAATAATAAGATGATGAGTATGACAAGCATTAAAATGATGTGAATTAATAGAATAAGGTTTTCTAATGGTCTAAGTGATCAAGTATTAGAAGATATTATGAAGATACCATTTCGAGAATCTGAAGTGTAATTGAGATAAGTTGGTTATCTGTGCACAAGGTAGAAGCGATTATAAGAAGAAACGTTTAAATTTTTAAAAAGGAATTAGTTCCTTAATGAAGTCAAAGAAAGAGTGTTTATTTGAGGATTTTTTTTGCTAATTGAAATTTCCATAGAAATTTTTCTAGACAAGAACAAGAGTCTTGGATCACAAGGGTTATAAAGATACCCGTAGTAGTAACAATGAAATCAAGTATGAATTTTTTTTCGATTTTTACCTAGATTGAGCTACTGGTGCAATAGGGGGCTCAAGTACAAGAACAAGAAGTACCTAAGAGGTTGTAACCTTTGACAACTGTATATAATAAAGCATTGGTTGTTTAAATGTTTAAGCTGTTGAGAGCCTTAAATGTCAGAGCAAAAGAAAAGTTATGATTGTTTATTTGAATATGAAGGAAATTTGTATAGGTCAAAAAGGGAAAACTTAGTTTCAGAACTATTATACCTCAAGGAATCGTGAAAGAGTTGGACCAAGAGTATATTAATGGGTCTTATCTCCAGAAGTGAGCAAAAGTCTATAGTATACGTACTTATGTTTTGGGGGCATTTTCTAAATTATTTACATGTCAACACTCCTAAATAATTTGAGATGCAATTAGATTTGATACATGAAGAGAAGTTAGTAGAAATATTAGTTTATGGAATTAAAGAATTAAGGAATAAGAAATTTCATTGACTAAAGTTTTGAGGAAAAATCACAAGGTCGAAGAAGCCACTTGGGAGGCTGAGAAGAAAATAAAGAAGTAACGTCCGTAAATGTTTGGAACAGGTACGCATTGAAAATTCGAGGATAAATTTTCTTAAGGAGGGAATTGTAATATCCCAAATTTTGATTAGTGACTAAAATGTAATTTTAGGGGGTTAAAGTATAAACTTTGGAAAAGCTTGGGGACTAAAGTGTAAATTTTCCCAACAAGTAATTTTATTCAGTATAAGAGTGAATCGGATCGAAATAGGTACTTTGATATCAGTTTTAAGAATTAAGATGCAGAAAAAAATACCGAATTTGGATCCAATGAAATTGTTAAGCGTGCTCAGGCCAGAGAAATACAAGGATGGGTGACCTTCGGGAAGGTCTCATAAAAGTGTTTATGATCGATATTTTGGACTCAGTATGAGTAAAGAATATTCGAATGGATTATTGATAATGGATTTCTAAGAGAAATTTTATTCTATGGAGATTTTTGATAATTATCGGAATAGTAGATCGAGTTAGGAAAATTCAGTCTAAGTTCTGGGAAAGGAAGTTTTTATGAGATAATAGAGTTTATTTCCCGAATATGGAAATACGGAATTTTTGGAATAAATCTGATAGTTCAGAAAAGGTAAAATCTCAGTAGAAGTATTTTACGAATATCGGGAGATCAGATCGAATCGAAATTTCAGAGGCTATTCCATAAGCCATGGAAAAGTTATAAAATAATATTTAAGGAATAGTGACCGTTTGGGAATGAACTATTTGAGTTGGATTGTAATGGAATGGCATTTTTGAAGTAAACTAGTAAATAAAAATTAGTTAGAGGGCAAATTGGCCATTTTGCCCCAATGACATTTTTGAAATATTTAAAAAGTTACAAGGAAAATTTTGGAAGAAGAAAATGGAAGATTAAATCTTGGCCCTTGATTAATGATAAGATCAATCTCAACCGTTGGATTAAAAGGGCATTTTAGTAATTTCACTATCTAAATGAATTTAAAATTCATTTATACAAGACAAGTGGCCAAATTAGATGAAAAACAAAAGATGAAGACCATTATTCATCTTCAAATTTTGAAATATGAGGGAGAGAAAGAAAGAAAAATGGAGAAAATTTTTCCAAGTTCGATTCAAGCCCCGAAACTCAATTTTTAGGTAATCTCATCAACAACAAAGTTGTTCTATCTTTTGATATCAATAATTCATGGAATCCATGCTTGATTGATGTGAATTTTGCATGAGAAGAAATTAGGGTTTATGGAAAAAGTTTGGGTCTTTTGGAATTTTATAATTTCATGATGAAAATCAAGTGAAAACAAGATAGTATAATGTTAAAATCATGTTATTGAGTTGAGATTTAAACCCTACATATTTTAGTTTGTATGAAGATGATTAGGGTTTATGGATTCAAGTTTAATTTAGGGTTTGTGATGATGGATAAATGATATAGTAAGCTTGAATTTGTTATTTGGAAGCAAAACCCTAAATTAAAGGCATAGCAACCATTTCAACAATTCTGAAAGTTAAAGGACTAATCTGATTTTTATGATTTTAAAGTGTATTTATGTTATTATTGATGTTGGAGATGTGAAATTGAAGTTAGAATGCAAAACCGGTGTTAAATAGAGTTAGTGACCATTTTGACAAATTGTCAAAGTTAAGTACCAATTCGAAAATGAGGTTTTAGAGAAGGACTAAATCTGATTTTAGTTGAAATAATAGATGTAACACCCTTAACGTATACTCGTAGACCAAATATATATTAAAGATGTTACTGAATTATTAAGAAAACTTGACTTGGATTTTTTTTAATCTTGTAGTTTAACCCTTTTCGATTTGAATTGAAAACTGCGCCAGCCTATAGCAGTTAGTTTCGACCCTGAATTAATTTATAAAATGTATAAATATGTTTTCGAAATAAAATATTATTCATGGTGGAAACTAGATACCCTGCCTAAACCCTTTCTTGATTTTAAAATTTATTACACGATTAGGGTTAAACATTATTTAATCATGTCATAAATCATAATCATTTTTAGTAAACCATAATCTAAGTCCATACATTCATAGTAATACATAAGCATGTTATAAACTTAAGTTTACAAAACAGTTATACTTTAAATTTACATACATGCGAGTACATGCCCACTAGACATCAAAATTATAACGTAAAATCTACACACCGTGAATTATTACTGTAACTTGATATTAACAAAATACTGCTCCTTTCCGCTATTTTACTTTGGAGAACCTACGTGTGAAATAAACATACGCTAAGTACGAACTTAGTGAGGCATAAATTCATTTAACAAACATAAAGTGAAATAATATTCATCATGTGATATCATATCAAGTTCTCTACCTAAGATAGAATAATACTATCAAGGTTTCCATAGTCACTAGATTTTCATGTACATGTCATAAGTTCCTAACTTACTCATGATTCCAATATTCTATCATCATAAAATAAGTCATATACATGGTATAATTCACATAAGCAACATGATACACATACATGACATGATTCATATACATGACACATTTCATTTGTATGACATGATTCTCATACGTGGCATATTTTGTTTGCATGACATGAATCTCATACGTGTCATGATTCATATACGTGATATCATTCGTATACATGACATGATTCAATTACATAACATAATTCATATATGTGACATGATTCATTTATCGTTGCCCAAAGTACACTATATGAGACTGAGGTACGCGAGTCATCTTGATTTGACACCGTAGTGTCTAACGTGAACGTGAAGATGAGTACGTACTCGGGGATGCTCTTTGCTCCCCATAAACTTAAAGCACCTCGACAGTGCACTCGGGCACAGTGGGCGTGGATCCCTAGGGTGCATGTGACACAATCATTTTTTCACCATATATTTTTAATAACTTGGACATGAGGGTGCAGCTGCTAAGGACTCTATGGCATGCCAACTATACCGTGGACACTCTTACATAATACTTGGGCATTTTTTTCATCAATCCATCATCATGATCAATCATATACATAATTATTCATATCACATGCTTCATCATATATATATTCATAGCAACATGGATCAACATACATACATATCAAGTAACATTATTTATAGTTAAGGTTGACTATTCGCTACTCTTTCTATTTATAAATTAAACATGTAAATGCACTCACCTATTTTTAGTGTAGTACAGCCTCACTAAGCCTTACTCACGAATCTTATCCTTCTTTTTATCACTTGGGTCTCCTTCGTTATCTTTTGAAACTGTACAAAACCAATCGACATATACATCACTATTCTTGTGTTCGATTTAAATTTAATACTGCTAAATTAATTTTTGAACATGACTATTCGAATATAAAATTTTTCCCAATACTTGTACAAAATGACAAATTAGTCCCTAAATCTTTAGTGACCAAGCTGAACATTAAACAATTGTTCAAGTCCATTTTTGAACAATTTCCATAATTAATTACTTATTTTGGACTATTTCCTTTTTAGTCCTTCAACTTTATAAAAGTGACATTTTGGTCACTATCTTACTTTTGTACCTTAAATTAATGTACAATTAATCCTTCCACTTAATTCTAACATTCTTATACATTTTCCTTTAACTTCCAAACTTTATTCAATTTAAACCCTAATCAAACTTTCTTTTCAAATTTGGTCCCTTATGTTTCCTTTCTTGACATTTCAATCCTTCAACTTTCATAACATGCTTAAATCTTCAACTCCATCAAATTTCCATAAATTCAAGACAAATCCCTAACTTTTACTAAATTGTTGAATTGGTCCTTAATTTTCCAAAAAAATCATTTTGGTCCCTAATCACCAATTCAAGCTACTTTCACCATAATTCAATGATTTCCATGCTAAAATAAAATTCACAATAATTCCCCCTAAATTTTCCAAATAGCACCTAATTTACAACTAGGGGAAATTATTCAACATATCATCAAAATAGGTCTCCTAACATCATAATTCAATCAGTTTCATCCTTAATTTGACTTTCTAACCAAAAGCCCCAAATTTTAGGGTTAGGGTTTATAATCTATAACATGGAATTTGTCCAATCTAAACCTTAATTCCATGTTTAAATCATCAATTTAACTATCTTCTAGTCTAATTCCATCATCATCTTCAATTTCCACAATCAATCTTCATCCATAACATAACTCATACTTGACTTTTATCAAGCAAAAATACTATCAAAATGAAGAGAATAAAGTGTATAACAATTTACCTAAATAAACTTTGCTTGAAACTAGTCTTGAATTCTTCAAAATTTGAATTGAAAGTTTGAACTTCTTCCTCATTTTTTCCAGAATTCGAACAGCCTTTAGGGTGATAAGATGATTTTTTCTCATCTTTTAACTTATTTAATCCACATGTCATATTTAATGAATTTAAAATTCATTTGATTAGTGAATTTACCATTTTGCCCTTTTATTATAATGGCCAAGATTCAATCTCATCAAAATCAATGGTCATGATTTAATCCATGTGTAAATCTTCTTCCAAAATTGCCCTCAAAGTTTCAAAATATTCATATAATAATATTGTATGAACTTTCCATAATCATTGGAACTGTCTTTAAAATTTCAATTCGATCTGATATATCGATATCCATAAAATACTTCTATTGCGATTTTACCCTTTTCTGAACTATTGAATTTATTCTGAAATTTCTTTATTTCCATATTCAAAAATAAACTCTATTATCCCATAAAACTTCTTTTTTCTAAGGACTTAAACTTAATTTTCCCAACTCAGTCTATTATTCCGATAATTATAGAAAACCTTCATAGAATAAATTTCTCTTAAAATTCCTTTACCGATAATCCATACGAATTTTCTCTACTCTTATTAAGTACAAAATATCAATCAGAAACACTTTTATGGGACCTTCCCAGAGGTCACCTAGCCTGAGCACGCTTAATAATTTTATTCGATCCAAATTCAAATAATATGAGCCTCATACGAAAAATTCGATAACACAAAAATACCACTCTTGGGGGTGAACTATCTATTTACAGGGTTAACTTACATAACTTTTTAAAATTACACTTTGATCCTTGAATTTTTCCAAAGTTTACACTTTAACCCCTAAACTTTCAAAAATTACATTTTAGTCACTAAACAAAAATTGGGATATTACAATTCCTCCCCTTAAGAAAATTCATCATCGAATTTTCAACGTATACTCTTTTCAAACAATTTTGGATACTGCTTTTTCATTTTCTCTTTGGTTTCCCAAGTGGCTTCCTCAACCTTATGGTTCCTCCAAAAGACTTTAACCAGTGGAATTTTCTTATTTCTTAATTCTTTAACTCTATACGCTAGGATTTTCACTGGTTCTTCTTCATAAGTCAGATTCGGTTGCAGCTCAATTTTCTCAAGAGAAATTACATTTGAAGGATCTTATCGATACCTCTGTAGCATGGACACGTGAAACACATCATGAATCTTACTCATATCCGGAGGTAAAGCCAATTGGTAAGCCACTGGTCCAACTCTTTTCAAAATCTCATATGACCCAATAAACCTAGGAATAAGCTTTCCTTTCCGCCCGAACCTTAGTATTTTCTTCTAAGGAGAAACCTTTAAGAACATTTTTTCTCCCACTTCATACTCAATATCTTTTCTTATCTGCGTAAGCTTTTTGTCGATCTAATGCGGCCTTTAGATTATGCTAAATAATCTTTACTTTATTTTCCATATCTTATGTTAAATCAACTCCTCCAACATCTGAGTTATTCTGAACATTTCGATCTTGCAATTTGAACCAATTAAGAGGAGTTTGGCACTTTTTTTCCATATAATGCTTCAAAAGGTGTCATCTTAATACTTGCTTGATAACTATTATTATAAGCAAATTCAGCCAAAGGCAAGTAATTTTCCCATGATCCCGCAAACTCGATCACACAAGCCCATAACATATCTTCCAAAATATGTATGACCCTTTCAAATTGTCTATCTGTTTGTGGGTGAAAAGTTGTACTAAAATTCAATTTAGTACCCATTGCTTCATGTAACGCACCCCAAAATTTCGAAGTAAACCTTGGGTCTCTGTCTGATACTATTGATACTGGGACATCATGTAGTCTTACTATCTCTCGAACATAAAGTTCTACATATTTATCCAGTGAATAATCCATTCGAACTGGGATAAAATGAGCAGAATTTGTTAAGCGATTCACAATGACCCAAATTGAATCCTCTTTACTTAGTGTAGTTGGTAATCCAGATATAAAATCCATCGTTACTCGCTCCCATTTCCATTGAGGAATAAAGATAGGCTAGAGCAATCCATAAGGTACTTGATGCTCAACTTTTACTTGTTGACACATGTTAAGCACTTTGCCGTGAATTCTAAGATTGCTCTTTTCATACCTGGCCACCAGTATCGAGCCTTCAAATCTTGATACATCTATTACTTCTTGGGTGCATAGTCAATGGACTATAATGGGCCTCTATTAAAATCTCTTTCTTCAAGTTGTCATCGTCAGGAATATATACTTTACCTCTGTAATATAGACAACCATTAGGCTTGATCTCATAATCTTATACTTCCCCCGCTTCAGCTTGTCTCCTTCTTTCGAGACATTCTTCACCTGTAGTCTGCATATCCTTAATTCGATCCAATAATGTTGGCTTTAATTGAAATTATGCTATTAAGGAACCATCTTGTCCCACTGATAACTGTGCATTCATCATGCACAGAGTAGAAAATATCTTTCGACTAAGAGCATCTGCGAGTACATTAGCCTTTCCAGGGTGGTAATCGATAACCACATCATAATCCTTTACAAATTCCACTCACCTTCATTGTCGCAGATTCAGATCCTTTTGTGTCATCAGATACTTTAAACTCTTATAGTCCGTGTAAATGTGACACCTTTCACCATACAAATAATGTTGCCAGATTTTCAAAGCAAAGATTACAGTTGCCATTTCCAAATCATGCGTTGGATAGTTCTTTTCATGAGTTTTGAGCTGCCTTGATGCATAGGCTACCACACGACCTTCTTGCATCAGTACGCAACCCAAACCACAATGAGATGCATCACTGTACAAAGTATATTCATTTCCTGGTTTTGGTTGAATTAAAACTGGTGCTTCAGTCATGACTTTCTTTAATCTTTCAAAACTTTCTTGACACCTCTTTGTCCATACAACTGGAATACCCTTTCGTAGCAGCTGGGTAAAAGGCATAGCAATGATGGAAAAATTCTGCACAAAGTGCCTGTAATATCCAGCTAACCCCAAGAAACTCCAAACTTCAGAGACATTTTTCGGTGCCTCCCATTCAAGAATAGCTTGTATTTTCTTGGGATCAACTCTTATTCCTTCTGATGACACTACATGTCCAAGGAAAGTTACTTTTGACAACCAGAACTCGCATTTAGAAAACTTGGCATAGAGTTGCTTATCTCTTAAAGTTTGCAATACCACTCAAAGATGGTAGTCGTGTTCAGCTTCGGTCTTCGAATAAACCAAAATATCATCTATGAAGACTATAACAAACTGATCCAAATAGCACCGGAGCACCCCATGGTGATACACTCGGTCGAATGTAACCCCGATCTAGTAATTTTTGTAATTGAGCCTTTAGTTCCCTTAACTCCATGGGCGCCATTCTATATGGTGCCATTGATACCGGTTCAATTTCGGGATAAACATCAATCCCAAACTGTATTTCCCTATCCGGATGCAACCCTGGTAATTCGTCCAGAAATACATCAGGAAATTCCCTCACAGTTGGGATATCTTCAATTTTCTTAGGAGACTTTTGAGTATCCACCACATAAATTAAACATGCTTTACATCCATTGCATAACAGTCTTTGAGCTTGTGCTGCATAAATTACTGACTCTAAAAAGTTAGTTTTTTCTCCCTCAAAGATTACTTCATATCCATTAGGTCCTTGATGTATCAACCTTTTCTTCTTACATTTTACATTTGCATCATACACAGATAACCAATCCATTCCAAGAATGACTTCAAATTCATGGAATGGAAGTTCCATTAAGTTTGCCGGAAACTTAATCCCTTGAATTTCTAGAGGGCAGTTCTTACATATTCTAGCCTCTCATGCACTATGTCCAAGAGGATTATTGGCAATCACATCACTAGATATTTTCTCCATAGGAATCTTTCTTTGTTCTACTATTTTAGTGTTAATGTATGAATGAGTCAAACCCGGATCAATTAAAGTAAATACTGGTTCACACAAGAGTCAGAGCGTACCTGTAATAATATCCGGGTGATGCTTTTCTTCATCTGTACGAATATTGTACACTCGAGCTGGGGTCCTTAATTCTCTATTTGATGCCACTTCAGAGGCTCCCTGAGTCGAAGTCCTGTGTTGTCCACCACCTCGACCTCGACCTCGGGGATAAGCAGCTACATATCTTTCATACTGGTTCGATTTCTTTACCTGCTCCTCTGGACAATCTCTAATAAAGTGTTCGGTGCTACCACATCTGTAGCAGACTCTTGAACCCACTCGGCAAACTCCCAAAATGCCTTTTTCCACAGGTTTCGCACTCTAGAATGGTAGGCTTTCTCGATCCGGCAGTTGACGTCTGAGCACTTTGCCATTTCTTTGATGAAGGATTCTTTTGAGTGAATCCTAACTCATTTCTGTCCTGAGATCGATTACCTCTACCTCGTTTAGATTGTGTCAAGGTAAAAGTCTCTCCATATCTTTTGAAGCTCGAGAAGATTGAGCTTTGACTCGTTCCATATAGGCTCTTTCCATAGCCTTCGCTCTATTCACAACTTCTTGGAAGTTTGATAAATTCATACCCAATAAAATCTCCTTGGGCCTTGGGTGCAGCTTTTCTATAAACCAATCACATCTAGATTTTTTAGTCGGCATCAACTCAGCTGCGTACCGACTCAGTTTGTTAAAATCTAACTCGTACTCATAAACTGTACGAGTATCTTGTTTAAGATCCAAGAACTGCTGCAACATTTCTCTCTTGAACTGCTCTCCAATATACTTAGCTTTAAAAGCCTCATGGAAAAATGTCCAATTTATTTCAGCAGTGGGTACTAATTCCGTGGCACTAAACCACCATATACAAGCATGTCCTCTCAGTAAGGAAACATCTCCTTCCAACATCTCTGCGTTGGTGCAACCAAGCCCTTCCATAAGGATCTTAACATCATTTAACCATAGGTCAGCCGCCATCGGCCCACCCTCTCCATGAAATTCTGGGGCTCTAAGCTTTTTAAGTTCTTTTGCTATTGATGCTTTAACCGGTACAGTCACCGGAGCTAGTACTACTGCTGGGGGCTGAAGTCTATTTACCATAGCTTCGATAGCTTGTACTAATGCCCCATATTCTTGTGTCGGAGCTCTTTGTTGCATCGGTGGGTCTACTAGGGCAAGAGCGGGAGGTGGAGCCTGCTCAACATCATTGCTCCCACTTTGAACCTCCTCTGGATCCCCGCGATCCCTAGCTTGACGTGACCTAGCACTACTCGACATTATCGTATACTACGATAACCTATTAATATATGTAAGGAGCAAAATCAACTTACACTGATAGTACATTAATAATATTGACATCCTAGGGGCATGCACTTAATAACAAATCACCTTTGACTCGGTTTAACCTCCAGAATCGGTTAAACCTATAGCTCTGATACCAATAAATGTAACACCCTTAACCTATACTCGTAGACCGAATATACATTAAAGATGTTACTGAATTATTAAGAAAACTTGACGATTTTTTTTCATCTTGTAGTGTAACCCTTTTCGATTTGAATTGAAAACTACATCAGCCTATAGTAGTTAGTTTCGACCCTGAATTAATTTATAAAATTTATAAATATTTTTTTGAAAAAAAATATTATTCAGCGTAAAACTAGATACCCTGCCTAGACTCTTTCTTGATTTTAAAATTTATTACACGATTAGGGTTAAACAATATTTAATCATGTCATAAATCATAATCATTTGTAGTAAACCATAATCTAAGTCCATACATTCATAGTAATACATAAGCATGATATAAACTTAAGTTTACAAAACATTTATACTTTAAACTTACATACATGCGAGTACATGCCCATTAGACATCAAAATTAAAACGTAAAATGTACATACCGTGAACTATTACTGTAACTTAATATTAACAAAATACTACTTTTTTTCTGCTACTTTACTTTGGAGAACCTACGTGTGAAATAAAAACACGCTTAGTACGAACTTAGTGAGGCATAAATTCATTTAACAAACATAAAGTGAAATAATATTCATCATGTGATATCATATCAAGTTCTCTACCTAAGATAGAATAATACTATCAAGGTTTCCATAGTCACTAGATTTTCATGTACATGTCATAAGTTCCTAACTTACTCATGATTCCAATATTCTATCATCATAAAATAAGTCATATACATGGTATAATTCACATAAGCAACATGATACACATACATGACATGATTCATATACATGGCATATTTCATTTGTATGACATGATTCTCATACGTGGCATATTTCGTTTGCATGACATGAATCTCAAACATGGCATGATTCATATACGTGATATCATTCGTATACATGACATTATTCAATTACATAACATAATTCATATATGTGACATGATTCATTTATCGTTGCCCAAAGTACATTATATGAGACCGAGGTACGAGAGTCATCTTGATTTGACACTGTAGTGTCTAACGTGAATGTGAAGATGAGTACGTACTCGGGGACGCTCTTTGCTCCCCATAAACATGAAGCACCTCGACAGTGCACTCGAACAAAGTGGGCATGGATCCCCAGGGTGCATGTGACACAATCATTTTGTAACCATATCTTTTTAATAACTTGAACATGAGGGTGCAGCTGCTAAGGACTCTATGGCATGCCAACTATACCGTGGACTCTCATACATAATACTTGGGAATTTTTTCATCAATCCATCATCATGATCAATCATATAAATAATTATTCATATCACATGCTTCATCATATATATATATATTCATAGCAACATGGATCAACATACATACATATCAAGTAACATTATTTATAGTTAAGGTTGAGTATTCGCTAGTCTTTCTATTTATAAATTAAACATGAAAATGCACTCACATGTTTTAGTGTAGTACAACCTCACTAAGCCTTACTCACGAATCATATCCTTCTTTTATCACTTGGGTCTCCTTCGTTTTTTTTTTGAAACTGTACAAAACCAATCGACATATACATCACCATTCTTGTGTTCGGTTTAAATCTAATATTGCTTAATTAATTCTTGAACATGGCTTTTCGAATATAAAAATTTTTCTAAAAATTTTCCCAATACTTATACAAAATGGCAAATTAGTCCTTAAATTTTTATTGACCAATTTGAACATTAAACAATTGTTCAAATCCATTTTTGAACAATTTCCATAATTAATTACTTATTTTGGACTATTTCTTTTTTAGTCCTTCAACTTTATAAAAGTGACATTTTGGTCACTATCTTACTTTTGTACGTTAAATTAATGTACAATTAATCCTTCCACCTAATTCTAACATTCTTATACATTTTCCTTTAACTTCCAAACTTTATTCAATTTAGACCCTAATCAAACTTTCTTTTCAAATTTGGTCCCTTATGTTTCATTTCTTGACATTTCAATCGTTCAACTTTCATAATATGCTTAAATCTTCAACTCCATCAAATTTCCATAAATTCAAGACAAATCCCTAACTTTTACTAAATTACCGAATTGGTCTTGAATTTCCAAAAATTTTCATTTTGGTCCCTAATCACCAATTCAAGTTACTTTCACCATAATTCAATGATTTCCATGCTAAAATAAAATTCACAATAATTCCCCTAAAATTTCCAAATTTTCGAAATAACCCCTAATTTACAAATTGGGGAAATTATTCAACATATCATCAAAATAGGTCTCTTAACATCATAATTCAATAGATTTCATCCTTAATTTGACTTCCTAACCAAAACCCCCAAATTTTAGGGTTAGGGTTTCTAATCTATAACATGGAATTTATCCAATCTGAACCTTAATTCCATGTTTAAATCATCAATTTAACTATCTACTAGTCTAATTCCATCATCATCTTCAATTTCCACAATCAATCTTAATCCATAACAAAACTCATACTTGACTTTTATCATGCAAAAATACTATCAAAATGAAGAGAATCAAGTGTAGAACAATTTACCTAAATAAACCTTGCTTGAAACTAGCCTTGAATTCTTCAAAATTTGGCTTGAAAGTTTGAACTTCTTCCTCCTTCTTTTTTTCCAGAATTCGAACAGCCTTTAGGGTGATAAGATGATTTTTTTCTCATCTTTTAACTTATTTAATCCACGTGTCATATTTAATGAATTTAAAATTCATTTGATTAGTGAATTTACCATTTTGCCCTTTTATTATAATGGCCAAGATTTAATCTCATCAAAATCAATGGCCATGATTTAATCCACGTGTAAATCTTCTTCCAAAATTGCCCTCAAAGTTTCAAAATATTTAAAAAATGCCATCCATGGCAAATGTCCAATTTGCCCTCCAACTAGACTTTATTTACAACAAGTCTTGAAAATTGCCATTCCATCACCAACTAACTAAATCTAGTTAGAATCCAACTAAATGTAATAAAATATTCATAGAATAATATTTTATGAACTTTCCATAATCATTGGAACTGTCTTTAAAATTTCATTTCGATCCGATATACCGATATCCATAAAATACTTCTACTACGATTTTACCCTTTTCCGAACTATTGAATTTATTCCGACAATTCTTTATTTCCATATTCGAAAAATAAACTCTATTATCCCATAAAACTTCTTTTTCCAAGGACTTATACTTAATTTTCCTAACTCAGTCTATTATTCCGATAATTATAGAAAATCTTCATAGAATAAATTTCTCTTAAAATTCCTTTATTGATAATCCATACAAATTTTCCATACTCTTACCAAGTCCAAAATATTGATTAAAAACACTTTTATGGGACCTTCCCAGAGGTCACCCATCCTAATATTTTCCTAGCCTGAGCACGCTTAACAATTTTATTCGATCTAGATTTGAATAATATGAGCCTCGTATGAAAAATCTAGTAACACAGAAATATCACTATTAGGGGTGAACTATCCATTTATGGGGTTAAATTACATAACTTTTTAAAATTACACTTTTGGTCCCTTAACTTTTCCAAAATTTACACTTTAACCCCTAAACTTTCAAAAATTACATTTTAGTCACTAAACAAAAATTGGGATATTACAATTGAATTCAAGTAGTAATGTTGATTTGAGGACTAATTTGCAAAGTTAAGAAGCTTGAACCCTTATCTTTGCATTTTTAGTGACTATTTCGGAAAGAACGAAAAATTAGAGGGAATTATTTTTGACTAATTATTTGATGAAGAAAGTGATACATTAAGGGGACCAAATTGACAAATATCAAAGTAAGGAGAAATTAGTATAAAGTTTGAAGTTATTTATGGGAATTGTAGGAAAACTGAATTTGGCAGTAAGTTTGAAAATTCACCATAAATTCTACAAAAATGGTTAGATGGTGAATTTTATATTGATGTAAATATTTATTCGTCTAGTTTTGTTTAAAACAAACTGTGATTGATTTTGATTCATATAACAAAAGATAAGAATTTTTAAGTGAAAAAGGTTAGAAAATAGAATAGCAGTCTGTTTCGAAATTCAATGCTGGAATTCGACTTTGAAAATTTGGCATAAATCGAACAAATTTAATCTGGGGTTATTAGTTTATATGGTTAAAAAGCTTATCGAATCTAGTTTTGTTTCCAATAAACAAAAACTGATTTTGAGTTCCGAGCTAAAAGATATTATTTTTTAATCGAATAAAGGTCAGAAAAATTACAAAACAGTTTATGTCAGGACAGTCCTATAAATGAGAGTTTGATGAATTTTCATAATTTTTGTAGATTTTATTAAATTATGTGTCTTATACCGTTAGAACCGTTTTGGAATGTAGTTTCTACGGTATAAAGGAGATTAAGATTCAGTATGTATTCTGCCTTGTAGAAGTAAATCTTTGATGGTAGTGCAAGTTGACAGAAAATGGAAATTGAGACAATTTGTGTCTAAAGTTGGTTAGCAAGCTTGGGGGAATTATTTGAAGATCAAAATGGTCATTAGGGACCAAAAATGAGTTTGTGAACAGTATAAGGAAGGAAAGAAATTTATGGAAAATTTTTATGTTGAATGATTAAATAGCTTAATTGAAATATTGTTAGAAGTGAATCTAACAAATGTTTATTTATATTCATGTGATAAATGAAGTTGGATCCGAATCAAAAGAAGGTTCGAGGTACTATAAAGGAAAGGATCAATAGAGCTTAGTGAGGCATAATAATAAATGGACAAGGTGAGTGCATTTTTAAATGTTTGCATTACATTGAAAATGACATTGCATTTCTCTATAATACATGATATGATACATTGCTTGACATGGCAAGCTTGATGGAATACCAGGTACGAATTATTGTTTGCATAAATGATGATCTATGTTTACCATGAATATTTATGATGAAGCATGAAATATGAAATGTCTATATATATGATTGGTTATGATGTTGAGTTGATGATGAAAGAAAAATGCCCAAGTATTGTGTATGAGAGTCCATGGTATAGTTGGCATGCCATAGAGTCTTTAGCGGCTGCACCCTCATGTTCATATTATCAAACAGGTATTGTGACAAAATGATTGTGTCACATGCACCCTGGGGATCCACGCCCACTGTGCCCGATTGCACTGTCGAGGTGCTTCATGTTTATGGGGAGCAAAGAGCATCCCCGAGTACGTACTCATCTTCACATTCACGTTAGACACTACGATGTCATTTCAAGATGACTCGCGTACCTCGATCTCATATAGCGTACTTTGGGCAATGAAAAATGAATCATGTCATGTAAACGGATCTTGTTAGGTATATGAATCATGTCATGAATATGAACCATGCCATGTATATGAAATATGTCATGTATATGAACCATGCCATGAATACGGAACATGCCATGTATATGAATTAAATCACGTATATGAATCATGTCACGTATATGAATCATGACATGTGTACAGATTATGTTACGTATATGAATTATGCCATGTACACGTATCATGTCATGTATGTGAATTAAGTCATGTATATGAATGATGTCACGTATATGAATCGTGCCACGTATATAAATTATGACACGTATATGGATTCTACCATGTATATAATTCATGCTATATATATGAATTATGCCACACATATGAAGTATGTCATGTATGTGAATTATGTCATACATATATATAAATCATGTCATGCATGTGAATTATGCCATGTGTATGAAATATGCCATGTATGTGAACTATGCCATGTATATGATTTACTTGGTAATGATGGAGTATTGGAAACTAGACTAAATTAGAAAAATTATGACTTGCACATGAATATTGACTGACTATGGGAACCTTGTTAGTACGATACTACCTTAGACAGAAACTATGCTAGGTGAATGTATAACATGTATTGCTTTATTTTATGTTTTGATAAATAAGATTATTGCCTCACTAAGTTTGTACTTAGCGTGTGTTTTATTTCACACGTAGGTTCTCCGAAAATAGACTAGCAAGGAGGAGCTGTTAATTGGGAAGATCAAGTTACTATCTGTAAGTACAGTACGTACATCTTTAACGTAATTTGATAGACTAGTGGGTATGTAATATTTTAAGTGGGTAAACTATTTTGTAAGTCTAAGTTTAGAACATATTTATACATTGTCATGGAAGTATGGACTTAGAGAAATGGTTTGCTATTAATAACTATGAATTTTGACGTAGTTAATTGTTGTTTAACCCTGATCGCGTAAAAAATTTGAAAATCAAGAAAAGGTCTAGGCAGTGTACATAGTTTTCACCCTGAATTATATTTTTATTTCAACAACTCAATTATGAATTTTATAAATCAATTTAGGGTCAAAACTAGCTGCAATAGACTGACATAGTTTTTTAATTCAAAACCGAGAAAGGGTTAAACTGCAAGATAAATTTTGGTATAAAAAAATTTACAAGTCAAGATTTCTTTCAACGACTCCGTAACATCTTTAATGTATATTCGTCTTACGAGTATACATTAAGGGTGTTACACGATTTCTCCATATCGTATGGCACCGAAGAAGTTGAAAGAGTTGAACAACTCTAGGAATTATTGGATCGTGGCTTCATCCTCCCTAGTGTTTCACCTTGAGGAGCACCGATGTTGTTTGTGAAAAAAGAAAGACAAAACTATGAGGATGTGCATTGATTATCGGTAATTAAACAAGTTGACAATTTAGAATAAGTATCATTTGCCACAAATTGATTATTTGTTTTATCAGGGGTACTACCGTGTTTTCCAAGATTGATTTGAGGTCTGGGTACTATAAGCTAAAGGTTAACAAGGGGATGTGCCGAGAACTACTTTTTGCATGAGATATGGGCATTATAAGTTCTTGGTGATGCCGTTTGGGTTGACAAATGCACCCCAGCTTTTATAGATATGGTGACCCGGGTATTTCATGAATACTTGGTCATTTTCTAGTGGTGTTCATCGATGATATTCTCGTGTACTCCCCTACTGAGGAGGATCATGATCAGCATCTGCAGATTGTGTTACAAGCTTTGTTAGATGATCAGCTTTATGCTAAGGTATTCATATAAACCCACAGAAGATTGAGGCAGTAGTAAATTGAAAGCAACCCAAGTCAGTGTCAGAGGTTTGTAGTTTCTTGGGGTTGATCGGTTATTATCGTCAACTTGTGGATGGCTTTTCGAAGATCGCTGCTTCGTTGGAAAAATTGTTGGAAAAGGATGTTCATTTTGAGTGGACGGAAGGAAGGCAGCAAGCTTTCGAGAAGTTGAAGGAAGCTTTGACACAAGTTCCAATCTTGATTCAACCTGAGTTAGGAAGAGAGTTTTTACTCTATACCGATGCATCTTATGTTGGGTTGGGATGCATGTTGATCTAAGAATGGAGAGTTGTGGCTTATGCATCTCGACAACTGAAGGTGCACGAGCGCAACTATCCTACGCACGATTTGGAGCTTACTGCGGTGGTTTTTGCTTCGAAAATTTGGAGACATTACCTTTATGGTGAGAAGTGTCTTGTTTATACAGATCATAATAGTTTGAAGCATTTGATGTCGTAGAAAGAGTTGAATCTTAGGCAACGTAAGTGGTTGGAGTTGCTTAAGGATTATAATTTGACGATCAAATATCACCTGGGTAAAGTTAATGTTGTAGCCGATGCCTTGAGTAGGAAAGTTGCGATAGAGCTAAGGGCAATGTTTGCAAGGTTGATGGTGGCGCGAGATGGAGGTTTGTTGGCTGGAATGCAAGTTAAGCCATTGTTGTAACAGATAATTGAGGCAAAGCAACCGTATGATGATTCATTGGTTCCAAATGTTAAGGATATTATGGAGGGTAATCCGACATATTTTTGTTTCAATGATGATAGGGTTTTGTGCTTCAAGAGTCGAATAGCAGTGCCGGAAGATGTTGAGTTGAGGCACACTATTTTGATTAAGGCCTATTCTAGTCCTTTTGTTATGCATTCGGGTAGTACAAAGATGTATCGAGATTTAAAGAAAGAGTATTTTTGGGTTGGTTTAAAGAAAGATATGGCAGATTTTGTGGTCCGTTGTATGGTGTGTTCACGGGTTAAAGTAGAGCATCAGCTTCCCTCTAGGTTGTTGCAACCGTTGAGGATAACAGAATGAAAGTGGGAAAGAGTAACGATGGATTTTGTGTTAGAATTTCCTTTGAAGCTGTCTAAGAAGAATGCAATTTGGATTATTATTGATTAGTTTACGAAGTGTGTACATTTCCTGCCAGTGCATACAACGTATACGTTGGATAAATTGGCAGATTTGTATATTACAGAGATTGTAAGGTTGCATGGTGTGCCTAAATCTATTATATTAGATAGAGTTCCGCGTTTTACGTCAAGGTTTTGGGAGAGTTTACATAGAGCGTTGGGTTATTGAACTTCAGTACTTTGTATCATCCTCAAACGGATGGTCAGACTGAACATGTTATCCAAGTCTTGGAGGATATGTTGCGGTGTTGTATTATAGATTTCCAAAGGTCTTGGGATAAGCAACTGCTGTTAATGGAGTTTGCTTATATAATAGTTATCAGACGAGCATTCAAATGGCTCCGTATGAAGCTTTGTATGGTAGAAGGTGTCGTACGCCACTTTGTTGGGCTGAGGTAGGAGAGAAATATATTACAATGCCTGATGTGTTGAGAGGTACTAAAGAGAAGGTGAAACTCATTAGTGAATGGTTGAAGTCGGCTTCGGATCGACAGAAATTCTACTCAGATTTGAAGCGTAGGGAGATTGAGTTTGTAGTTGGAGATAAATTTTTCCTTAAGGTTTCACCCTGGAAGAAGGTGATGAGGTTTGGACGTAAGGGTAAGTTGATTCCAAGGTTTATTGGGCCTTATGAAGTGTTGGAATAGACTGGTCTAGTGGCTTATCGTTTGAATTTGCCGACGGAATTGGAAGGGATACATGATGTTTTCCATGTGTCAATGCTTCAGAAGTATAGATAGGATCCTTAGCATGTTATGCCTAGTGAAGAGATCAGTTTATTTGGATTTGACCTATGATGATGAACCAGTGAAAATCTTGGACACTAGTAGCAAGGTACTTCGTGGGAAGACGATTTAGCTAGTGATGGTGTTGTGGCGACATCGAGGAGTCGAAGAAGCCACGTGGGAAAGTAAGGTGGACATGAAGAAGAAGTTTCCTTATCTTTTCCCTTCAGATAAATTTTGAGGACGAAATTGGGCCTAGTAGTTAGCTAGATAGATTAGACGGTTCAGGTGAACCATATTAGGCGGATCGAGCTAGTTTCAGGAAATAAATTCAAATAAATGGTTTTAGCTAAAATAAAATATACAAAAATGATCTAAAATGTTTAATTGATATATTAAAAATAATTGAGTTGGCAATTTGATGAAATAAATTCAAATTAAATGGCATTTTAGAATGGTGACTAAAGTATAAAGTTTTCAAAACTGTTTTTGTTGACTAAATCGTAAAAGGGTTAAAACTTAGAATTTTAAGGAGCTATCATACCAATGTTTTTAATCAGACTTTTCCCTTAATTTAGGTTATTTTTAAATGGTTTTAAAATGGTTATTAGTATATAAACGCGCTCAAAAATAGGCAGCAACACAATACAAGTCTCTCAATACCCAAGGCCACAGTGCCCCTTTATTGCTACTAAAGTATATATATGTAAACATACTTTGCATATCCGAAATCTTGGAAGATCCCTCGCCCAAATGCTTCCTCCAAAGCTTACTTGTCTGTAAGGATGAGAATGGGGTGTAAGCAGAAGATGCTTAGTGAGGGATGCTCAAAACACTCATCAATGCAATTAAAACCAAATTTTAAAATCAAGCATTAAGGCTAAATAATCAATTGATAAATCTTCAATGCTTTTACGAATATTTCTCAAAACATATCAAATCATATGCTTTCTAATGTATCATGGATTACATGCATAGTCTCATATGCAAAACCTCAACTTAAGCTTCCATATGCATAATCGTTTCAAATAGCATAACTTAAGGAGCATCACCATCATAAGTCACATCTTATCCATCTTACATATTCAACATGATACCTTATTTTATATATATTGAAATTAGAGTGACCAAAACCATTTCTTCCAATTTTGTGAAAACACATCGGATACTCAGATTTCTGTGGTGGTGTCTTTAAACACACCTTTTTCCTTGGTGGTACCTTTAAACACACCTTTTATCCACCAGCCAGAGTAACCCCTCAACGGCTGCGGTTCTCAATGGTTGGAGATTACCCCTCGACGTGACTCATGATAGTGTACTTTAAACCCTATGGCAAGCCAACTATATCCGATAGCATTTATTTCATTGCCACTTAGTCAGTATACACTCTTAAACCATGTTACCTCATTGTTATTCCATATACAACATATAAACCAATTTCCAATGCAATAATCATGTTTGAAAACCATGTAGTTTTCCCTTTTAGAAACCCTTTTCCAAATCTCATAGGCATTCATACAAATCATCATTTGCATTGCATTCTCATGGAAAATTACATATAAAACAGTAGGTAACAAACCATTCTTGCAATTAAAACATAAGCTAAATCATCATGGATATAAAACTAAGATATTGAGAGAAATTCACCTTTTACTTACTTCTGAGACTAACCAAGCTTTCTAGGCTTAAGTTAAACTCCCAAGATAACTTTTCAAACCTCTAATATGCTACAAAACGCAATTCCACTCACCTACAACACAAAGCTCCTCTTACCGATGTGAAAATAACTGTTCTACGCCTCCAATCCTTCGTTAATCATTGTAGGATCAATCTCCCCTATTTTATTCACATTATAACAAATGATTAATACATCATTGTGCATCCATAATCCCAGCAACATTAATTCCCAACATCACCTCACCATTCACAATCAAACTCCTTCCGAAAACAACCAAAAATACCTCCAATTCCAACCTAAACAAAGCCCAACCATAAACTAACGATTTGAAACACTTATCATCATCAATTAATATCTAAAAACACTTACATCATCACCTTGCATCACCAGCAACCTATTAAGACCATAAACACCTCTAAATCTAACCATTAACAACCAAGAAAATTAGCAATTCAACTAGTTTTGGGATTTCTTTTGTAAATTTCATTAAAATACACTTTAGATGTGATATAAATCAATCAAGATCACTAAGATTCAGTTTCATAACAAAGATCTATCAATTTCTTATTAAAACCAATATTAAATCTTTTAATCTTGATTTAATCATCAACACATATCAAAAATCAATTACAAAGGATCAAGAACTTGGGAATTTCAGTAAAGAACTTTTAGTTAGAGGAGAGAAACGAAAATCACCTCTAATGGTAGACTTCTCCCTTAATTGGCATGACTTGAGTGAAATACCGAAAAAGATGAACAAGGTTTGATATAGAAATGAAAGAAATCAATCGGGGAATGAAAATGAAATCGTAAAGAATTGATTCCTAGAAATTTTAGAAGAATAAATGTAGTTTGGTTGCTAGGAAAAGTTGAGAGAACAGTTGAAAGCAAAAGTGGTTACATGAGAAAAATGAACTAGCTATTAAAACCAAATTAGTTTAATCCATTTTATTTTTATTTCTGTCATGGATGTATTTTAAGATGTTGAAGTTTGTTTTGGCGGCTTGGGAAGGATTTTGCATGTTTGGGTAGAGATCATGCCTATAGGATCTTACTCATGTTTCCCATGCATTGATTGTTGATTTTTCATATGTAGATTTGTGATGATATGATGTCCCTTGATCTGTATGATGATTAGTTGATATTTGGATGTTGTTTCATTGAGCCAAAGTTTCATATGTTAGGTCAAGATGTCATTACAGGTCTAGTTGTACAAATACGGGTACACTGGGTCTTGATAGGCTCAATCGGGGAGAAATTTACATAGGGGTATCGGTACGCCTAGCTGCTATATCAGTACGCCGCTTTGAATTTTAAGGTAGGTATCAGTACACAGGCAACTTTACTGATACCAGTTTTAGCTACTGGAATCCTTTGATGCAAAATTCATCTACGTATATAGGTACTCGAGGTACCGTATCGATACCCTATGCTGACATGGACAGGTACCGATACGGGTACTAAGTGTATCGGTACCGAGATAGTTTTTTGGTATTTTCTTGCTGAAGTTTGAATCTTTGCGAAAAGGTCACTGTTTTATACCTTGTTCAATTTATTATGACTTTGTGATGTAATTCAATGAACGTACACTTATTAGCATGTAATAAACCTAATTAAAGGTTGGTAACTTCAAATGCATGTTTGGCCTTCAAATTATTTGGAATTACTTTTAGTCCCTAAGTAACATAGTCGACTATTGGATGGCTATTTCATGAGAGTATTTGATGACGTAAGTTCTCTGTTGTTGCAGCATTCACCATAGGGTATAAAAATGCATCTAGACAAGATAAAAACAAAAAATATATGGACCGGTTTAAGAGGATTAGTTTGGGTTTGTTTTGACAAACCTAATGTAGCTTTCGTAACTCAGTGTTTACGGTTAGGTCGGGGTACATAGGTTATACCTTTTCCAACCATTTCTTCATCTTCTTGCTATTCAAGGCCAAGATCAGATCTTTGTCTTCTAGAGAGAATTTTAATTTGATAGTTGAGGTGTTAAAATCCCCATCCAAGGATCTACATAAATAGGTAAAGATCATTCAAAATGGTGGTGAGTGGAGAAAATGTGTTTTTGGTGGGGGTTGAAGAAGATGAACGAGAATGGGAGATTTAACCCTATTTCTTGTTGTTAAGTTCTTTTGTTGTCATTATAATTCCTTCTAGCAATGTTGTAATTCGTTTTACAACATTTCCTTATAGTGAAAGTGGTTGGAGAAGCTTCTAAGGCTCAAGGGAAGAAGAAGGCTTGAGGTCTTGGGTAAGGAGCTCCATTGTTGCTGTAGGAATAAGGTTAGTACACCTATAACTACTTTATTTCATGTACATCCTAAGGATGATTCCTTATAATGCTTGATTTGGGGTTCTTGGTATTTTTGGTTGTTTAAGACATGTTAATGGCTTAATCCATATTTCATGTTTAAACTAGGTAAAAATGGTAGTAAACCACCTAAATCAACCCACATAACCTGTAGGTCTATTTTAGGGCCTTGCCTTAAGGATTTTGGGTTGTTGGGAGTATTTTTGAGCTCCAGAATACGAATTCTAGGCTCGAGTACTAGTACGCAAGGTGTCTGTACCGATACCCCATCCTCAACATGATAAAAACATATGAACTATGAGGGGAGTGCCAGTACGGGCATCAATCTGTACTGGTACAAGGCTCAAGGTATACTAGTACAGGTTGTCCCATATCAATACTCACTATTACATTAGAATTCCAGTGAACAACTTTTGTACCAATACACGTGGAATCATATCGATACCTGATAGGCCTTAGCGATACTTACAATCGAATATCGGTATTGAGTGCCTATTTAATTCCTCTCTTTGGTGCACGTACATTGGTACGCAAAAGGCAAGTACCTGTACCCAGTGTATCGTACCGGTATGTGAGCTACGGTATCGATACCAACTAGGCAATCTGCCCAAAAATGTTTGTTTTGAGTTCAACATACCAATAAATGGTAGATTATGACTTAATAGACTCCTAGTAAGGTAAAATGAATCGTAAAACTGAGAAACCAAGAATTTACCCTTATATACGAGCATAACAAGTAAGAACATGGTAATTGGAATGAGTGACTTGTAATTGTTAGAAACCTTAGGGTCGCTTGCTGGTATGTTATTGTTGTGTTCCATGTGGGCACTTGATTTTACTGAGTCACTCAGTTGGTGGGATCCGGATACTTAGGAAATGTGTTGCAACACTATGGTAAATGGTACCAAACGTACATTACCAATGCTTTGTGTCCCGGGGCATCATTCAAAGATACTCGAAGGGTAATTCAGCGTATAAAGTGTATGTTCCCGGTGCTTTGTGTCCCTAGGCCTCACTCCGAGTGTACTTTCCTGATGTCGTGTCCTCGAGCCTCACTCAAGTTTTGTATGGTTGATTCTTTAGAATGCTATAAAGTATATGCATGCTTGCTTGTTGATTAAGCATGTGTTTAGGCAACTAGTGATAGCACCTCATATTTACCTTTATGCCATATCATCATTTCTAGTTACATGCTCATAATTATGATTTGCTTGAAGCATGGTAGAGTGGAAGTGTATCCACCAAGCTTAGTAAGCTCTGCATTTAGAATTTTTTTTTTTGTTCGAAAGTTTTTAGGTTTGCACATTGCATTGAGGAGCAACATTGGAGTAGGTTTCAGCGCATCGCTTGTTTAGAATACAACACTTAGATTTTATTGGGCTATGTATTCGTAAGACCCTATAGTAATATCTGTAACTCTTATTTTGGATTTGTATTGAGCAAGTCGAATGTTTAATATTTTAAATTATATTGGATCTCCCTTTTAAACGTTTTAACTTAATTATCTATGTATGTTTAAACTGTTGGATTTTAAATGATTTTGGAAATCAAATCTTTTGGGCTAAGCTAGGTTAAAAAAATTTATGGCGATGGGTTAGGCTTGAGGTCCAAATGTGATAGTCGGGGTTTAGGGTGTTACATATAGTTGTATTAGAGCTTAGGTTTATCCAGTTCTAGGAAAGCCCTGAGGTGGTAAAGAGTCGTGAATAGGTGGCTAGTGAATACATACCCATAAGTCAAAGTCGTACTTGATTTAAGATGAAATTTGATGGTGTAATCTTGTTTCTTTCCTTGTGCAAAAAAATCATCATGCCTAGAGGAGCACATGAACATGATGAGAGTTGGGGTTCTCATGAGGAGAATTATGATGATGAGTACGTCACTAACATCGAGAAAGAGTCAGGGGATGAGAGGGGCCAGCTATTGCACCCATTTGCAGTATGCCCTTCACCATATTATTTGTGCCATTTCTAGGCCTTTGGCTACCCCTCGTGAGACACTAGTACAAATGCAGCTTGATTTTGAAGAGAAGTTGGCGTGTGTTACTTCTCTTTTAAAGGAGAATGCTCGATCTTGGTAAGAGACAATAGAGTTGGGGTGGCATCCCTACCAACCCACAAGAGAAGACTTCCTTAAAGAGTTTCAAGGGAAGTACATTGGTGAAGCTCACATTGATAGCCCAAGAGATCGATTCAATAATCTGGTTTAAGGAAACTGGTTTGTCTTTGAGTATGAACAAAAGTTCTTTTAGTTGAGTAAGTTTACCCAAGAATTGGTTAGTAATGAGAAGCTTAGATGCAAGAAATTCAAATAAGGTCTAAATAATGAGATCTGAATGTATTGACTGCCTCCCCATCGGGAATATTTTCTAAGTTAGCCTTTAGTGACAAGACACTTGAGCAGGTGGCTAGCCTGACGTATGATCAGCCTAGTGGATAGGGAGGTTCAGGTGGGAGGACTCAAAATTTCTCTAACAATTCTCAGTCCTGCACCGGAAGGAACAAAGGCCATTAGAACAAAGGAAGAGGAGAATCAAATTAGAATGTGAGATGATAAGTGCTATGGGTATGTCATAGTATACTATAGATGTGGATTACCAGACCATTTTGTGAGAGATTGTCATGTTGCTGCCGACGCTGCCCTAGTTTAGACTCATAGAGCTTCTTATAAAGCCTAGAGGGGTCAAGGTTTTTTTAGATGAGGAGTGAGTCATACGTCTGGACATCAGAGTAGGGAACGATTCAGTCCACTAAAAGGGCACCACTGAGATAGTATACGGTCAAGGCTCAGGGGGAGTGTGAGGCTACTAACGTCATTTTAGGCAACTTTACCTTATTTTCAGTTCCTATTATTGTTTTATTAGTTTAGGGGTCTACCCATTCTTATATTCATAGTAGGATTTCCTATCAGTAGGGTATTGTTGTCGAGGATCTTGAAGTTGGGGTTCATGTGAGTAGTCCCTTGGGGTATTATGTTTTGGTAGATAAGGTGCTCAAGAGATGTCTGATTGAATTTTAGGGTTTAATATTCCTAACTAATTTAATGGTACTTCTATTATAAGAGTTTGATGCTATTTTGGGAATGGATTGGTTGTTCAAGCACGATGTGGGCTTGAGATGTAGGGCTAAATGTCTTAAGCTTCGAGGTTTAGATGGGGCTAGGTTGATAGTGAGAGGTGAGAAAAATCATTTCTTTTCCAATGTAGTGTCAGCAATGGCGACACAAAAGATGATTCAGCAATGTGTAAAACCTTCTTGGCTTATTTGTTGATACGAGAGTTGAGAGCCCGATGTTGTAGAGCCTTCAGACTGTGAGAGAGTTTGTCGATGTGTTCTTAGTGGAATTACTAGACTACCCCCAGATCGTAAGCTAGAGTTTCATAATGAGATAATGCCGAGTATTGCATCAGTGTCCATTGCTCCTTACCACATGGCACCGACAGAATTAAGAGAATTGATGAATCAGATTCAAGAGCTGTTAGAGTGAGGATTTATCTGATTGAGCATCTTGCCATGTGGTGCACCAGTCTTGTTCATCAAAAAGAAAGATTGACTAGCCAATTTACCTCTTCTTGTTGTTCCTCATCGACCGGTTCTTCATACTCTTCAGGTTCCTCTTGATCGGCAATGTAGTTGCCGAGGCAACTAAATTCCTTGTCGAAGTTAAACTCTGTCGTGGCATGAAGAAGTTGACATTCTTCTGGATCATTGGCATGCCTTAGTGTTTGGAACACATTTAGTTTAACTTGCTGGTCATTCACCCTCATTGTGAGTTCTCCCTTTTCAACATCGATCAAGGTTCTCCCTGTTGCTAGGAATGGTCTCCCGAGAATGATGGATGCATGCTCATCTGCTTCACAATCCAAAACAATAAAGTCAGCGGGAAAAATAAATTTATCAACTTTTACCAGTATGCCCTCGATTTTCCCTCTGGATGCACATAGGATCTGTCGGCTAGCTGCAGCATAACTGTTGTAGGTCTTGCCTTCCCGATTCCTAGTTTCTGGAAAACCGATTTAGGCATCAAGTTTATGCTAGCCCCAAGGTCGCATAATGCTTTCCCGACATAGTGATTTCCAATGGAACAGGGTATTGTGAAACTTTCGGGATCCTTCAACTTGGGTGGCATACGATTGTGCAACATTGCCATGCATCCCTCTCATTTGCGGCAATCTGTTTCAAACTCTCCTAGCCTTGTTCTCTTGGACACAATGTCTTTAAGAAACTTGGCATAGTTTGTCATTTGTTCAATTGCTTCCACCAATGGCAAGTTGATGTGGACTTGCTTTAGGATATCAAGAAACTTCTTGAATTGGTATTCTTGCTTTTGTCGCTTCAACCTTTGTGGGAATGGTGGTGGAAGTCAGATATCTTCGATCCTTTCATTGGTTTGAAACCTGATTGACGGCATTACCGGGACAACTGGAGTTGCCGAGGCGTTATCAATTGGGGTTGCCGAGGCATGCTTATCGCAAGTTGCGAGAGTGTGTCTTTATCGTCGGTTGCGAGGCATGCTTATTGCCGGTTGCCGCGGCAATTCCTGGTTCAGCATCTGAGGCTTTGCCGCTAGGTTCGTCTTGATCTTTTTGTGGAGTTTTGTTTGATGAGCGGGTTTGAACCTCTCTAAGTTGTTGGCCACTTCTAGTGGTGATTGCCTTACATTGCTCATGGCCAGTTCCTCTTGCGACTTCAGTATCACTAGGTAAACCTCCTTGCGGTCTAGTATTCAGATTTTGAGCAAACTGTCCGACTTGATTTTCCAATGATTTGATTGCCGCCTCTTGGTTTTGCAATCTCATCTCGGTCCTGTTAATAAAAGCATCAATTCTTTTTATGAAATTACTATTCTCAGCCATATAAGATTCAGTTTTCATCATAAAAGCATTTAGAGAATTTTCCAAAGAACTAGATGTCGTTGGTTGTTGCTGTGGCAACTATTGCCGTGGCATATTCTGTTGGAATCCCGATGCTTGTGCATTCTGATTGTTCTGGTTTAGAGCATTGTTGGGATTACTCCATGAAAAATTTGGGTGCTTCTTCCAAGCTGGATTGTATGTATTGGACATCACGTTGTTGCTCCGATTGTAATTCCCCACATAGAAGTTGGATTCCGGATTCTGCATACATTCAGAAGAATTATGGTTATCACCACATAACTCACAAAAAGAATCCATTACCTTGACCTCATGTGTGTTGTTTGGTTTTTGCATGTTCTGGACTGTTGCGCGTAATAAGTGCTACGCAAATGTGCAAGTATACACGTCGCAAGTTATAGTATAAAAGATATCGTCTCCACAGGGATTGGTGCTACTTCAAGAATCTAGTCTCTTGCACTGTAAAAATAAAAACACAAATAAAAGATTATAGAAGTTTAACTAATCTAGAAAGCAAATAAGTAAAAGAAAAGATGAATTCGAATGAGAGAGATAGGCTAGGTTATCGTGAGTTGAGGTGTGATAGCCGATTGGATTGTCTTGGTAAAAGAGTGCACGGGCAACTCAGTTGTCGTGGCAACTTGCACGACGGGGTTGCCTTGGTAACTAATTAATGGTTGCCTGGGCGACTAGTTGGATAACTACTTGGGCGACTGGGCAGCAACTTCAAGGTTCGGCGGAGCGTTCTTCAATGGTTTCTTCTTATCCCTAAGTCGAAACTCTAGCTACTTGTGCATGCCTTGATAATACATCCCTGCGTGAATCAAGGGTGAACAACAACCAATCTTGCGCTCCTCTTAGCCGTTGAAATCCTTAACTTATTCTTAAGCCGGATTAATCTTCACCATCATTGGATTGCATAAAGATCATATTCATTCGTTTCTTGAATCTAACTCTCCCGATATTAGATAAATGGATGAAATCACGAGATCCTCTCCCAATTCACTCGCAAGCAATAATAAGAACCAAGAATGAATAAACCTTGAAATAGAAAAGTGCAAGCTCTTATTACCTAAACAAAAACCAATAGTTTCTCACAACCACAAAAGACAATAACCATAGCCAAGTAAATTTAGTTCATGGCTAGGTTCCAAAGAAACACAAGATAAACAATCCCTAGCATGAACCCAATCGAACAAGGAAGAAAAGCTGAAGCTTGTCGAAAATTCCCCTTTGCTTCCTCTCTTGGTCTTGTCGAAATTCTCTCTTGCTCTCTCTATGCATCTTGTCGAAATCTCCTTGATATTTATAGGGCTAGGCCAAAGTCCTTCTTTGAGGAGGAGTTTGAGTTGGAGTTAAATTATCTTTAAAGAATATAATTCTTTATTATAATTTTATTCCTATTAGAACTTCTCCTATCTTCTTGGAATTTAATTCTTCTTTAATCTCTGCATGGCAATCAAATTCCTTTGGGCTTGGGCCTTGCTCCATGTCATCTTGGGCTTGTAAAGTCATGAATTTCGACATCCCTATTGCATTTTGTCTTTGTCGACAAATGCCATGGCAACTGGCTCGGCGTCTCCTTCATGCATTGCCCTGACAACTAGCTCGGCATATCCTTCATGCATTACCCTGGCAACTAGCTCGGCATTGCTTTGGCAAGTGATCCTGCACATACACACACAAAGCACACCAAAGCAGCATCTTTTCCACAAAAACTACCAAGTTATGTAATCAAGCTCAACGATGGAAGGAAACATGGATTAATGCATGAATGGCTAACTATGCAATTAATATGAGCCTAAGTCTAACAATAATATGGGTAAAAAGGGTAAGAAAAATAGTATTTTTGAACACTTATCACACCCCCAAACTCGAACTATTGCTTGTCCTCAAGCAATGCAAACTCATAATTACCTGCCAAGACTTCAATTTTCACAAACTCAGCTTTGAACTTGATTTCAATTCTCTGAACCGGGGCACAAAGTATGATTGGCTTTTTATTTTTCAGAAAACTGAGGAATTACTCGGAATCAAACTATAATGCTTGTGAGTTTGTGCGGAGTTGTGTGCAAGTTGATTTTTCGGATTCTATGCAAACAATAGGTTTTCAAATTACTTCATTGGGTTCTTTTTAACATGTTTTAACTAGAGCCAATTTCGGGCACCTCTAGTGTTTTATTTTTAGTTTTCTTAAGTTAATTTAATCGACTAGAGCCGGTTTCGGGCACCTCTAGTAAAAAAATTTTTTTAACGCCTCCTAGAGCCAGTTTCGGGCACCTCTAGTGATCAATTTTTTAGCATATGCTAGAGCCAATTTCGGGCACCTCTAGCATTCATCCAATTTTTATTCTAATCCCCCAATTAGTTAATTATCAACCTAAGTTTACTAGAACTCCTTAAATCAATCAAACCACAACTGTGTTTCATCAAATTTAGCATCATAGTAAAATTCTAAGTTTTTCCATGGTTATCCTAGAATAAAAATTCTATCAATTAAGTGCATTGGCAAAGTCATCATCGAATATTCATCAAATCTAAGCAATTCTTGTTCCAATTAAAGGCATGGCAAACAATTTATGTATCCTAAATGTAATACTTAAGATTAATGTAACTAAACATGGTAATTACTAATAACAATCCCCCCCAAACTCGAGTGAGGCATTGTCCTCAATGCATGCATAAAAATAATGAAAAATAAAAATAAAAATGCATACGAGGACTTACTCCGAGAGTTCGTCATCGTAGATGATTAGTTTCCTTCTAGTTGGCGTCTTGATTTTCTTGCTTGAACGCGATGGTTGTTTTCTTGTTGCCGGTGGTGGAATCGATCCTCGTACGGGGTTGTCCTCATCATCCTCTTTATCAATGTCAATGGCTTTTCGCTTGGAGGATTCAATTGGTGCGGTCTTTATTGGTTCAATGGAGGACTCGTTCGAATCTGAAAAATCAGAAAATGATTCCGTAGGAGTTGATTCGGGCATAGGTGCTTTACCTTTGGCTTTTGCAGTGGTTGCCGGGGCATCGTCAGGGTTGG
This sequence comes from Hibiscus mutabilis, assembly GCA_019671005.1. Classification (NCBI taxonomy): domain Eukaryota; kingdom Viridiplantae; phylum Streptophyta; class Magnoliopsida; order Malvales; family Malvaceae; genus Hibiscus; species Hibiscus mutabilis. The sequence continues at coordinate 30,117,557 of CM033726.1, read as the reverse complement.
TTGTCGTGGCGTCAGCTTCCTTGGTTGCCGTGGCGACTGCTTCATTGGTTGCCGGGGCAAGAATCTCGGCGGGAAAGATTGGGAACGGCACACGATTGTCCGGGTACTTTTCTAGGATGACTTGAGTGATGGCATTGTTGTGCTCCTTCATGTACCGCATGAACATTAGTTGCCGATCTTCAATTTGCCTTAGGCGGCTTGCCAATGGGTGCAAAAGTGCTTCAAAGTGTCCCGGGATTAATGGCCGAGTTGCCCTGGCGTTAGGTGCTTGGGCATTAGGGATTTCCGCGACGGCAGGGGTTGCCGTGGCAATTGGAGGCCTTGAAGAATCTCCCGGTGCCTCTCCCATTAGCTTCCGGATTAGTGTTATATTCCAACCAGACTTGGGTAGGGCCTTTTCATCGGTGGACTCACTCGGGACATGCATCTCCTTGCAAAGATTAGAAATTAAGCAAGGGAAGAAAAGATAACCCTTATCTTTTGAGCTACATACAAAAATCTCATCACAAATAATTTTTCCAATGTTAATGATGCGATTATGCAAAATAGAATGTATGAACAAAAGACGTGGTATATCAACGATAGTATTGTGTGTGGAGGGCATTAAAGAAGTTTTATCAAACTTATTCCATAGTTTTGCCTCGGGTTTAAGCCGAAGGCGATTTACCGTGCCCTTGTATTTACCGTCGTTCCAATGAGTTCCCGGTTGAGTGAGTTCTTGAAGCACCTTGTCGAGTTGCTTGGGATTGATTTGGTCAACGAAGGCTTGATGCTCGTCCTTCTCAATGTAAAGTCCGTAAAAGGTGTTGATGCTTTCGGGACTTATAAGTATGGCCTTGTCACGAACAAATACATAAGGATTATCTGGGTTAGGTGAGTGAGCATAGAATTCTCTTACCCATGAGATGTTACCCAGTTCCGGTTGATGGCAAAAGATTTGCCACTTTTGATGTGCAATCCTCTTGAAGATGAATGGTTCAAGGCCGAAATCTTGATGAGAGTTGGAGTATTCAAAGCCTTGTTCTTCATGAATCTTCCGGCTTTCAAACTTGGATTGAAATCTTTCTTGAACCGCCGGTGTAGCAAACTTCTTTTATCTTGGTTCTTTGGAGGAACTTGGATGAACTAAAAGTTTAATCTTGGATGCCATGTATGATCTTGGTTGTGAGTAAAAAAAAAGAAAAGAAAAGAAAAGAAACTAAAAAGTTGCAAGATAGAAAGTAGGAATAGGTTAAGGGTGATGGGTTTTATAGAAAAGATAGGTGGTTGGGATTGGGGGAAATCGAAAAAAGGGTTTAGGGTTTGGTAGGGATTTTCGACAAAGGGGTTTTGGTTAGGATGAATTGGAGGCTTTATATAAGCCTTAGATTCAGCCCATTAGTTTCCTTGTTGAAGATGTTTTCCTACTTGGTTTAGAATTCCTTCTTTCTCTTGAACTTCATTTCCTACAATTCAAAAACAAATCAAATAAGGATTAAAATTAAAGATAAACTAATAAAGAAAATAAATAAAGATGTGTAATAGGATTCTTAGACTTGAATAAAAAAAATCTATCCTAAAACTACTAATAATCGGCAAAATAATAAAATAATAAAAAAATCGAAAAAAAAATGAAAAATAAATAATTAAATAATCGACAAAAACAAAAAATAAAAATAAATAAAAATAAAAATAAAAATATCAAAAGGGAGAGCATGCTCATGCATCTCCTAAATTGACCACTTCCTTGTTACGTTCCACATAGGCACCATTGTAGTGCTTCAATCTTTGTCCATTAACTTTGAATTCATGGTTGTCAGAGATGGACTTGATTATCACGGCACCATGAGAGAATGGTTTGACGACTTCGAATGGTCCCGACCATCTTGATTTTAGCTTTCCCGGGAAAAGTTTTAGCCGAGAATTGAATAGGAGAACTAGTTGCCCTGGCGTGAATTGCCGTGGCAATAGTTTCTTGTCATGCCATCGCTTTGTTTTCTCCTTGTAGATTCGTGCATTGTTATAGGCGAGTGCACGAAATTCTTCTATCTCATTGAGATCCATCAAGCGCTTTTGTCCGACACTTTCCCAATCCATATTCACGGTCTTGATTGCCCAAGACGCCTTGTCCTCGATTTCCACCGGTAGATGACATGTTTTACCATAGACCGACGGAAGAAGGGACATACCTAAGGGTGTTTTGAATGCGGTCGCGATATGCCCAAAGTCGTCATCTAGTCTTAATGACCAATCCTTCCTTGAGGGATTTACAACTTTCTCGAGTATTCCCTTCAACTCCCGGTTGGAAATTTCTGCTGCCCGTTGGTTTGTGGGTGATATGCCGTGGCGATCTTGTGTGATATGCGAGCGTTGCAACATCTTGGCAATTAGTCTGTTGTCAAAATGCTTGCCCCCGTCACGATAATTGCTCTCGGCATCCCAAACCGTGTAAATATGTTTTTCTGCAGGAATCGTTGCACGGTCTTGGAATCGTCGTTGGGAACTGCAGCTGCCTCTACCCATTTAGACACATAGTCGACGGCGAGTAAGATGTAGAGGTTGCCGAATGAAGATGGGAAAGGTCCCATAAAATCGATCCCCCATACATCGAACAGTTCCACCTCGATGATGTTCTGGAGTGGCATCTCATGTCGTCTCGAGATATTGCCTGTCATTTGGCAACGATCACATTGCTTGTAAAAGTCTTGGGCATATTTGTACAATGTTGGCCAATACAAACCGGATTGCAAGACTTTGGCCGCGGTACGAGTTCCTCCAAAATGTCCTCCATACGGTGAAGAATGGCATTGCCGGAGTACATTCTATTGCTCTTCTTCAGGGACACATCGGCGTATAACCTGATCTGCACATTGTTTAAACAAAAGAGGCTCGTCCCAAAAGTAATGCTTAGCATCATGGCGGAACCGCTTCTTCCCTTGGTGAGTAATGCCATAAGGAAAAATACCACAAACAAGGAAGTTAACTAAATCCGCGTACCAGGGTATTGCCGGGGTATGTGCCGCCGTGGCGACTGCTCCCAAGATTGCCGAGGCGTGCGCGTCAAAGACTGCTGCGGCGTCGAGAGTTGCCGAGGCGTGTGCATCCATGGTTGCCGAGGCGTCATGGATTACCGAGGCAACTAAAATTTGTTCATCCGGGAATGCATCACATATCTCAAGATTCGCGTCCTCCTCCTTATTGCGTTCCAAACGTGATAAGTGATCGGCCACTTGATTTTATGTTCCTTTCCTGTCCTTAATTTCAATATCAAATTCTTGTAAAAGTAATATCCAACGAATCAAACGAGGTTTAGCATCCTTTTTAGAAAATAGGTATTTGATTGTCGAATGGTCCGTATGAACTATTACCTTTGTACCAATTAAATAGGATCGGAACTTGTCAAATGCGAAAACTACAGCTAGTAACTCTTTCTCCGTTGTTGTGTAATTCACTTGAGCACCATTAAGAGTTTATACTTGCGTAGTATATCACATGGAAGGTCTTACCTGTGCGTTGGCCTAGGACTGCTCCTACCGCGAAATCACTTGCATCACACATGAGCTCAAAAGGTAGCGTCCAATCTGGTGGAACGACAATGGGTGCCGAGGCAAGCTTTTTCTTTAGGGTTTCGAATGCTTGGGTGCAAGAATCATCAAAATCGAAGACTTTATCCTGTTCAAGCAGATTACAAAAGGGTTTAGTGATTTTAGAAAAATTATGAATGAACCTCCTGTAAAAACCTGCATGTCCGAGAAAACTTTGAATTCCTTTAACCGAATTTGGTGGGGGTAATCTCTCGATCACGTCCACCTTGGCTTTGTCTACTTCAATTCCCTTGGATGAAATCTTGTGGCCGAGCACTATTCCTTCATCTACCATAAAGTGGCATTTCTCCCAATTGAGGACTAAGTCCGTTTCTTCGCATCTTGCTAACACCCTCTCTAAATTGCCGAGGCAGCCGTCGAAGTCATTACCAAAAACCGAAAAATCATCCATGAAGATTTCAAGGAAGGCTTTGACCATGTCTGAAAAGAGTGCCATCATGTATCTTTGGAAGGTTGTCGGGGCGTTACACAATCCGAACGGCATCCTTCGGAAGGCATAAGTACCGTATGGGCATGTGAAGGTTGTCTTTTCTTGATCTTCTGGTGCTATGGCAATCTGATTGTAACCTGAATAACCATCAAGAAAACAATAAAAGGGTTTACCTACAAGACGGTCAAGCATTTGATCAATAAAGGGTAATGGGAAGTGATCTTTCCTAGTGGCTTTGTTTAGCTTTCTATAGTCCATACAAACCCTCCAACCGTCACACAGTCTGGTTGGAATAAGTTCATTATTTTCATTGCTTACCACTGTTATATACTCCCTTTTTTGGTACACATTGTACCGGACTTACCCACGCTATCGGAGATAGGGTATATAATGCCGGCGTCAAGCCACTTGATGATTTCTTTCATTACAACCCCTTTCATGGCATGATTCAGTCTCCTCTGGGCCTCAATTGAAGGTTTGTGATCATCTTCCAACAAGATCTTGTGCATGCACACCGCCGGCTAATTCCCTTCAAGTTGGCAATTGTCCACCCTATTGCCTTTTTATGTAGCTTCAACATGTTGATCAGCTTCTTTTCCTGCTCAGCTGTAACTTAGAAGAAATAATTACAGTAATGTATTATCGGTCCCTAAGTATACATATTTTAGTTGCTCGCGCAATTGTTTCAACTCAAGAATTGGTGGATTTTCGATAGAGGGTTTTTCGAGCTTACCTTCCTTACCCGAGTAGTCCAAAGGGTTCAAAGTATGTACCTGGTCGGTTGACTAGCCAATTTGCCTCTTCCGTTGTTCCTCATCGACCGGTTCTTCATACTCCTCATGTTCCTCTTGGTTGGCAATGTAGTTGCTGAGGCAACTAAATTCCTCATCGAAGTTAAACTCTGCCATGGCATGAAGTAGTTGGCATTCTTCTGGATCATCGGCATGCCGTAGTGTTTGGAACACATTTAGTTTAACTTGCGGTCATTCACCCTCATTGTGAGTTCTCCCTTTTCAACATCAATCAAGGTTCTCCCTGTTGCTAGGAATGGTCTCCCGAGAATGATGGGTGCATGCTCATCTGCTTCACAATCCAAAACAATAATGTCAGCGGGAAAAATAAATTTATCAACTTTTACCAGTATGTCCTCGATTTTTCCCTCTGGATGCACATAAGATCTGTCGGCTAGCTGCAGCATAACTGTTGTAGGTCTTGCCTTCCCGATTCCTAGTTTCTGGAAAACCGATTTAGGCATCAAGTTTATGCTAGCCCCTAGGTTGCATAGTGCTAGTGATTTCCAATAGAACAGGGTATTGTGAAACTTCCGGGATCCTTCAACTTGGGCGGCATACGATTGTGCAACATTGCCATGCATCCCTCTGTCGCGGCAACTGTTTCAAACTCTCCTAGCCTTGTTCTTTTGGACACAATGTCTTTAAGGAACTTGGCATAGTTTGGCATTTGTTCAATTGCTTCCACCAATGGCAAGTTGATGTGGACTTGCTTTAGGATATCGAGAAACTTCTTGAATTGGTATTCTTGCTTTTGTCACTTCAACCTTTGTGGGAATGGTGGTGGAAGTCAGATATCTTCGATCCTTTCATTGGTTTGAAACCTGATTGACGGCATTGCCGGGACATCTGGAGTTGCCGAGGCATTATCAAGTGGGGTTGCCGAGGCATGCTTATCGCAGGTTGCCGAGGCGTCGTCGGTTGCCGAGGCATGTTTATTGCCGGTTGCCGCGGCAATTCCTAGTTCAGCATCCGAGGCTTTGCCGCTAGGTTCGCCTTGATCTTTTGTGGAGTTTTGTTTGACGAGCGGGTTTGAACCTCTCTAAGTTGTTGGCCACTTCGTGGTGATTGCCTTACATTGCTCATGGCGATTCCTCTTGCGACTTGATGACGCTTAGGTAAACCTCCTTGTGGTCTAGTATTCAGATTTTGAGCAAACCGTCCGACTTGATTTTCCAATGATTTGATTGCCGCCTCTTGGTTTTGCAATCTCATCTCGATCCTGTTAATAAAAGCATCAGTTCTTTTTATGAAATTACTATTCTCAGCCATATAAGATTCAGTTTTCATCATAAAAGCATTTAGAGAATTTTCCAAAGAACTAGATGTTGTCGGTTGTTGCTGCGGCATCTGTTGCCGTGGCATATTCTGTTGGAATCCCGATGCTTGTGCATTCTGATTGTTCTGGTTTAGAGCATTGTTGGGATTACTCCATGAAAAATTCGGGTGCTTCTTCCAAGCTGGATTGTATGTATTTGACATCATGTTGTTGCTCCGATTGTAATTCCCCACATAGAAGCTAGATTCCGAATTCTGCATACATTCAGAAGAATTATGGTTATCGCCAAATAACTCACAAAAAGAATCCATTACCTTGACTTCATGTGTGTTGTTTGGTTTTTGCATGTTCTGGACCATCTTGGTTAAAGCGGCCAATTGTGCCGAAATTGAATCTGATGATCCTAGTTCATGTATTGTGGCTTGGCGTCTAACTCCTCCTCTTCTTGTGGATGGGAATTGATAATCATTCTTGGCCAGCCTGTTTAAAATTTGCATTGCTTCCTCCGGCGACTTATCTAGGAGTATGTTGTTTGCCGAGGCATCTAGCATCATCCTTGTTGGTGTATTCACGGCGTTGTAAAACATTGTTACTTGAGTCCACACTGGGAATCCGTGTAGGGGGCATTTGTGTAGAAGTTCTCTATATCGCTCCCAAGCCTCGTACATGGATTCATCATCTGCCTGCCGAAAAGAAGTAATGTCGTTACGAAGCTTATCAGTCAAATTTGTAGGATTAAATCTAGCAAGAAAATCACGACAAAGATCAGTCCAAGATGCTATGGATCCGGCAGGAATGCTATTCAGCATTGCTTTCGCCCTATCCCTCAGTGAATAGGGGAATAATCTTAATCGTAGGACATCGGGGGTGACTCCGTGTATCTTGAACGAGTTGCAAATCTCGAGGAAAGACTTCAGATGTTGCCGTGCATCTTCAGTTGCTGAGCCGCCAAATTGACCAATTGTGTTGATCATATTAAACATTACCGGTTTCAACTCAAAGTGGTCGGCTTCAATTTCAGGTGCGACAACTCATGGGTTAAGTCCATCAAGATCTTCTTCAAGATAATCTCGAATAGTTCTGTTTCGTGCAAGAATCACTCCTCCTCCTGCTCGAACATCTTGATTCATATTGCCGTCTTGATTTGCCATTGCTTCTCTTATCCTTCGTCTAAGTCTTTGTAAGGTTCGTTCGATTTCTGGATCAAAGGGATATGCTGGTGAAGTCGGTCTCGCCCTGGTCATATACCAATGAAAAACCAAAGTTTGTTAGCCCTTTGAATTGTAAACAAGAAAAATAAAAAGAAAGTGCAAGAAAGTAAAAACAAAGTCGCTATTGCCAATCCCCGGCAACGGCGCCAAAAACTTGTTGCGCGTAATAAGTGATACGCAAATGTGCAAGCATACACGTCGCAAGTTATAGTATAAAAGATATCGTCTCCACAGGGATTGGTGCTACTTCAAGAATCTAGTCTCTTGCACTGTAAAAATAAAAACACAAATAAAAGATTATAGAAGTTTAACTAATCTAGAAAGAAAATAAGTAAAAGAAAAGATGAATTCGAATGAGAGAGATAGGCTAGGTTATCGTGAGTTGAGGTGTGATAGCCGATTGGATTGTCTTGGTAAAAGAGTGCACGGGCAACTCAGTTGCCGTGGCAACTTGCACGACGGGGTTGCCTTGGAAACTAATTAATGGTTGCCTGGGCGACTAGTTGGACAACTACTTGGGCGACTGGGCAGCAACTTCAAGGTTCGGCGGAGCGTTCTTCAATGGTTTCTTCTTATCCCTAAGTCGAAACTCTAGCTACTTGTGCATGCCTTGATAATACATCCCTACGTGAATCAAGGGTGAACAACAACCAATCTTGCGCTCCTCTTAGCCGTTGAAATCCTTAACTTATTCTTAAGCCGGATTAATCTTCACCATCATTGGATTGCATAAATATCATATTCATTCGTTTCTTGAATCTAACTCTCCCGATATTAGATAAATGGATGAAATCACGAGATCCTCTCCCAATTCACTGCAAAGCAATAATAAGAACCAAGAATGAATAAACCTTGAAATAGAAAAGTGCAAACTCTTATTACCTAAACAAAAACCAATAGTTTCTCACAACCACAAAACACAATAACCATAGCCAAGTAAATTTAGTTCATGGCTAGGTTCCAAAGAAACACAAGATAAACAATCCCTAGCATGAACCCAATCGAACAAGGAAGAAAAGATGAAGCTTGTCGAAAATTCCCCTTTGCTTCCTCTCTTGGTCTTGTCGAAATTCTCTCTTGCTCTCTCTATGCATCTTGTCGAAATCTCCTTGATATTTATAGGGCTAGGCCAAAGTCCTTCTTTGAGGAGGAGTTTGAGTTGGAGTTAAATTATCTTTAAAGAATATAATTCTTTATTATAATTTTATTCCTATTAAAACTTCTCCTATCTTCTTGGAATTTAATTCTTCTTTAATCTCTTCATGGCAATCAAATTCCTTTGGGCTTGGGCCTTGCTCCATGTCATCTTGGGCTTGTAAAGTCATGAATTTCGACATCCCTATTGCATTTTGTCTTTCTCGACAAATGCCATGGCAACTGGCTCGGCGTCTCCTTCATGCATTGCCCTGGCAACTAGCTCGGCATATCCTTCATGCATTGCCCTGGCAACTAGCTTGGCATTGCTTTGGCAAGTGATCCTGCACATACACACACAAAGCACACCAAAGCAGCATCTTTTCCACAAAAACTACCAAGTTATGTAATCAAGCTCAACGATGGAAGGAAACATGGATTAATGCATGAATGGCTAACTATGCAATTAATATGAGCCTAAGTCTAACAATAATATGGGTAAAAAGGGTAAGAAAAATAGTACTTTTGAACACTTATCATGGACCATCTTGGTTAAAGTGGCCAATTGTGCCGAAATTGAATCTGATGATCCTAGTTCATGTATTGTGGCTTGGCATCTAACTCCTCCTCTTCTAGTAGATGGGAATTGATAATCATTCTTGGCCAGCCTGTTTAAAATTTGCATTGCTTCTTCCGGAGACTTATCTAGGAGTATGTCGTTTGTCGAGGCATCTAGCATCATCCTTGTTGGTGTATTCACGGCGTTGTAAAACATTGTTACTTGAGTCCACACCGGGAATCCGTGTAGGGGGAATTTGTGTAGAAGTTCTCTATATCACTCCCAAGCCTCATACATGGATTCATCATCCGCCTACTGAAAAGAAGTAATGTCGTTACGAAGCTTATCAGTCAAATTTGTAGGATTAAATCTAGCAAGAAAATCACGACAAAGATCAGTCCAAGATGCTATTGATCCGGCAGGAATGCTATTCAACCATGCTTTCACCATATCACTCAGTGAATAGGGGAATAATCTTAATTGTAAGACATCGGGGGTGACTCCGTGTATTTTGAACGAGTTGCAAATCTCGAGGAAAGATTTCAGATGCTTTCGTGCATCTTCAGTTGCTGAGCCGCCAAATTGACCTATTGTGTTGATCATATTAAACATTATTGGTTTCAACTCAAAGTGGTCGGCTTCAATTTCAGGTGCGACAACTCCTGGGTTAAGTCCATCTAGATCTTCTTCAAGATAGTCTCGAATAGTTCTATTTCGTGCAAGAATCACTCCTCCTCCTGCTGGAACATCTTGATGCATATTGCCGTCTTGATTAGCCATTGCTACTCTTATCCTTCGTCTGAGTCTTTGTAAGGTTCGTTCGATTTCTGGATCAAAGGGATATTCTGGTAAAGTCTGTCTCGCCCTGGTCATATACCAATGCAAAACCAAAGTTTGTTAGCCCTTTGAATTTTAAACAAGAAAAATAAAAAGAAAGTGCAAAAAAAATAAAAACAAAGTCGCTATTGCCAATCCCCGGCAACGGCGCCAAAAAATTGTTGCGCGTAATAAGTGCTACGCAAATGTGCAAGTATACACGTCGCAAGTTATAGTATAAAAGATATCGTCTCCACAGGGATTGGTGCCACTTCAAGAATCTAGTCTCTTGCACTGTAAAAAGTAAAAACACAAATAAAGGATTATAGGAGTTTAACTAATAACTAATCTAGAAAGCAATAAAGTAAATGGATAGATGAGATCAATTGAGAGAGAGATAGGCTAGGTTATCGTGAGTTGAGTTGTGATAGCCGATTGGATCGTTTTGGTAAAAGAGTGCACGGGCAACTCAGTTGCCGTGGCAACTTGCACAACGGGGTTGCCTTGGCAACTAATCGATGGTTGCCTGGGCAACTACTTGGGCGTCTGGGCAGCAACCTTCAAGGTTCGGCAGAGCATTCTTCAATGGTTTCTTCTTATCCCTAAGTCGAAACTCTAGCTACTTGTGCATGCCTTGATAATACATCCCTGCGTGAATCAAGGGTGAACAACAACCAATCTTGCGCTCCTCTTAGCCGTTGAAATCCTTAACTTATTCCTAAGCCGGATTAATCTTCACCATCAATAGACTGAATAAAGATCATATTCATTCGTTTCTTGAATCTAACTCTCCTAATATTAGATAAATAGATGAAATCACGAGATCCTCTCCCAATTCACTCGCAAATAAGAATAAGAACCAATAAACCTTGAAATAGAAAAGTGCAAACTCTTATTACCTAAACAAAAACCAATAGTTTCTCACAACCACAAAACACAATAACCATAGCCAAGTAGATTTAGTTCATGGCTAGGTTCCAAAGAAACACAAGATAAATAATGCCTAGCATGAACCCAATCGAACAAGAAAGAAAAGGATGAAGAAGGAGGCTTGTCGAAATCCTCCTTTCCCTAGATGCTTGTCGAAAATTCTCTCCTCTTGCCCTCCTTGGACTTGTCGAAATTCCCCTCTTTTGCTCTCTATGGATTGTCGAAATCTCCATCTTATTTATAGGGCTAGGCCAAAGTCCTTCTTTGAGGAGGAAGTTAAGTTGGAATTAAATTATCTTTAAAGAATATAATTCTTTATTATAATTATATTCCTACTAGAACTTCTCCTATCTTCTTGGAATTTAATTCTTCTTTAATCTCTGCATGGAAATCAAATTCATTTGGGTTTGGGCTTTGCTCCACGTCATCTTGGGCTTGTCTAGTCATCAATTTCGACTACCATATCACCTTTGCTCTTGTCGACAATTGCCCTGGCAACTGACTCGACGTCTCCTTCATGTATTGCCCTGGCAACTAGCTCTAGCCTTGCTTTGGCAAGTGATCCTGCATATACACACAAAACACACCAAAGCAGCATCTTTTCCCACAAAAACTACCAAGTTATGTAATCAAGCTCAACGATGGAAGGAAACATGGATTAATGCATGAATGGCTAATTATACAACTAATATGAGCCTAAGTTTAACAATAATATGAGTAAAAAGGGTAAGAAAAATAGTAATTTTGAACACTTATCAAGAACCTAAAGTGGTTACATCTCTCTATAGTAATCCCCCTCTCTTGTTCTCTCATTCTTTCATAATTCAAAAGGTTAAACCTAGTCTATATTTATAGACCCAAATACTTGGTCACCAAGAAACCTTATTCAATAAGATCTCCTACCTAAAATAGATATTTACTCATTAAAGTAAATCCTAATTACTAAGTAATCTTCAACCACTAGAATTACAATAAAACCCAACTTAATTACCAATTAGAATTTGAGTCAAAATATAACATACAAAGGTCTTTAGCAATTGCATGTTTATTGTTGGATAACTCAGGAATTTGATGCATAATGGGAGATAACTATTAAAAAGTTTAATGTGAAAACCATCTATGGGTTGTGGAGAAGAGCAAAACCCATCACTGATGGGCACAAGCGTATATGAAGAGTCATTTTTTTGCGAACTTGAGGTCAAACAAAAGGTGCGGATCAATGAATGCGTCTCTGACTATTTTCCTTAAGTGCAATAAGACATTTTTGGAGTTTATTCATGCAATTGAAGATTCCATTGGTTAAATTTGCTTGAACAAGTTGAAAGTGGATTTTACTTGTACATAGAGTAAGGCGATGTAATTGACAAAATTGAAAGAGCTAGAAGGCCATGCAGTTGAGCTGTTGTAGCGATCAAATTTGAAAATTCAAAAATTTTAAAGTCGAATGTGAGGGATCGCTAAAAAAGGAGTAGTAGGGTTCCTTTGGTTTTTTTTTGGGGAAAAATATTTGGAAAATGAAAAATTCTTTTAGAGTTCGTGTTTTCGAAACAATAAAAATTTGGAGTTGCCACCGGCCACTGAGGTAGGACAGACACCATAAAAACCAGAGATTCGATAAAAACTAGAGATTCGATGAAAAATTCTAAACAGGCTCTAAACAGGCTTGCCAAGAATGATTATCAATTCCCATCTACTAGAAGAGGAGGAATTAGACTCCAAGCCACAATACATGAACTAGGATCATCATATTCAATTTTGGCACAATTGGTCACTCTAACTAAGATGGTCCAGAACATGCAGAAACCAAACAACACACGGGAGGTCAAGGTAATGGATTCCTTTTGTGAGTTATGTGGTGGTAACCATGATTCTTGTGAATGTATGCAGAATCCGGAATCCAGCTTTTATGTGGGGAATTACAACTGGAACAACAATGTGATGTCCAATACATACAATCCAGCTTGGAAGAAGCACCCAAATTTTTCATGGAGTAATCCCAACAATGCTCTAAACTAGAACAATCAAAATGCACAAGCATCGAGATTCCAGCAGAATATGCCACGGCAACAGTTGCCGCAACAACAACCGACAACATCTAGTTCTTTGGAAAATTCTATCAATGCTTTTTATGTTAAAAACTGAATCTTATATGGCTGAGAATAGTAACTTCATAAAAAGAACTGATGATTTTATTAACAGGACCGAGATGAGATTGCAAAACCAAGAGGCTGCAATCAAATCATTGGAAAATCAAGTCGAACAATTTGCTCAAAACCTGAATACTAGACCACAAGGAGGTTTACCTAGGGATACTGAAGTCGCAAGAGGAACTGGCCATAAGCAATGTAAGGCGATCACCACTAGAAGTGGCCAACAACTTAAAGAGGCTCAAGCTCGCTCATCAAACAAAACTCCACAAAAAGAACAAGACGAACTCAGCGGCAAAGCCTTAGATGCTGAACCAGGAAATGCCTTAGCAACCAGCGATAAGGATGCCGCGGCAACCAGCGATAAGGATGCCATGACAACCCCAGTTGACAATGCCTCGGAAACTCTAGTTGCCTTAGAAATGCAGTCAATTAGGTTCTAGACCAATGAAAGGATCGAAGATATCCAACTTCCACCACCATTCCCACAAAGGTTGAAGCGACAAAAGCAAGAATATCATTCAAGAAGTTTCTTGATATCCTAAAGCAAGTCTACATCAACTTGCCATTGGTTGAGGCAATTGAACAAATGCTGAACTATGCCAAGTTTCTGAAAGACATTGTGTCCAAGAGAACAAGGCTAGGAGATTTTAAAATAGTTGCCGCAACAGAAGGATGCATGGCCATGTTGCACAATCGCATGCCGCCCAAGTTGAAGGATCCCGGAAGTTTCACAATACCTTGTTCCATCTGAAACCACTATGTCGGGAAAGCATTATGTGACCTTGGAGCAAGCATAAACTTGATACCTAAATCAGTTTTCCATAAACTAGGAATCGGGAAGGCAAGACCTACAACAGTTATGCTACAGCTAGCCGACAGATCCTATGTGCATCCAGAGGGAAAAATTGAAGACATATTGGTAAAAGTTGATAAATTTATTTTTCCCGTTGACTTTATTATTTTGGATTGTGAAGAAGATAAGCATGCACCTATCATTCTCGGGAGACCCTTCCTAGCAACAGGGAGAACCGTGATCGATGTTGAAATGGGAAAACTCACAATGAGGGTGAATGACCAGCAAGTTAAACTAAATGTGTTCCAAACACTAAGTCATGCTGATGACCTGGAAGAATGACAACTTCTTCATGCCACCACAGAGTTTGACTTCGACGAGGAATTTAGTTGCCTCGGCAACTACATTGCCAATCAAGAGGAACCTGAGGAGTATGAAGAACCGATCGATGAGGAACAACAAGAAGAGGAAAATTGGTTAGTCAATCGACTAGGTACATACTTTGAACCACTAGATTACTCAGGTAAGGAAGGTAAACTCGAAAAGCTCTCCATTGAACAGCCACCGATTCTTGAGTTAAAACAGTTGCCAGGGCAACTAAAATATGCTTACATGGGAACCAATAATACATTGCCTGTAATTACTTCCTCTAAGTTACAGCCTGAGCAAGAAAAAAAACTGATCAAAATGTTGATACTACCCAAAAAGGCAATAGGGTGGACAATTGCCGACTTGAAGGGAATTAGCCCGTCCGTGTGCATGCACAAGATTTTGTTGGAAGATGATCACAAACCTTCGATTGAGGCCCAGAGGAGACTGAATCATGCCATGAAAGGGGTTGTAATGAAAGAAATCATCAAGTGGCTTGACACAGGCATCATATACCCTATCCCTGATAGTACATGGGTAAGTTTGATACAATGTGTACTGAAAAAGAGAGGTATAATGGTGGTAAGTAATGAAAACAATGAACTCATTCCAACCAGGACTGTGACCGGTTGGAGGGTTTGTATGGATTATCGAAAGCTAAACAAAGCCACTAGGAAAGACCACTTCCCATTACCCTTTATTGATCAAATGCTTGACCGTCTTGCAGGTAAAACCTTTTATTGTTTTCTTGATGGTTATTCAGGTTACAATCAAATTGCCATAGCACCAGAAGATTAAGAAAAGTCAACCTTCACATGCCCATATGATACTTAAGCTTTTTGAAGGATGTCGCTCGGATTGTGTAATGCCCCTCCAAAGATGCATGATGGCACTCTTTTCAGACATGGTCGAAGACTTCCTTGAGATCTTCATGGATGATTTTTCCATTTTTGGTAATGACTTCGACAGTTGTCTCGGCAAATTAGAGAAGGTGTTGGCAAGATGTGAAGAAACTGATTTAGACCTCAATTGGGAGAAGTGCCATTTTATGGTAGATGAAGGAATAGTTCTCTGCCACAAGATTTCATCCAAAGGAATTGAAGTAGACAAAGCCAAGGTGGACGTGATCGAGAGATTACCCCCCCACCAAGTTCAGTTAAAGGAATTCGAAGGTTCCTTGGACATGCAGGTTTTTACAGGAGGTTTATTCATAATTTTTCTAAAATTACTAAACCCTTGTGCAATTTGCTTGAACAGGATAAAGTCTTCAATTTTGATGATTCTTGCGCCCAAGCATTTGAAACCCTAAAGGAAAAACTTACCTCAGCACCCATTGTCGTTCCACCCGATTGGACGCTACCTTTTGAGCTCATGTGTGATGCAAGTGATTTCGCAGTAGGAGCAGTCCTAGGCCAACGCACAGGTAAGACCTTTCATGTGATATACTACGCTAGAAAAACTCTTAATAGTGCTCAAGTGAATTACACAACAACAGAGAAAGAGTTACAAGCCGTAGTTTTCGCATTTGAAAAGTTTCGATCCTATTTGATTGGTACAAAGGTAATTGTTCATGCGGACCATTCGACAATTAAGTATCTATTTGCTAAAAAGGATGTCAAACCTCGTTTGATTCATTGGATATTGCTTTTACAAGAGTTTGACATTGAAATTAAGGACAGGAAAGGAACAGAAAATCAAGTGGCCGATCACTTATCACGCTTAGAACGCAATAGAGAGGAGGGCGCAAATTTAGAGATATGCGATGCATTCCCAAATAAGCAACTGTTAGTGGCCTCGGCAACCACTGATATACATGCCTCGACAACCCTTGACGCGCATGCTATGACAACCCTTGACGTGCACACCTCGGCAACTCCAGATGCGTATGCCTCGGCAACCATGGAAGCAGTTACCACGACATCACATACCTCGGCAATACCTTAGTATACGGATTTAGTTAATTTCCTTGTTTGTGGTATTTTACCTTATGGCCTTACTCACCAAGGAAAGAAGCGGTTCCGCCATGATGCTAAGCATTACTTTTAGGACGAGCCTCTTTTGTTTAAACAATGTGCAGACCAGGTTATATGCTGATGTGTCCCTGAAGAAGAGTAGCATAATGTACTCCGACAATGCCATTCTTCACCCTATAGAGGACATTTTGGAGGAACATGTACCGCTGCCAAAGTTTTGCAATCCGGGTTGTATTGGACAACACTGTACAAAGATGCCCAAGAGTTTATAAGCAATGTGATCGTTGCCAGAGGACGGGCAATATTTCTAGATGACATGAGATGCCGCTCTAAAACATCCTCGAGGTGGAATTGTTCAATGTATGGGGGATCGATTTTATGGGACCTTTCCCATCTTCATTCGGCAACCTCTACATTCTACTTGTTGTCGACTACGTGTCTAAATGGGTTGAGGTAGATGCAGTTCCCGCAAACGATTCCAAGACCGTACAACGATTCTTGCAGAAAAATATATTTACATGGTTTGGGGTACCGAGAGCAATTATAAGTGATGAAGGCAAGCACTTTGACACAGACTCATCGCCAAGGTGTTACAACGCTTTGGTGTATCACACAAAATTGCCACGGCATGTCACCCACAAACCAATGGACAAGCAGAAATTTCCAACCGAGAATTGAAGGGTATACTCGAGAAAGTTGTAAATCCCTCTAGGAAGGATTGGTCAGTAAGACTAGATGATGCACTTTGGGCATATCGCACTGCATTCAAAACACCTTTAGGTATGTCTCTCTTCCGACTTGTCTATGGCAAAACATGCCATCTACCGGTGGAAATCGAACACAAGGCATATTGGGCAATCAAGACTGTGAATATGGATTGGGAAAGTACCGGACAAAAGCGTTTGTTGGACCTCAACGAGATATAAGAATTTCGTGCACTCGCGTATAACAATGCACAAATCTATAAGGAGAAAACAAAGCAATGGCATGACAAGAAACTATTGTCGCGACAATTCATGCCAGGGTAACTAGTTCTCTTATTCAATTCTCGGCTGAAACTTTTCCTGAGAAAACTGAAATTAAGATGGTCGGGACCATTCGATGTTGTCAAACCGTTCTCCCATGGTGCTGCGATAATCAAGTCCATCACTGACGAACATGAGTTCAAAGTTAACGGACAAATATTGAAGCACTACAACGGTGCCCATGAGCATGCTCTCCTTTCGATATTTTCTTTTTCTTTTTATTTTTTTCTTTTTATTTTTATTTTTTAAACTATTTAATTTTTTATTTATTAATTTCGGTTAGTTTTTTCTTTTTAGGATAGATTTATTTATTTTGTTTAAGATTAAGACTACATCTTTCTTTCATATTTATCTAATTGTTTTTAAATTTAAAGTTTAAGAATTTCTTTGCACATCTTTATTTATTTTCTTTTATTAATTTATCTTTAATTTTAATCCTTATTTTATTTGTTTTTGAATTGTAGGAAAAAAGTTCAAGATAAAGAGGAATTTGATTCAAGAAAGGAAACTTCCTCAACAAGGAAATTAATGGGCTAAATCTAAGGCTTATATTAAGCCTCCAATTTACACTAAATAAACACTACATAGCCGGCCAAACCCTTCTCCTTCCCCAAATACCCTAGCCGTCCGCTACCCCTAAATCAAAACACTTGTTTTCTTTCTTTCCAATTAATCCCACCCACCATATTTACTACCTATCTTTTCTATTTAACCCATCACCCTTAACTTCCAAGAAACTTATTCCTACTTTTCATCTTGCAACTCTTCAGCTTCTTTTGCTTTCTTTTCTTTGTTTCTACCAAACTCACAACCAAGATCATCCATGACATCCAAAACTGAATTTTTGGTTCATCCAAGTTCCTCCAAAGAACCAAGATACAAGAAGTTTGCTACATTGGTGGTTCAAGAAAGATTTCACTCCAAGTTTGAAAGTCGGAAGATTTGCGAAGAACAAGGCTTTGAATACTCCAACTCTCATCAAGATTTCAGCCTTGAACCATTCATCTTCGAAAGGATTGCACATCAAAAGTGGCAAATTTTTTGCCATCAATCAGAAACGGGTAATATCTCATGGGTAAGAGAATTCTATGCTCACTCACCTAACCCGGATAATCCTTATGTTTTTGTTTGTGACAAGGCTATACTCTTAAGCCCCGAAAGCATCAACACCTTTTACGGGCTCTACATTGAGAAGGACGAGCATCAAGCCTTTGTTGATCAACTCACGCCCAAGCAACTCAACAAGGTGCTTCAAGAACTCACTCTACCGGGAACTCATTGGAACGACGGTAAATACAAGGGCACGGTAAATCGCCTTTGGCTTAAACCCGAGGCAAAATTATGGAATAAGTTTGTTAAAACTTCTTTAATACCCACCACACACAATACTACCGTTGATACACCTCGTCTTTTGCTCATAAACTCTATCTTGCATAATCGCATCATTAACATTGGAAAAATTATTTGTGATGAGATTTGTATATGTAGCACAAAAGACAAGGGTTCTCTTTTCTTCCCTTACTTAATTTCCAATCTTTAGAAGGAGATGCATGTCCCAAGTGAGTCCACAGATGAAAAGGCCCTACCAAAGTCCTGCTGGAATCGAGCACAAATCTGAAAGCTAATGGGAGAGGCACCAGTAAAATCCCCAACGCCTTGAATTACCGCGGCAACTCCTGCCGCCTCGGCAACCCTTAATGCCCAAGCAACTGATGCCCGGGCAACTCGGCCGCAACCCCAGGACAACTTGAAGCATTCTTACAACCGTTGGCGAAGCGCCTCAGGCAAATTGAAGACCGGCAATTAATGTTCATGTGGTACATTAAGGATCACAATAATGCCATCACCCAAGTTATCCCGGAAAAGTACTCGGACAGCCACGTGCCGTTCCCCATATTTCCTGCCGAAATCCTTTCCACAGTAACCAATGAAGCAGTTACCACGGCAACCGCAACAGATGATGCCGCGGCAACCTACACTGTGCCTGCCCAAGCAGTTGACATGGCAACCAACACTGAAGATGTCGCGGCAACCAAAGCTAAAGACGCCCCGACAACCACTACAAAAGCAAAAGGTAAAGCACCTATGCCCGAATAAACTCGTGCAGAATCATTGTCTGATTTTTTAGATTCGGACGAGTCCTTCATTGCACCAACAAAGACCGCACCAATCGAATCCTCCAAGCCCAAGCGAAAAGCCAATGACATCGATGAAGAGGACAATGAGGACAACCTCGTACGAGGATCGATTCCACCATCGGCAACAAGGAAGCAAACACCGCGTTCAAGCAAACGAATCAAGACACCAACCAAAAGGAAACTAATCATCCACGATGACGAACTCTCAGAGCAAGTCCTCGTTTGTATTTTACTTTTCTTTATTTTTATTTTATTTTTCTTTGTTGCATGCATTGAGGATAATGCCTCACTTGAGTTTGGGGGATTGTTATTAGTTAGTTACCATGTTTAGTTGCATTCATCTTAAGTATTGCATTTAGGATGCATAAATTGCTTGCCATGCCTTAAGTTGGAACAAGAATTGCCTAGATTTGATGATTATCCGATGATGAATTTGCCAATGTACTTAATTGATAGAAATTTTTATTCTAGGATAAACATGGAAACACTTAGAATCGTACTATGATGCTAAACTTGATGAAACACTATGTGGCTTGATTGATTTAAGGAATTCTAGCGAACTTAGGTTGATAGTTAAAAAGTTGGGGGATTAGAATAAAAATTGGATGAATACTAGAGATGCCCGAAATTGGCTCTAGTATGTGCTAAAAATTGATCGCTAGAGGTGCCCGAAACCAGCTCTAGTATGTGCTAAAAATTGATCGCTAGAGGTGCCCGAAACCGACTCTAGTCGAATAAATTAATTAACTTAAGAAAACTAAAAACAAAACACTAGAGGTGCCCAAAACCGGCTCTAGTTAAAACATGTTAAAAGAACCTAATGAAGTAATTTGAAAACCTCTTGTTTGCATAAAATCTGAAAAATCAACTTGCACACAACTCCGCACACACTCAGAAGCATTATAGTTTGATTCTGAGTAACTCCTAAGTTTTCCGAAAAATGAAAAGCCAATCATACTTTGTGCCACGGTTCTGAGAATTGAAATCAAGTTTAAAGATAAGTTTGTGAAAATTGAAGTCTTGGCGGGTAATTATTAGTTTTCATTGCTTGAAGACAAGCAATAGTTCGAGTTTGGGGGTGTGTTAAGTATCTAAAAGTACTATTTTAGTCACCCTTTTTATTCTTATTATTGCTAGACTTAGGCTCATATTAGTTGCATTATTAGCCATTCATGCATATTTGCATTGTTTCCTTGATGGACAAGCTTGATTTCATATTTTGCTTAATTTTGTGGAAAAAGATACTGTTTTGGTGTGTTTTTGTGTGTGTGCAGAATCACTTGACAAAGCAAGGATAGAACCAGTTGCCAGGGCAATGCATGAAGGAGATGCCGAGCTAGTTGCCAGGGCAATTGTCGATAGGATAAGATGATATGGCAGTCAAAATTGATGACTAGATAAACCCAAGATGACTTGAAGCAAAGTTAAATCCCAAAGGAGTTTGATTTCCATGAAGAGGTTAAAGAGAAATTAAATCCCAAGAAGATAGGAGAAGATCTAGAAGGAATTTAAATATAATAAAGAATTATATTCTTTAAAAGTATTTAATTCCAACTTAACTTCCTCCTCAAAAAAGACTTTGACCTAGCCCTATAAATTGAGGACCAAGCTGTCAACTCCAAGGGAGAGCAAAGGAGAGATTTCGACAAGAGAGGAAGAGCAATTGGGAGATTTCGACAAGAAGGAGGGAGAGATTTCGACAAAGGCTTCAACCATTCTTCATCTTTTTCATTCTTGTTCAATTAGGTTTATGTTAGGAATTCTTTGTCTTGTGTTTCTTTGGAACATAGCCATGAACTAAATCTATTTGGCTAAGGTTATTGTGTTTTGTGGTTGTGAGAAACAATTGGATTTTGTTTAGGCAATAAGAGTTTGCACTTTCAATTCAAGGTTTACTCATTCTTGGTTCTTATTCTTGTTTGTGAGTGAATTGGGAGAGGATATCATAACTTCATATATTTATCTAATATCGGGAGAGTTAGATTCAAGAAACGAATGAGTATGGTCTTTATTCAATCTATTGATGGTGAAGAATAATCTGGCTTAGGAATAAGTTAAGGATTTCAACGGCTAAGAGGAGCGCAAGATTGGTTGTTGTTCACCCTTGATTCACGTAGGGATGTATTATCAAGGCATGCACAAATAGCTAGAGTTTCAACTTAGGGATAAGAAGAAACCATTGAAGAACGCTCCGCCAAACCTTGAAGTTGCTACCTAGCCAGTCGCCTAGGCAACCGTCGATTAGTTGCCAAGGCAACCCCGCTGCGCATGTTGCCCCGGCAACTGAGTTGCCCTTGCACTCTTTTACCAAGAGGATCCAATTAGCTGTCACACCTCAACTCACGATAACCTGGCCTATTCTCTCCCATTTGATTACATCTTCTTTTACTTATTTGCTTTCTAGTTTAGTTGTTAGTTAAACTCATACAATCTTCTACTTGTGTTCTTTTACTTTTTACAGTGTAAGAGATTAGATTCTTGAAGTGGCACCAATCCCCGTGGAGACGACATCTTTTATACTATAACTTGCGACGTGTACACTTGCACAATTGCGGAGCACTTATTACACGCAACAGCTACCCATAAGTAGTCTTCACTAACTATATTCACGCTGACGTGGCTACTAAAATAAACTCTTTAATAATTGAATGCCTGAACTTCAGATCATCCCGGTATAAAAAGACGCTTGCCACTCTTGAATTAACCAGAGACCGAAAGACCCTTTGAAATCCTAATCATGCAAGTCGAAGGACTTTTGATTCTTTTCTGAGATCTACTTCTCTTCTCGTGAAGCTATAGATCAGATCTTTTATCAAACTTCAAGTGCCTATTTAAAATAATCCAAAATGCTATGATGATATGCGTTAGCATGCACCTAGCTTAAGGACATCTAACTGCGAATGATGCATGAGCAGAGTTATTTTTAAATTTGTTTAGGAAAAACTCTTACTTTCTGGTCGGTCACCCTTAGCTCCCAGGGGCCCTATTTCCTTTGCAGAATCTTCATCTTTTGTCCCTTATTGAAAGGGTATTGCTAGCTTGCATTGGTCGGAATCAATCTGTCATTTCTTGGAGTGCAACTTTGGAACATTTCCCTTCACTCCTCTAGAGATTAAACATTGTCTCTTCAATGACTCTTCATAACGAGTCTTCTTCATCTTTAGCATTATGACAAACACATGCCCCCACATCTCAAAACTTTTTCTACTTCTATGAGGGTCCGATTTTCATTTTCCTGAACCACACGAGGTATTATCTTTATCTCTACCAGATCTTTCTCTCTTGTTTTTTCTTGAAAGGATTGTTGACTTGCCCCGGTTAGAATCGAATCTATCATTTGTCGAAGTCTAAATTCATAACATCACCTCACTTGACTGTTATTTCTTCTATGACTCTTTATGACGTGCCTCATTCTACCTCGGCATAGGGATGAACACATGCCTCGCAAACTTCCAAGTTTTCTGTACTTTGACAGGGCCCAATTTCAATTTTTGAACCAAACAAAGTATTTCTTCTATCTTAACCAAATCTTCATCTTTCGTCTCATTTTGAAAGGCCATTATTGCCTTACAAAATTTATCATTTTTCATCCTGAGACATCGCCCTTACTTAGCTTGGGCTCAATTGTTATTTCTTCCAAAACTCTCCACAACGAGCCTTCTTTTATCTTGACGTTGAGGTGAACAACGCGCCCCCAAGTCTCAATTCTTCTTTCTTTTCGGTAAGATCCAAAATCTTCACTATTCTGGGCCATACAAAATGTTATGGCAGAAAGTTACTTCAAATCTCTGAACAGTTATGTGAATTAAATCTAGGGATTATTTTTATTCCTACTATTGATACATTACTCTTTCATTCTAGCTTCGGCCACAAGGACATGCAGGGAGCCATTATTCTCCTTCTTTACCTGGGCTGTACTTCAAAAATTTGCATCTCAATCGGCTTTATTTCGGCAGTCGTGCTTGCCTCCAACATGGCAACCAGAGTTGTTAGGGCGTCAGCCATCTGATTATCTTCTCTTGGTAGATAAGCAAAGCTGATTTCTTCAAAATTTCTAATCAACTCCTGTACCAAATCATAGTATTTCACGAGCTTCTGATCTCTTGTTTCCCATTCTTTCGAGAGTTGGTAGATTACCAAAGATGAATCCTCAAAAACCTAAAGCACCTTAATCTTCCTTTCTATGGTCGTATGGAGTCCCATGACACAAGCCTCATTCTCAACTATGTTGTTTGTACAAATGAATTCCAACCTACTGGTAAGGGGTAATAAACTTCCTCGTGAGCAATTAATACTGCCCCTATCCCACGGCCCAAAACATTGGATGCCCCATCAAAATAGAGCTTCCAGGATTCATTGGTAGGCATCTCTTCAAATAAAACACCGATCAAATCTTCATCCAAAAAACTGAAATCCAGCGGCTCATAGTCATCTAAAGTGCGACTAACCAGAAGATCTGTTACCACACTTCTTTTTACTGCTTTCTAGCTTACGTAGACAATATCAAACTCAGATAACAACATTTGCTAACGGACCATCCTTCCGGTTAGTGCTGGTGCTTCCATCAAAAATTTCAATGGTCCATCCAAGAAATTAAGCAAGTTGTATGATACAACATGTACTGCCTGAGTCGCTTAGGAGCCCATACTAGGGCACAACACAACTTTTGGATCAATGGATATCGTGACTCACACTCGGTGAACTTCTTGCCTAAGTAATAAATGGCCTTTTCTTTCTTGCCTATCTCATCATGCTATCTTAGCACACATCCCGTCGAATTATCATATATTGTAACACCCCTTTCCTGTATCCATCATTAAATACGAGACAGAGATGTCACAAAACATTCATAAAACCCTCTACATTTGTAATTGGGTAAAATTTTGTTTCTTTAAAAATATTACAATGTATTTAGTTTTTATTTACAAATCTAGTTATTCGCGTAAAGTTTAAAAATAATATTTTCATCTTCAAATCGAGTTAGGCAAAAACTTATCAATTTAATTTGTCTTTATATAACTAGTAAAACTGCTTAAAAACTACCTGATTTAAAATTCATCCAGATACCAAATAAAATACAAATTCTATCAGAGCAAATGTATCCTTTTTATATGCATGCCAACTAGTAAATATCAAACAGTATCAAAAGATATCTTACTGATACTGATGTACCTATTATTGATTGATGGTGTTCGTATATGCTCCTTACTCCAACCATTTCTTCTTTCTTACGTGTAAAACAGTTACACGCTAAGTATTTATTTAGTGAGGTAATATTTTGAATTCAAGTGCAATTGTCATAATATCAATATTAATGATTAACAATGCATATGATCACCTTACCATTATATGCTCGTTAACATAAATAAATATGTATATCAAAGTGATAAGATTAGATCTTACCAATATCGTTGCCATTTCCATCCGTAAGCTTTCAATGCTTACCATTATCTTTTTTCCATTTCTATCTGCAAGCTTTCAAGCTTATCTTCCTGTTTCTTTTTTATTCTTTTCAATTTATTTTGCCCAAGGTATCGAATTAAGAGATTCTATGTAAATGAGTCATCTTACTTGAGTATAGTGTATTATTGCACTCTATTGGGAGTGCTTAGCACCAAAGTGCTTCTTATACTTACCGGAGTATATCATTAATGAAATTTGCACTTTACCTGAAGTGCTTAGAATAAATTTACACTTTACCTGAAGTGCTTAGAATATTTATACAACTATTTATGACTCTATGGATATCCAACTATACCTTCAAATCTCTATATCTTACATTGGGCTTTATATCATCATTTATGTCATCAAGGGAAACATATATCAATATATATCAACATTGGGCAGTTCATACCTGAAATAGCATTTCAATTTCATCAATGTAAGTAGTCATATGATCAATGCATTTTGTATTTCAATTCTTGACATATTACGATATGTCAATTATATGCTTAATGACATAAATATCATGACAACAATAATTTAGGGTAGGCTCATCGCAAGCCATCCCAATCATGTATAAAATATCAATATAGTATGACATATATGCCACTGCACTCACCTGGGCCATTTATTAGTATGCCTCACTAAGTCCTCTTTGATCATTTCCTTCATTGTACCTCGAACCTCCCTTGATTCGAACTTAACTTCATAATTCAAATAAGTAAAATATTTGTTAGATCCCAATCTAACAATATCTTAGACATATTGTCCAAAATAATTATTCGAATACAAAATCTCCAAACATTTTCTTTTCTTCCTTGTATTGTTCAAAAACTCATTATGGTCTTTAGTGACCAATTTGAACTTCCATTAATCTCTTTCAAGCTTACTAATCAACCTTAGATAAAAAGTGTATCAATTCTCATTTTCTGGCAGTTTGCAGTACCCCAAAGAAAATATTTCTATAAAATAATCTACAACTCAGAATTCGACTCCGTCTGTTCTGAAAGAAACTAGATTTGATAAGCTTTTCACCCATATAAATTAATATTCCAAATTCATCTTGTAACGATTTATGGCGAATTTTCAAAGTCAGTTACAGTGCTAAAATTCGAAAGAGACCGGTGTTCTGGTTTCTGACCTTTTGTCACTTAAAAATTCATATCTTTTGACTCGGAACTCAAAATCAGTTTCCGTTTGTTGGACATGAAACTACACAAAAAAATATTTGCATCGGTATAAAATTCACCATCTAACCATTTTTGTAGAATTTATGGTGAATTTTCAAAGTTACTGCCCTAAACCAGTTTTTCTACACAACTTCCATAAACAACTTCAACTTTTATACTAACTTCTCCTTACTTTTATACTTTTCAATTTAGTCCAATTACTTGCTGTAAACCATCATCTTATGACCTTATTCATCAAATAATTATTCACAATAATTCTCCTTAATTTTCCTTCTTTACCGAAATAGTCACTAAAATGCAAATATAAGGATTCAAGCTTCTTAACTTTGCAATTTAGTCCTCAATTCAACATTACTACCTTAATTCCATCATTACAACTAAAAATCATATTTAACCCCCATAAAAAACTTCAATTTCAATTTGGTCACTTAACTTTGATAAATTGTCAAAATGGTCACTAATTCAATTCAACATCAATTTGGCATTCTAACTTCATTTTCTTATCTCTAACATCATTAATAACATAAATACACTTCAAATTCTAAAAATTCAGATTTGTTTCTTCAACTTTTCAAGTTGCCGAAATGGTTCTTACACAATTTAACTTAGGGTTTTGCTTCCAAACAATAATTCAAGCTTACCAAATCATTAATCCAACATCACAAACCCTAAATTAAACTTGAATACATAAACCCTAATCTTCTCCATATAAACTAAAATATGTAGGGTTTAAATCCCAACTTAATAACATGATTTTAACATCATACAAGCTTAATTCCAACTTGAATTCAATCATGAAATCATAAAATCTCAAAACCCCCAATTTGGTTCATAAACCCTAATTTCTTTCTCATGAAAATTCTCATCAATCAAGAATGTATTTCATGAATTATTTACATCAAAAGATAGAGCTTGAAGAGAAGAACAACTTTGTAGTTGAAAAGATTACCTGAAAATCGAGTTTCGGGGCTTGAATCGAACTTGGAAATTTTTCTCCATTTTTTTCTCTCTTCATCCCTTCAATTTCGAAATTCAAGATGAATTTTATTCATCTTTTTGACCATTACTTTTATTTCCTCCAATTTATGCGACATGTATCATAAAAATGATTTAAAATTCATTCAAATAGTGAAAATACCAAATTGCCCCTTTATCCAGCGGTTGAGATTGATTTTATCATCAATCAAGGGCCAAGATTTAATATTCAATTCCCTTCTTCCAAAATTGCCCTTTATAACTTTCAAATATTTCAAAATTGTCATCCTTGCCAAAAGACCAATTTGCCCTCCAACTAGTTTATTATTTACTAGTTTGTTCCAAAATTGCCATTCCATTACAATCTAACTAAATCTAGTTAGAATTCAACCAACCATAATAAAATATTCTTAAAATAGCATTTTATGACTTTTCCATAACTCTTGGATCAGTCTCTCCATTTTTCCATTCGATCTGATATACCGATAATTAATCTCTTTACTCAAGATTAAATTGTAGGATTCATCTTGAATCCTACTAAAAATATTCTCAGCACTTTTAATAGACTTTTATAACCTTCATCTATCGTATGATGAAATCTCAAAATAATTCGACCCAATCCAGGTATAAGAATTCCATTTAAACTTTGACTGTAATTTCCCAATAATAGAAACATCGGATCAAACTAGAATCTTCACATTCGATTCACGCCTTTAGGTGATCTGTTTATTTCTGAAATAAAAACCCTTAACTTTTGGGAAATTACAACTTTAGTCCCCAAACTTTTCCAATGTTTATATTTTAGTCATGAAATTTCCAAAATTTACATTTTGGTCACTAAACTTTTAAACTTCCATTTCCATTACAATTTTCCTTGGTATTCAACCAAACTTTAAGAATACCTTATTTAATTCACTAACTATCACATGATACCTTTAGACCTTATAAATTTCCTTTCCAAAACCCATAATCAAAAAAATCCTAACTTTTGCATTTTTGTCATTTTAGTCACTAAGTTAGCTTTTAAGCTGTTATCTTAGTACTAAATGACCCTTAATCAACTTAGTAAATTTTAGGGTATTACATATACCATCAAGCACGAAATTGCTTGTCTATCCAGTACTGGTGCTACTAAGATTGGAGCATTGGTCGGGTACTTCTTAATCTTGTCTAAGGCCTCTTGGCAATCTTCATCCCATTTTCTGGGTCATTCTTTCAGGATCGCACTTGTCGGTTGGTTAGGATATGAATCGAGAAATGTAATTTAGCCTTCCTAAGAATCCTCAGACCTTCTTCAGAGTTTGAGGTGGCAGAGATCTTGAATTTCTTCTACTTTGTCAAGGGTCAATCTCGATCCCCTTTCGGCTAATCCACAAAGCCTAAGAGTTTTACCGATGTGACTGCAAGGTACACTTGTACGAGTTGAGCTTTAACAACTTTCGCAAGTTTCTAATATGTTCTTCTTCGATTCGAGAATTGGCTATTATTTTTACTGATCTAACGGGATGATCTTTTTTTGTCTCAACGGTGAGTCAAAAGCATGTCCCCTAAGTATCAAAATTTCATTTCTTCATTAAGATTCAATCCTTATTCTTCTGAATTATCCAAGGCATTACGAGAGACACTCACTTGGACTCTTTGTAGCATTCGAAGTTTTTCTACTATTTCATTTAGAATCACAGACAGGTTATGTATTAGGTTGATCATGTGCATCCCTGACCACGCATTCTAAACTCTATACAACAACACAGAGAAACCTTATTCTTTCTCTTTTCTCTATTTTTCCCTCTTCTTTTCCTTTCTTTTCTCTTTTCTTTCTCTCTATTTCTTTTCATTTATATGTCAGTTTGCTAACTATCATTTCAACAAAGGATGCATTTTGGATTAATATACAAAATCAGCATCAATAGAAAAAGAATAGAATGCCCCAGATATCAAAGGCAATAGCGACTTCGATTCAATCCTCCGGTGATCAATAGCTTGCCTTTGAATGTTGTGGCGATATTCAAAGTTATGAAATTCCTCCTAGATTGCTCGGTTCATCCTTATGATTATGGCATTTGCTTGATCTGTTCGAAAACTACTCCTTCTATTTCTCATTGCTTTTCTCCAAAATACATTCATTGTTTCCGAATTTACTTAACACATTGAGTGTAAAAATATCAATCTAAAAAATGAATACATGTATATACTTTTAATTACAATTAATATTGTGTCAGTGCCTTCAAAAAGTCATCTCTGACGCTAGGGAATTGAATAGGTGAAGCATAGCTCCTTATTAGATTTGTTCTCCCCCCACAGCTCCATCATGTTGCTCCGAAACTTATTGGATCATTCATTCATTTCTTAACTTTTAAAATGTCTTTTCTTTCTCTAGAATTCAACTCATCACAGTCCTTTCTCTCGAGAATAATGATAGAGCAAACAACAATACCCCGGGTTACTAGGCATAGTCATGATTTGAAAATTTACTCATATAGCCAAGGATTTGGACTTAAGTGGAGCAAAGCATCCTTATTTAGCCTTTACTATAGCGGAGTACCCTTTTAAATTAATTTTCCTCTTTTAAAAGACATTTTATTTCTCTTTTGTTTTTTGCATTTAAAGAATTTTCATATTCTAGCAACTTTATTGGCTTTTTAGGAGATTTTTCTATCATCGAACATAATCGAAGGAGTAATAATCTTACATCTCGCACTTTACCGACCAGAGTGGACTGAGCAGGAAATAATACTTCTCGTTATCACAACATTCAATTGATCCTTTATTAGAATCAATGTCGCATCATGCACGTGACATCGGAGACTCTAGGAGGGTAAGAAAGAATATACACATATATACTTAATTAAAAGATGCATCATTCATTGAAATGAAAAAAGCATAAGAAAACATAACATATGCCCTTAACAAAATCCTTGCTACTTTTGGGCAAATAGTATCAAAGTTGGTTCAATGCAACAAAAGAAACGAACACAAGGAATCAATTAAAGGGATATCAACACCTTCCCACGATTCATCCCTCTCTCTCACCACCTCAAAAGGTCGGCTTCAATCAGACCTTGGACCTTGCTCCTTAATGCTCCGTAATTTTCTATCGTGTGGCATGTACTCCCCATGTGATAGTCACATACTGCATTGATGTCATAATCACTGGATAGGGAAGACCCTTTGGCTTGGATGGGATAGGGGTTAGCAACTTCCTTTCAACAAGCATAGGAAACAACTCAATGTAGGAAATCGGCAGAGAGATGACAGGCATTTTCTTCTTCTCCCTCCTTGCAGCTATCCCTTGAAAAGTGTTTGAATCCTGGCCTCCATGGCTTAGCGATGGTTTAATCTCCACATTAGGTCCTTTACACTTCAAAACTCCGGCATTCAACATGTTCTGGATCACTTTCTTGAATGCTATACAATCCTCTATCGTGTATCCCCTAACTCCAGCACTGTACTCACAATGTGCGTCAGCATCATACCACGAGGGATAAGGTGGTTGAAAGGGAGTAACAAAGCATGGTTGAACCAGATCGGCCTTGTACAGCTGCAAGTACAACTCTATGTATGAGATTGTAGAGGGGTAAAAGACTTTTTCTGTATATCCTCTTTAGGACCCCTAGTCTCCTTTCTATTCAGACATTGTACCTTCCCAGAGATGCCCGGGGTGAAGAGATAGTCAGTTTCCTAGGGGCTTCATAGGTGTTCATGTTGCCTATCCCAAGATCTATTTCCTTGGATTACTTCCAAGCCGGTTCTCAGTCTGATGGTGAATACCAGATTTTTAGAAGAAAATCTTCAATCTTATCCAAAGTCAATTCGATGGGACATCCTAACGTAGTACGGATTACCTCATACTGATTGACAATAGCTTGGTCTTCATAAGACAGAGTCTTTTCCCCCACAGAGTCAGAATCCCAACCCTCATTCATCTTTCCAACATTCCCTTGCACAAACGGGTCTTCGGCCAAACCCTTTCCTTTGGTCATCGCAGTCAGCATTCCCTTTAATTCATTGATTTGCCCTATTGCATCCTTTTGGGACTTCTTCACATATGCCATTATCTCTTTTTGATTTCCAACCAACAGTTCTTGGATCTCTTTGAGCTTATCGACCCTAGCCACTAGGTCATTCATATTTCTGAAGCTATATTGGCTCGAAGTCCTTACTTGCCTCTCTCTATTTCCTGAGGTAAATATTCCCCTTACACTGGATTCCATATTAGCAAAACTCATTTCCATTTACTTTTTTTGGTGTCGAAAACGTGTGAGTGTGGAGTCTTTGATTACTGTCATGAAACCCCCTATAATTAATCTTATTTTTAATTATTTAATGCATGATATATGCTTTATGCAATTCATGGAACAAATAAAATACAAGGATGTATGCAAGTACAGGTATTGACTCCGTTGGTGGTCACCCTTCAACAACTTTCATTGCAGATTAACAGGTTCTCATTACAAAGAAAGGCAAACTCCTTCAGATATGCACCGGCCCTAACTCCTAGCTTTCCAATAGCTTCGAGTAGCTAACTGAATCTGGGTGCCTTCTCCCTATCTAGAGCTTCAAAAGAAAGAAGGGTTTCGGTTTCGTTGGCTAGTTTCCTCCCTCGACGGCTTCTTTAAGAACCATAATTTTTTGAGATAATCTTGGACTGTAGCTTCTAATGTCTCAATTTAATCTCAGAGTGTTCCATTTCTCTTGCGGGTTTGCTTAAAACTCGAGAAAGCCATTTTTGAGTACGGTATTTATGAAGGGGTTGATCTAGCTCCTCAATCCTTTCTTCTAGCCGAGCATTTCAAACTTGACTTCGACTCAAGCTCTCGAGGATAGAATTATATAGACCTTGCATCTTGAACAGTCGATTTTTGCTCTTTTGGGCTTTTCTCTTCCACGGAGTAGCATCCATCGCTTGCTTTCCTTTCTCAAGTTCTTTCTTAGCCTTTTCTCTTTCTCGCTGAATAGCGATTCTAACAATCTTGTAGGCACGAATGTTACCCAAAACTCTATGAAAAATGATCAAACCGGACATCCCCAAAGTGAAAAAATCCATCACCGCACTCTCATCTGGGTGTGTCGATTTGATATCTTGAATGCATCCCCATGAAAAAGTAGTACTGCCACCTCAGACTTGAATTAAACCCTTGACCCAATTTTCACTCATCTCGGCTATGGTTTTGAGATTCAAAGGGTAATTCTGAGACCTAGACGGTCTTGTGTAGAATGAATATTCTTCTGATTAAGCACAAATGTATACTCTTCGATTGTTGGCATCAAGTTCTTCCCGCTGAATGTAAAGCAACAGAATGCGGGATTTCAATCTGAAAAATAGCTCGGAGCGTAGGCTGATTAACCCAAACATACATCAAATATGCTATGGAACAAATTTTGCAGCCATCGGTCTCATCCCTCCCAAATTTGTTTCAAATCCCATAGGTCATTTTGTTGTAGACTGACATGTGTATCCTGCCACAATGCGTTCACTTGGAAGATTGTCAGTTTGGACTCTTTGGTTGACTTCAGACCACTATCGGACAGCAGAATTAATTTCCTCTTTCTTGAGGTACATTTTGTCCATGGTGAAAGACTTTGATTTTGGCAAACCACTCGAATCAATACCTTCATGTTATGCAATGCACGTGCGAAAGAAAATGCAGAATAAGATAAAAAAATATAACAAGTTAGTACCGGATAAAATTAATAAACATAAAAAAGGAAGCAAGAATTTAAATCAAACATCACAACCTTATTTACATCCTAGGTTAATCACATGGCTCAAAAAGGGGTGGGCTTTCTATGCTTTCAACATGCAGTTTTGGCTCTAAACGGTACCCGAACTGTCCTCGTTGTCCTCTTCTAAAGAGTAGCAAGGCCCCCGGTCATCACCCGTTATAGGCTCCTCTCAACCGAGTTCAATTCAGGGGGACCCTTTCGCTATGTTTGTACGGGGAAACAATATTCCCACAAAAACATAGGATAGTTGAGCCCCGAAGGTACTTACTAGGCCCATACGGAGGAACAATATCTATGCGAAAGAACTAGAGTTTTCCCCCCACTTAAAAGGACGGGTTTAAATGTTAAATTTTAAATGCGTTAAAATGAACTTGCATTTATAAACAAATATCACCTTAATCATCACTTTAATTTACAATTTCCGATATTAATAAAGGGTAACCATTATTTTTGTTCTTTTTGAAAAATGGCCTCACTCACTTTAGTTTTAAAAATTAAAATCAGTCCCCAGTGGAGTCGCCAGCTGTAGCGACCAAATTTGAAAATTCAAAAATTTTAAAGTCGAATGTGAGGGATCGCTAAAAAGGAGTAGTAGGGTTCCTTCGGTTTTTTGGGGGAAAATATTTGGAAAATGAACAATTCTTTAAGAGTTCGTGTTTTGAAAACAATAAAAATTCATAAAAACCAGAGATTCGATAAAAAAAGGGTTCGAGAGTCGGTTACGAATGGGGAAGTTTTGGCACCCCCATACCGCCCAAAAATTGGTACCATAAAAAGAAAATAATAATTACCGCCTTGTTAATATCGAACTTTGTGAATTAAAGTGACGATCAATTTAAAAATCTGGTTATACGTGCGAGTCTATTTTAAGGGCCCGTTATTCGAAAGTAAACGACAAGACCACCATCACTACGTTTGATACTGGCCGTATTTACCCCCGAATAACAGAGCACCACATTAACGGTTTATATTCCACGTGAAACATAATAACGCGACATAACCGAGCAGATATACTAAAAAAGCAAGGCAAAGCTAAAAGCATGAAAAACCATACAAGAATTAGATATATACATATTAGATATAACATAGCATATATAAAACAAAGGCATATATACATGTAGTTTTAATAATAAAGTGTACATTTTCATATGTACATACGGCATATAACGCATATTGTAAATTAAAACTATGTAAACGAAACTGTAATAGTAATGAATATGTACCAACATATATATATATATATTTCATACGACATATATACAACGTATATAAAAAACAATATAAACGGATATAAATATAAACCAAGTCGAACAAAAAGGTATAAAAAGGTAAAGAAAATAAAATGCAAAGCAAAGATTAAAAGAAAGTAAAGTGCAATACTAAAATAAATATGCAATGCAAACAGGGATTAAAGTAGGGATTTCACACTGAATTAAGGGCCTAACCGAACAAAGACTGAAACTGGAAGGACCAAACTGGAAAAGACCATTTTGAAAACTGATTGAGTAAAAAGCAGGACGAAATTAAAAAAGGGTAAATGCTAGAGGGACTCAGGTTATAATTTAAAGAGACGAAAGGTTCGTTTTAAAAAATCAAAAAACACAGAATGGCTAAAGTGAGAATAAACCATTTTAACATCTGAAATCGGCTTGCTTTTGGACAGAATTGAAAGGTTTAAGAAATTATGGAGGACTTGGGTTGTAATTAGAAAAGATGAAATGGCAATGGGAGCAAAAACACAGGTGCGGAGGGTTTTAAAAGACTAATAAACCATTTAAAATTTAAGGGCCTTGTATAAATGAAACGTTTTAGGCAAAAAAAGAAGGCTTTAATCATTTAAAAAAATAACCACTTCTGGAAACTCTCCCTTCCCTCTAGAGCCTGGATGAACTCCACCGTTCATCGGGCTAAAAACCCAGAAACCAGTGACCTTCTACCGTGTCGGCCACCGCTCACTGGGGTCGGCGAGATAAAAAACTCCTAAAAAGCTCCCTCGCCTCTCTAAACTCAAAACCTATCCCTAATTTCGCAGATCCAAACTCTATCCCTCTAGATCTATCAAAAACCGAGAGACTCACTCTCTTCAGATTTGGATTTTAACACGAAAATGAAAGGTCTACGTCTCGTTACCGCCTCACCTCTATTGGTCGAGGACCAAGGATTTGTTGCCGACACAAAGAAACAAAGAGGCGTCTCTAAACCTTGTTTCTCTCTCACCCTTTAAGCCCGAAGGCCCTGGGTTTATCGCCGGTGAACATATAACAGGCAAATGGCTCCTGACCAAAGGTAAAAAAAAGAAAACCTTTTTATGCTATGTTTTATGTTGCATGCAAAGGGAAATCGAGATGTACCTCAAAGGTCCTCTTTTTTGTATTACTTGTTCACTGACTTCTTACAATATGGTGTGTTCGGCTTTTTATATATCTGAACTGTTACATGAAAGAATGAAGAAAGTTGCTATATGTTTGTCTGAAATCCGCTGAAACCCTCTGTAGCATTTGCTATTTTTGTTGCCTCTGATCTTTTTGCTTTCTTGTTATTATTCTTCTGTTTTTGATTGCCTATAATTACGGCATCTGACAATACTATATTTTGTGTTTCTTTACATATCGTGGCTACTCGATGATGGAGGGGACCAAGGGTAGAACCAGCTTGGGGAACAAGGTTCGGCCGTGGGTAAACAAATGTTGACATGGTGTCTGGCCATTGGTTCTCTTTGCCAACGTGGAGGTGAAACTGATGATGTGCGCGTGCTAGAAGGGTAACTGGAAAGCCAATAGGTACAGCACATGCGCGCGTGGGAACGCAAAAGACCACGCGCGAGCGTGTGATGCAATCTGAAGAGACGCACGTGCAACGCGTAGAGTCTCCCAAAGCTTCTCTACCTAGATCTTGGACCGTTAGATCTAATCAGATCTGACGATGGGAAATGAGCTGTGCAAAGAGTAAAATTAGGATTAGGGTTTGGTTCAGAACTGGGCCTTAGTGGGCTGATTGATGAGTTTATTATTTTTTGGGTTTTTGTATACTGGACTGTTAATATAAAAGATTTTGGGCTTTTTATATTTATTATACAATTTAACTAGTGGGCTTTATTATTTAATTAATCTATTTTTTATTTTGTTTAATAATATTAATACAAATATAATATAATATAATAGTAATAAAGATATAATATAATAATATAAAAATAATAATAGTATAATATTATAATAATAAAAAACAAACTAAATAACAATTAATATAATACGAATTAAAATAAAACTTAATAATATTTTTGTGTTTTTCTTAAAGCATAGAGTAATATATAATAGTATTATATTAAATGGATATACTAATAATCTTTTGGGTTTTTAATTATAAATAGATAGTAAAACTAATAGTAAATGAAGTATATTGATAATATTAATATTTTTTTGGTGTTTTTTACACATAGGAACATATGATATAATAATATTAATACATAATATAATATAATAATATTTTGTTTTATATTGATAATATATGTATAATATTAATATATATAAGATAATAATAAACTAAAGCCCATTATTTAAATATTTACAAAAAAATAAAAACGGGTTAAAACCCCATATAAAATTAGTGATTACAGCTGTATACAAGACAATCATATAGGACATTCTAAGAGGAACTTAAATCGAAGACATTGTATCGTGTATCATAGGAAGGGGAAGACTTCAACGGTGTTTGAACTATTTTTCTGACGAAATATCAACGAACAGACAAGGAATATAAACTAAAATTTGATGTTGTCACGCAAACCCTAACATATTGTTGTCATAAATTTGAGACAATCGAATTTCCATGTAGACATCAACTACAGGTTCTTAAGATGCAAGATAGCTCACATATCCCAAATTCATTAATTCTAAATCGATGGACAATGAGAAGGTTGCTACCCCATAATTTGTGGACTTCAATGTTCCTCTTGAAGTGAAACACATGGCACGGTTTGCTTCGCTCAGCTCGATTTCTAATATACTTTGCTATATTGCATCTAATATGGATGAGAGCTTCTGACAAGACAAAGATGAGGTTCATATAATTATAACCAAACTCGGGGCATCTTTTATGTTGAATGATTCTTATGACCAAACCCCACTCAAAAGAGTTCGAGACCCGTCAAGGAAGAAAGGAAAAAATTCCAATTAGTGTGTCCAAAAAAGTGGCAAGTAGGAGTAGGCCCCATTGTTTAAATTGCAAATATGAAGGACACAACAAAGTCACATGTCGTGATTTTAATCTTGGATTGCCAACACCATCATTTGCATGAATGATGATTTTATGCTCTGGACATGGAATTTTCAAAAACCGAAATGGACAACATGCACCCAATCGACTAAAATGTTAGTCCCTATTTATTAAATTACATGTTTGCTTTCTTTGACCAGTCAATTATAACGTGTGAAGCAATTTTTATTCCTTATTAGGAACATGAGGAAGTATAAATGAGTGACTATAGAGTTTCAAACAATCCCAGCCAAACTGAGGAAGATGTCTATCATCTATTTCAAGGTTTTTGAATTGTTTGTAATTATATGTTGAAGGATAATTATGTAGTCATACACATTTTATTGTACATATATAATGGTTATTTGAGATAGTGTTTGCATACTACGACAATAAATATCGAAACTCGGGTCATGAATCTCGGTACTTATGAATTGGAATAGTAATCCATGAAATAACCTAAAAGAAGTATTGCAACTTAAACTTAGTGTTTCGATACTACTTAACCAGAGTTTCGAGACTCATACTACGTACTTTGAGACATAGTCATCATTCAGGTTCTTGAGATTGAAATGACTTACAATAGGGTATCGCAAGTTCGACATAGAGTTTGCATACTACGATCATAAATATCAAAAGTCAGATCATGAATTTTAGTACTTAGAACATCAAATAGTAATCGATCAAATGGCCTAAAGGGAGTATCACAACTTCAACTTAGTGTTTCGATACTACTAACAAGAGTATCAAGACTCATCTTACGTGTTTTGATACTTATGCATTCTTAGGTCATTTTCTGTTAAACACAGTTTTGGAACACCTAACACGAGTTTCGGGACTTGGGGTACATGTCCATGAACTACCTTACAATGGGGTATCACAACTTCGACATAGAGTTTGCATACTACGATCATAAATATCAGAACTCAGATTAGGAATTTTGGTACTTAGATCTTATGCAGAGTAATCTATCAATTGACCTAAAGGCAGTATCGCAACTTCTACTTACTATTCCGACACTACTAATATTAGTACCAAAACTTATATTAAATTTTTTTCGATATTGTAGGTTTTAGACTTGAAATATTAAAGGAAATTGTGACATTCGCGGCTGAACATTTAGAGTTATAGTTTTGAAACTTTAAAAGAAGTTTCGATATATTAAAAACTTAACAAAAAGATGTGGCCAATACATAAACATAAATCTCAAAGTAGATGTGGCCAATACATAGTAATGATTAGTAATGATTCAACCCATAATATTCCTCGCATACTTTGCAAAGCACTGGGGATTCCTTTTGTAAATCAGAGCAACATCCTCACAATTCAGGTGAGGCTTGTCTGGGTTTGAAGCACATAGCAAACCCAGTATGACCATAAGAATCTCCACAATAGTGATAGAAAGGCTTCACCTTTCATGAAGGATGTCCAGCTTAATGGCACCAGACTCATAAATGTTGGGGTGGAATAAGTTGCCATCAAATTTAATAGCAAACTACAAAAAATAGATGACAAATATCCATGAAATGCTTCAGCCTAAAAACAATGAACAAGATAAAACAACAATATTGGGAGGTTGATTATGTTACCTTAGGAGGATAGAGAGGGTATTTAGGTGGGAAGAAAATGGAAACGTCAAATTCATGCCATTCATAAGGGCTGGCAGCAGGTGCAGTCATTTGAAGTCAAAATGATACAGACATTCATCGACTTCTACCATTACTAAAGAAACATAATGCTAATTACAAACTGTATGAACATAAAATCATCAAATTAAAGGACAACGTAATAGAGGCATGTTTACCAAAAAGTAGATAAAGGGCGAGTTCAGGATTCTACAAGGCAGCAGGACGGAACTCCCTTCGAATACAAGGTAGAGATGGCATGTTAATCGTTATAAGAAGTTTAAGATGGGTTAGGAGATGAAGAAATAAGATAAATATGAATGAAGAATACAACACACAAAGTACTAGTATTTATAGGAAAAAATGTGCTGATCTATCTACTCATAAATAGTTTACAATGCCGCAGCTGTTCATAGGTCAACCCTAACCAATAAAGCAGTTTAAAAGATTCCTGACCAATAAGCTGTCATTTCATTTGAAAATATCGAAATTATGTGTAGAGGGTTCAAAACTAATTAAATATAAACCTAAAATAATGCTTCTTGTTTTGACTTTTTTAGTTCGTCTTTATTATAATAGTTTCGAACCTTTATTTATGAGTTCCGAAACTAAGAATCAGAACGTGATTACTTATGTTTATGATTTTGGAACGAGTTCCGATATGTTATCTCCCAATCATTACAGTTTTGAATTTTTAAAAAAATTAAATTGGCAGTTCAATGGTTTTCAAATTTCAAAAGATGCATGTTCCCAATAAGTGTCTTTTCACTGTCAGTTTTGAATCTGTGTAACCAGTTCCGATATATCAGCAACATATAACTCTTTTTAGATGTTGCATTGGCTATACAGTGTTTCGATAATTGTATAAAGGTTCCAAAATTGGTAATCAATTTCCCAAACTGATTGTATAATACTTCTAGAATAGTTTCTATACTTCACAAAAACGTTGTAGAAATTCTTATACGTTAGTTCCTAGACTGGTTGTCAAATTCTGATACCCAACCAACCAACCCAAATTTCTAACTGGAATTTGAAAATGTTCAGTTGAGGTAGCAAGAACATTATTCTGAAACATGTCTAAGAGTACCAAAACGGGTTATAAATATAAGAACTGTAGACATATCTCATTCATATTTAAGAACACAACATTAAACAAAGTGAACAAAACACACATAATCAAAATAAATAATTGGATCATAATCCGATAGAATAAATGATACAAATGTGGGGTGTTTAACTACAACGGATTGAGAAATGTGTTCATGTTGTACATTATAAAACATTGCTCTGTCAGCAGCAAGCATCAAAATAGTATTGGTGTTGTAAAATGACATAGCCCTTGTATAGCCGATTTCCTCCATACAACCTACAAGATCAATATTATATTTATTGTTCCATAACTTTTGTGTGTTTATCCATCATCCAAACCTCTAACCGAGGCACATCTCGTCTCATTGACCTTATTGGCAGCTTCTCTTCATGCTTGTCGAGATTGACCAACCTAAAATATCTAGAACGCTTGAGTCATGCATCGATATCGATTCCCAACTCTCTATTTTAGTGTCAAAAGCTAGTTTTCTATATTTTTCATATGTTCATGCCAGCCAATGCAACCCACCACACAGAGATATTGTGCATGAATTTCGTTCAAAATACTTGGAGGCTATTAACTTCAAATCACCCGAGTAATGCCAAGTTCAACCATTGGAATCAAAGATTTTTCAACATATAACTTTAGAACCTTTAACGTAATCATAATTGGAATGCTTAGAAAGCCACACGATTTTGAACTACAATGGGCTTGATCTAGGAACAATCATGCTGGTCGCAATTGGTGGATATTCAGGCATTGGAGGTTTGGGGTGTGGACTTGGCATATTTGTCATTGCCTTGTTGTGGGTTTACAAATATAAGGGTTTTTTCTAAATGAAGTTTGCAAAACACTAAACCTGTATCTACAACGTCTAAGATCTCCACTTTGTGATGCGGCAAAAAATCGAACATGTGTTTGCGATCATCCCAACCTGATTGGTCTCCGCTTACAAAACTATAAGAACTACATCCATGATGCTTGCAATCAAGTAGCCGCATATTGTGTTTGTTCTTCAGTGTAAGATGCCATGAAGCCTGATTCGGATGTTAGAGCATTACATTTTGTTGATAGCAACCAACACTTCTTCATTGTCTTCAAATTAGTTCTTGACAATATTTTAGATAACCCGTTAATGGTGAGACTGGAAGATGCCATTGATGCCTTGAAGAAAATGTAAAGGGGAAAGTTTACATGAAAATTGTATGTTCAACCTCTTGTAAAACCAAAAATGTCATTTTAACTAATACGAGGAGTATCGAATGTTTGCAAACACAGTCTCGAACTTATCACGTGAAACCAAAAATGTAACATGTTTTCCTAACAATTTCAGTTTAAGTTTTGCTTTACATGTATCAAAAATCCATATTTCGAAACTATTTAAAATTATTGGTTCCCGCCCGAAACTATTTTTTCAGTTATAATATTAAACATGCCATAAATGTTATTTAACTGCTCTCAAAAAAGGGTCTTTTCAATAATACGAGGAGTATCGAACGTTTACATATATAGTATCCAAAAATATCACGTGAAACCTAAAATGTAACATGTTTTCCTAGAGATTTCAGTTTCATTTTGCTTTACAAGTATCGAAACCCACATCCATAGTTTTGAAACTATTTAAAATTTGTGATTCTCGCTTGAAACTGTCTTTTCAGTTATAATATTAAACATGCCATAAATGTCATTTAACTAGCATAAATTGTCTTTTCATTAATATGAGGAGTATCAAATGTTTGCATATATAGTCTCGTACTTATCACATGAAACCAAAAATGTAACATGATTTTCTAACGATTTTAGTTTAAGTTTTGCTTTACAAGTATCGAAACCCAAATCCATAGTTTCAAAACTATTTAAAATTTGTGGTTCCCACCCAAAACTATCATTTCAATTATAATATTAAACTATTTCAAGTTCTGAACATCAACCAAAACCTTATTGCAAGCATTATTAACATCAATTAAATAAAAATGAACTAATTTGTTGCTAATATTTCTTAAAATTAAAACTTATCATCCATTAAGATAGGACTAATGATCGTTCCTCACAAAAAGTTGTCCAAGGGTTACGAATTGAATAAAAATATGCTGTCATTCTAAGCGTAAATGGTACATAGGGACCAAATCTCAATTTCATAGCACAAATTACAAAATTACCAAAACCAGAAATTGTTAGACCATAATACAAATAAATAACTATTATTGAAATACGAATTAATATGATGTAATTGGCAAAAGTTATGCTTTAGTAACAAACCTGACTCATGGTTTCATTATTTTCTGGAGGTTCTGGCCGCGTTCATAGGTTGAATAATAATTGCCGAAGGTTTTGATTTTTTTTCTTCATCAATTTCCCATGGTTAACCTTCGCATCATGGATTGATAACCTATTCTTGATTGCTTTATCTATAACAAGCTCGTATAATATCAACATCATGTATCATTGCCCAACTTTCTATACTAGTAAAAATAAATATGGCAGCATCAAAATAGTGTTATAAGCATACATCCTTTGATTATTAATGAAATACAATTTTAAAATTTGCTTATGATATAGGTCAATTCATTGATAGGGGTACCTAACCGTATACCTTTCATCCATGCAATGACGTACATACCACAGTCAGATATGTCAAGTTCGATGTCGTTGCAATCATTTAATCACATATTAGATGAAAACATTACATGAATATACAAAGATGAACAACTAAAACCCATTATCTTTAATGCAGACTTCAGGCCATTAGATTTGTAGCGCGTCAAATGTAACCTTCGGTTTTCCAAACAACTTAACAAACTTTTCGTCCTTAGAAAATTCCCCAAAACAACATATCTGCAAGAAAATGACAACATAAAACAAAGTTCATTCGCAACATTATCATTCGTACAATGCTAACATGTCGTTTGTAAATAAATGTGTTCTCACCATTGTCTTAACCGCTTCCATCCTATGCGGAGTTGCCATAGTATTCGGTAAGTTATCTAGTATCCAAACTTCCCGATGTACCATATGAAGCACACACAAGTACCAATATTGGTACTCATAATTCATGGGGATGAATATCTGTATAAATCCAAAAAAATTGTGTCCTCATACAATAAAAAATATTCTCCTAATACAATAAAAAATTTGCATCTCATAAAATAACTTAACATTTTCACGTTAATAGATTTCTGCTTACCATATCACAGTCAATCATGTCCTCATAATACTGCATTGATGGCGCACACCATTCAGCATAATTTGACCCTTTCACAATTGCAACCCCCATTTCTATGAGCATTAACTGCAATTAATAATGGTACTTATTTATATAATTGTAACAATTTCTTGACATACAAATATGGCTTTAACATTGTACAAGATAGTAACAAAAAATTTATTAGCATACATGAACAAAACAAGGCATAAAGGCTCGTTGCCTACTTCCCTTCTTCTCCTCACGATTCAACGACAAGACCGCCAAATAAATAATCTTGCCAAGTTAAAAAAATAAAGACCACGTAAAAAAAGGTACAAAATGTTTCATAAAATTTCAAGTCATACGCGATATTTATTATACTTATCATATCTATGAGCCATTCCGAGGTTCGTAACATATCAAGGCCACCAACAGTGGCATAAATGTGGTCATGATTAATGATGACATGGTTGCATACAAACATGATTTTAATTCTTTGATGTTACATTTCAGAATATTACAAATTAAATGTCATAGATGAAGCCTTACTTTTCCACCAATAAGGTATTCTATATATAGTCACACATGGTTCGTACTGTCTCACCAATCCCATCGTGTATTACTACATACAAAACTTCAATCATATCTCTAAACTTTCACAAGAAAGATATGATGATAACAACGAAATGATATAAACGACAATAACATAAAATACATAGTCTAAAGGGTCAACATTAAATTTGATAGGCTAAAAGCCCAACATTGTATCTACCAACATTATGTTCAACTCGATGGGCTAAAGACACAATGTTCAATAGAAATGGCAAATGACATTTGCTATTATTATATTACATAGTAACAATCAACCTACCCACATTATGAATGGTAATTACACGAAAATTATTTGCACATAACCAACAAACTTTGTAACTTTTTGGGTTTCGATGTTTCGAAACTCTTCAAGCATTACAATGTTTATTCCTTTGAGAGTCGAAGGGATTTTTAACTAACCTAGATGTCAGCTGTCTTAACCTTCAATAGAACATTACACTAGTCCAGCACGGAAAACAACATGAACATGATCTTTAAAAAAGTTATATGGTTTAAGATCTTCCCCAATTCGGCATGGTCACGCCTCACCATTTCATTCATCACAAGCTCCACATCATTTGCCATTTGGTTTAAGATCTTCCAAAAAATTGCAATTCATTTCGTCCCGCGTTGCTTTGACGTCGTCACAAACACCGTCGATTTTGACTTCAAAATCCTTTATTTTGACGTTGTCAACAACATCGTCAATTTTGACTTCAACAGAATTGATTTTGACTTCAAAATCCTTCATTTTGACATCAAAATTGTTCATCTTCTCTTCCAAACTCTTCAAGCAGGTCATGTCGGCC
The DNA here is from genome assembly GCA_019671005.1 of Hibiscus mutabilis. NCBI lineage: Eukaryota > Viridiplantae > Streptophyta > Magnoliopsida > Malvales > Malvaceae > Hibiscus > Hibiscus mutabilis. The sequence goes on along the minus strand of CM033726.1, from coordinate 30,073,494 downwards.
CGTACTTCTACGACGTCTTTAGAAAGAATATTGAATTTCTCTCCCAACATCTTATCATCAACCCCCTCATAATGTCCAATTTCTCCTCTAGTTTATTTTGGTTCTCGATTCTCGTATTCATAACCTCTTTTAATCCATTCACCTTAGACATTACTTGTTGAAGCATCTCCGACATCATTTGCCTTTGCATTCCATTATATAATACTCCATAGAAGTAACCTTCGAAATTAAATAAGTATTAAACATCTGCCTTCCACATAATAAATGATTAATAAAATGACTCAGAAAGTATTACCTTACGTCTCTTTGAAGCTTTCCTACCTTTGGGTGCTTCCATGTCTTCCGGCGATTCCTTGACTTTAGGTGCTTCAACAGTTTTAGGTAATGGAAGCTTTCCGAAAATAATTTTCAGAGTGAAAATATATAATTAACCATGATTGAAATTGACATACTAGATGAATAATAATCCAGCAGATACCTTTGGTCTATTCGAAGCTCGTTCGCTCTTTAAGCGGGAATAAACATACACAACCTTTGACTTCACCCAGTAAAGAATGCGAGGCACACCACCATTAGAAGCTACATTGGCTATGCTATCAAATCCAGACCAATAATCATAAAACTGAACCTTAATTCCATATCATTCACAATACAACATTAATATGATAAAACTCAGATCCACTAATTTCTCATAACTAATGGCAATTTAATTTTACCTCTAAGATTGCAATATATCATTTTAGGTAAACGTGGCTTCCCAGCTATTGTAAACAATTATTGCCTCAATAAGCGCATCGTAAACATAATTGGTCCAATTCACTTTACCTTGTAAGCAATCGTCGCATGACAACTTCAAATAATTTGGACATGGGCATATCTCACCAATAGGACACAGAAAAACTCCAATAATGTACAATAACGCCCTTGCTTTCAAAACATCCCCTTCAAAAGTGTAACCCCCTTAGCCCGGCCTAGCCGAAACTGAACTAAAAAGGTCACATTAGGTTTGTCCAAGCAAACCCGAGCTAATATCCTAAAGTGATCTATTTTTTCTTTTATCTTGTCTAAATGGATCGATATTAGACCTTATGGTTAACATGCATCAACAGAAACGTTATATTGAAATCAGATTTCAAAATAGGGTTCTATTGCTTGAAAACGTATATTAGGGACCAAAATGTAATTTTCACAAGTTACAGGATATTTATTAAAATTTAGGTTACCAATCCTTTATTAATCCAATTCCATGCTCACATGTTAAATTCTAGCTCAAAACAATCATTCGAACTCATTCAATCGCATATATAACATTCAGGGACTAAATTGCAAGATTTCCAAACTTCAGCAAATGGATAAGCACAAAATAAACAGGGCGTACCGATACGGGAAAACCCGTATCGATACGGATTAACAAACTTAATGGTTGGTCATACCGATACACGTACGTACGTATTGGAATGGTGTGCTGACCAACCCATACCGATCCCTTTTGTGATTTCTCTAAAACTCAAAATTACAGTGACCAAAATGCGTACCGATATGGTACCCCACGTATCGATACAATTCTTTAAAATCAAATGGATTGAACTGGCATTTAAACCCGTGTACCGACACCAGTACAAATTTTCTTCAAGAGGTACCGATACGATAGCTAAGCGTACCAATACCCTTTGTTAAATTTTAATGGATCGAGCCTTCCCAGACCCTACGTACCAATCCTTGGGTACCCGTACCGGTACGTAGAGGCTTGTAATGACCTCTAGGTCCAACATATGACTCTTTGGCTCACTCTAATCAACTTTAAACCTCTCCTAAACATATAACATTAAAAACATGCTTGACAACCACAATCCAACATTTTAAGCAAACCTAACAAGTCTAACACATTCATCCATATCATCTAGAGGCATGCTCCCTACTCAATATTCAAACATAGTTTCGAAACACATTTCAAGCACTTTAGGCCTATTACAAAACCAAACCAACATTTAAAACTTGCACAAACATGGAGTTTAGCAAACAACCCTCTCGAACAACAAATGACCACATTGCCTTTATTACTACAAGTCTTTATCAAAGTCATACTTTCATAAACACAAGTCCTTGGATTTCCCTTCGCTTGCCCGCTGCCTCCAACCTTTAATTCTCTGCATTGATGGAATAAGAGATTGTAAGCACACTAGGCTTAGTGAGGAGTGCTCTAAAACAAAACACCATCAATGCCTTTAAAACCATTTTACAATCCTTTTTGAAAACCCACTTTCCAAAACACTTTACAAACATCATTTCAACTTCATGCCTTATCAAAACCATGCACTTAACATTTCCAAAACAACATATTAAATCATATGCAACATGTATCATGGATTCAACAGCAAAGTCCCATTTTCTACCATCAATTTAAGCTTTCTCATGCATACTACCAATGCAAGGCCTAAAGAGTAAAACATGTTTAACCAACATTAAACCACACAAATCCATCTCATGATACGTCATCAATTATATTGGCTTACAAGTGATCATTACCCAAGTTTCACTTTACAAAATATAACATCGGATACACGAATTCAACAAGTGTTCACCCAAAACTTATCATACAATCTACCGGCATCTCGAGGTTCACACACGGGAGTTTTCGGCGCCCATAAACCCTTCTACCATTATGATACATAAATCCCTCAACACCACTCATCAGCTAGATGTATAGCCCACTAACATGAGTTTTCAGTACAAAGATTAAAACCCCTCAACCGTTAGGGTACTTGGATAGAGTTTTTGGTACTCTGAATCTAAACCCCTCAACATCCAATGCAACTTTTTATAGTGTGTTATCAATCCTATGGCCGGCCAACTATATCCGATAACATTTACAAACCTTTTTATACCATCACTTGCTAATATAATTCATTTTATTAACATCAACTCACTGTTTTCATATGCATCATCAAAATCATTTATCCAGTGCATTACCCATGCATTAATGAATGTTCAAAATATCATCAAAACACGAATTACCTCCAAATGCATCATCATCATTATGTAATCATTTTCCAGCATTAAACAATGCTCAAATCATGCATATACAATGACTAATCAATTTATCAAAAACAAGTTCATAAAACCAATTTGCCAAACCGAAATCGAGAGAGAAAACATCCTTTACTTACTTCCGAGCTTAGACCAGTGTTTCAAGCTTGATCTAAACCCCCAAATACAATTTCCAAACCTTTGAAAAGCTGCAAAACACGTTTTCACTCACCGACACGCAAAGCCTCATTTGTCGATACAATAAACATGCCTCCAAAGCTTCTAAAATGTCTATTCAAGCTTGAAGACAAACCTCCCCTATTTTAACCATCACAAAATAGAGGTTTCAATGCATCAAAATGCATTCAACTACCCAGCAACATCAAATTGCTACAATCCTCATCAATTTCTCAAACAATTACACTTCCATACTAACAGAAAACATCACCAAACAACTCACAAACTTTACCCAGTCACAACCTAAGATTACATACATCAATTAACATTCAAAAACACATTAACATCATCCTTATACCTCGAGTATTCATTAAACACCCACAACTCCTTAAAAACTCTTAATTAACAATCTAGAAAATTAGAGATTCATATAGTTTCGGGATTCCAATGTCAAAACCCACTTATTAACATTATAAAACATCAAAATCAAGTTCCAATACAATTAAGAACATAGAAAATCAGATCCAATTCGAAATCTCATCAATTTCCACAATTAAACCCCAATTAAACCAATTAATTCCATTTTAACCATAAAAACTCATTAGAAACCACATGCAAAGGACCAATAACTTGGGAGTTTCAGTAAAGAACCTTGTATTAGAGGAGAAGAACGAACCTCAGCTCACATCGATGACTTTCCCCTTAATTGGATGGATTTGCACAAGAAAACAATGAGAAAACAATAAAATTTGATAGGAAAATCATTATGAAACCACTTGAAATCAAAAGATTAATTAAAATAAGATATCACCTGAAATTTTTGAAGAAGGAAAAAGTGTTTGGCTGGAGAAAATTGGAGAGAAAAATCTTTTGGAGAAAAGTTAGTTACGTCAAATTTGTTTTAAACTTTAATTATCCAATTATTTCTCCAAGCTTATTTATTGCATTTTAAAATAATTTAAAATAGCCAATTTAATGGAAAAAGTCTGATATTAGACTTTGGGTAAATAGATCCTTAAGGATTTAAAGTTTTGATCCTTTAGATTTTAGTGACTAGAAAAATAGATTTTACAATCTTTACATTTTGGTCACTACCACAAAGTGTCTTACTTCAAAAACTCAATTTTCAAAATTGATTTCACCATATACCAATATATATTAAATAAAGATTTTAAAACATTTTTCCATATTTTTAACTCCTTTAAAAATATTTGTTGTGAATTAATCTCTAAACTGACTCGAATCCTCTAATCCAGTTCTCGAACCGTCTATCTAACCTAATTAACATCTAGGCCCAAAACTGGGGTGTTACACTCTCCCCCTTAAGAAATTTTGCCCTCAAAATTTAACCAACAAAAAAGATGAGGAAACTACTCCATCATCTCCGACTTATTCTCCCACGTGGATCCTTCAACACTGCTATATTGCCACAACACTTTGACAAGACTTTACCCATCCTTCATTTACTACAGGAATCCAGAATCTACAAACTCTTCCTACCACACATATCCAGCACAACTCAACATTCTTTACAAACACAATATGCAATAGATTCGACCACCAACTTCGCAACACTGATACATAAAACACATTGTGAATTCCTTCAACTCAAGAGATAAGCTCAACAGATAAGCCACTAAATCTTCACATCCCTTCACCATATTTGGTTCAACAAACCTCAAACTCAAATTTCTTTATGCCCAAAGCGCATAAACTTCTTTCAAGTAAAAACCTTCAGGAGCGCACGTTTATCAACGATACACGCGACCTCCCTAGGCTTCAATTCTGCGTAGAACTCCTAAAGATCTGAAGCTACATTCAAACAGTCACACTCAAGCTTTACCTCTTCATGGGTATTTCTCAACAAATCAAACGAGATAACACGCTCTTTACCATCTTCAGCCCAATACAACATATACAATATTCTTTACCACTCAATGCCACAAACGACACCAACTGTGCACACGCCCAAAATTCTTATTATAAGCAAATTCAACCAAAGGCAACTGTCTCTCCCAGGTTCTCGGAGACTCAAATCACAACCTGTCAACATAACCACTAGAACCATGATAACACACTTTGCCTAACCACCCGACTAAAAATGATATGAAATGCTAAAATGCAACCAAGTACACAAAGCTTAATACAGGCACTCTCAAAACCCCAATAGAAACGCGGATCTCTATCCCAAACCATGGACTTAAACACTCCATGAACCCTTCGCAACTCGATTAACGTTCACCAAAAAAGAAACCATTTTCAGTAGACGTTCAAGGCAACCCTAACACAGATCTATGATGAACTTTTCTACCATTTCCATTCCAGAATCTTCAACGATTATAACATCCTAGAAGAAAATTGATGCTTAGCCTTAACACGTTGACTACCATACACTTAACCACAAATTTCAAAACACCCCTCTTTTAAAACATCCCAAAAATACTTTTCTTCCAACCATCAAAACATCTTTGTAGCACTCGAGTGCAAGACAATAGAACTAGAATAGACTTCAGTCTAAATAGTATGCCTCAACCCAACATCTTTTGGTACAACCATCCAACCCTTAAGCTTAAACACCACCATCATTAAAATAAAACCAATGATCTCCCCTTCACCATATCCTTAACATGCATCACCAACGCACTATCAAGGTTTGCTCCACCTTACCCCTACCACCAGTTTTCTTACTAAGGTTGTTCCCCACCATTGATCCTCATTCCTTCGGTCATTCAGCCCTAAATACTTCTTACTGTCCCACTCCTTACATATCAACGACCATCTCGAGCCCTTAAGCACTTAGCAACTCTATTCAGCTATCACCTAGTAACCACTATTATACAACCCAAACTACGTCTCCTAACACCTTCTTTATCCTTTAATTCCATAAGGCACAGTTGCCAAACTACTAGAAACCCAGAGACCCTTATACAAACTAACCTCCCAACGAACCAACTTACACCTTCACCATACTAATTCCCAGAAACTCATTTGTAAGTGTGAACTCATGTATGCATGATTATTTATATGCTCCCAAAGATGCCTATGTATATGAATACAAAACCACTAATGTCATGCCACATGCATGCATGAACTGACGTATATAAGTTTATATATATAAGTGCTTGTGCATTATGCATGATCAATCATTCACACTTATTGATAACATTTCCAGAACTAACATTCCTACACACTTGTCTACTTCAAATCTAACTACCTGAGAACATCCACCCACCTAGCTTTGAAGGCTTAACAACCAACCTTCGATCATCAAGCAAAAGCCTTCATGGTTTCTCTAAATAATAGTGTACCGCCATGCTATCTACCCACTCAACTAAATATTCTCAGAATACTTATCTCGCTACAACCCCAAAGGTTTACAAAAACATTCGACAACATAACAACACTTTACAATCTTTTATTAACCATCAGCTTAAACCATTTACTACTACTTACTATCACACGAATATTTCGTGTCCTAACACTTCCAAAGCATCATTCTTCCCACCATCTTTATTTAAAGACACAACCCAGCGTATACATTTCCCGGCGTCCGTCAACAACTTACAAACAAGCCTTGTTAACTATATGATAGCATAACTTACTGGTAATCTAACCTCACAACTACTAACAACTTCACAAACTCCTCTTAGTGACACATTACCAGAAGCCATAGACATCACAAATCCTTAGAGAACTCAACAACTCACTTTAGAGCCACTTCTATCACACAAACAACCACAAACATAAGAACTTCAATATTTCCAACTTAATCCCTTTGCACAAAGCACGATCCCACGCAACCAAAAACCATCAGGTGTCACAACTAGGACGACAACAAACAAGCCATTCAACCTTCTTCCAAATCGAACTACCAAAATTAAGATTCCCCTTGCAACATGTCTTCCAAGGCGGTTAATATTTTAACACCTCATGTCAAACCTTACCTCACTCCTACCTAACGAAACAATGCGTCAACATCATCAAGTTCTTACTAGCCGTCATCACCAACGACTCAATGACATACCTTTAACAAAGGTTTAACACTTATCCCTTGACCATAACATCAACTGTAATCTCACACCCAACCACAAGCCTCCTCACTCATTGCTTGGTTCGGTTTCCAAGCTCGTAACATCCCCATACCCAAACAACCAATCCTTACACAACACCTTATCAACCCATAAAACAACAACTTCATCAAATTCTCGGCAACCCATGATCTTAAACCATCAAGGAACATCTATGATACCACTGCGTACCATTCTCATCTTATCCAAAACTAATTACTCAAACACCAGATTAAGGATTTCAACATGCATATCAAACAACTTTATATGCTCATCCAAGATGCAAGAATGCATAAAACTGAAATCTACCCAGAAAAACAACAACAATGATTCCAATATGAAAATACATACAATCACATCGATGTCATTACATCCCTCGTGATGTGTACACATCCTCGTTGAACCTCTATCCCCAGACTGGTCAGCAACACCAAGTATCTCGATCCTCTAAACCTCACCACTATACTGATAATAACCTCGATCATTTCCACTGCCTCCCAACGGCTCTACAACAGGTGCAAGAGCCTGCGCACCTTTAACCATCAATGGAAAATCACGTCTTAAGTGATCTCTTGAACCACATCTCTAGTAAACATCAACAGCCATAGGCACAGACGTCTGTCCATCCTCAGCCTACTTTAAGCAGTCACGCTTCACATGACCACGCAACCCACAACTCTAATATGTCTTTGGTATTTTCCAACACACTCTTGGATAATTTTTTCCACAATGCGCACACCCAAGCATCTTAACAATGGAATCATGACCAAACTATCTTAACTCAAAACTGCCCCTAACACATCCAACATTGGGTCGATGCCTCCTATCACGGTGTCTCTTGCATCCACCTTTCCCAACATCGGTCACAATAACCCTCTTTTGAGAATCAAAACTTCCAACACGATCAGATATTCCACTATTCTGCTCTAAACTTGTATTTCTCACTTTCGATGCCACTAGTGCCAGCCCTCCGAACTCAACCCTTTTCAACTTTTCCAGGCCCTCCACCGGGGGTCCTAAACACACAACTCCAATAGGTGTGAATATAGGCACATACATCCTCGCCACAGCTACTCAAAAAGCTTCGACTATTGCCTGCTCTACTGGCGTCAAATTAACATACCTTATCCTAACTGATATGGGTAATACATTATCCACTCCCTCGGGTGGATTCAGAGGAGGAGGCAACAACATTTTGTGAAGCACCACACTATCTTCGACTCTCTACCTCTGGACAACGGTCATACTCGACCCTAACTCTCTCTTCGGTGGCATTGTATAAAAATGTATCTAAGGCATGATAATTACACCAAAACAAAAACAATTAGGCTAGCTTCAAGCAAGGATCCAAGACTTCCATTTCAAACTAAAATCATTTTATAATTGTAGTAATAAGTCAATGTGTCCCCAATTACACGCTAACATGGCATATATCAAACACCATACAAATAAACAATCACCGTGCATAGCAAACATCATTGAACAATCATCAACAACATACCATTTGTCTGTAAACACGCAAAAAATACACCAACGCTATCCCACTTTTTGTAACCTATCTCTGATACCACCAAATGTAACCCCTTAGCTCGGCCTAGCTGAAACCAAACTAAAAAGGTCATATTAGGTTTGTCGAAGCAAACTCGATCTAGTATCCTAAATTGGTTCATTTTCTTCTTTTATCTTGTCTAAATGCATTGTATTAAACCCTATGGTAAACATGCAACAACAGAAATGTTACATTGAAATCAGATTTCAAAATAGGGTTCAATTGCTCGAAAACATACATTAGGGACTAAAATGTAATTTTCACAAATTATAGGGTCTTTATTAAAATTTAGGTTACTAATCCTTTATTAATCCAATTCCATTCTCACATATTAAATTCTAGCTCAAAACAATCATTCGAACTCATTCAATCGTATACATAACATTTAGGGACTAAACTACAGGATTTCTAAACTTCAGTAAACGGATAAGCACAAAATCAATAGGGCATACTGATATGGGAAAACTCGTATCGATACAAACTAACAAACTTAACGGTTGCTCGTACCGATATACGTACGCCCATATCAATATGGTGTGTTGACCAACCCATACTGACACGGTCTTGACCCCATACCGATCCTCCTTGTGATTCTCTAAAACTCAGAATTCCAGTGACCAAAACGTGTAACGATACGGTACCCCGCGTATCAATACAATTCTTTAAAATCGAAGGGATCGTACTAGAACTCAAACCCGTGTACCTACACCAGTACAAATTTTCCTCAAGGCGTACTGATACGGTGGCTAAGCGTACGATACCCTTTGTTAAATTTTGATGGATTGAGCCTTCCCAGACCCTGCGTACCGAACCCGTACTGGTACGCAGAGGTTTGTAATGACCTCTAGGTCCAACATTTGACTCTTTGGCTCATTCTAATCAACTTTAAACCTCTCTTAAACAACATATAACATCAAAAACATGCTTGACAACCACAATCCAACATTTTAAGCAAACCTAACAAGTCTAACACATTCATCCATATCATCTAGAGGCATGCTCCCTACTCAACATTAAAACATAGTTTCCAAACACATTTCAAGCACTTTAGGCCTATTACAAAACCAAACCAACATTTAAAACTTGCACAAACAGAGAGTTTAGCAAACAACCCTCCTGAACAACAAATGACCATATTGCATTTATTACTATAAGTCTTTATCGAAGTCATATTTTCGTAAACACAAGTCCTTGGATTTCCTTTTGCTTGACTGGTGCCTCCAACCTTTAATTCTCTGGATTGATGGAATAAGAGAGCGTAAGCACACTAGGCTTAGTGAGGAGTGCTCTAAAACAAAACACCATCAATGTATTTAAAACCATTTTACAATCCTTTTTGAAAAACCATTTTCCAAAACACTTTACAAACATCATTTCAACTTCATGCCTTATCAAAACCATGCACTTAACATTTCCAAAACAACATATTAAACTATATGCAACATGTATCATGGATTCAACAGCAAAGTCCCATTTGCTACCCTCAATTTAAGCTTTCCCATGCATACTACTAATGCAAGGCTTAAAGAGTAAACCATGTTTAACCAACATTAAACTACGCAATCCATCTCATGATACATCATCAATTATACTAACTTACAAGTGATCATTACCCAAGTTTCACTTTACAAAATATAACATCGGATACACGGATTCAACAAGTGTTAACCCAACACTTATCATACAATCTATCGGTATCTCAAGGTTCACACATGAGTTTTCGGTACCCATAAACCCCTCTACCATTGAGACACCCATGGTGGAGTCTTCGGTACACATAAACTCCTTAACACCACTCATCGGCTAGATGTATAGCCTACTAACGGGAGTCTTCGGTACAAAGACTAAAACCCCTCAACCGTTAGGGTACTCGGATGGAGTTTTTGGTACTCCAGATCTAAACCCCTCAACATCCAAAGTGACTTTTTATAGTGCACTATCAATTCTATGGCCGGCCAACTATATCCGATAACATTTACAAACCATTTTATACCATCACTTGCCAATATAATTCATTTTATTAACATCAACTCATTGTTTTCATATGAATCATCAAAATCATTTATCTGATGCATCACCCATGCATTAATGAATGTTCAAAACACTCATTACCTCCAAATGCATCATTATGTAATCATTTTCCAATATTAAACAATGCTCAAATCATGCATATACAATGAGTAATCAAGTTATCGAAGTAGGTGCATAAAACCAATTCGCCAAACCAAAATTGAGAGAGAAAACATCCTCTACTTACTTCTGAGCTTAGACTAGCATTTCATGCTTGATCTAAACCCCCAAATACAATTTCCAAACCTTTGAAAAACTGCAAAACACATTTTCACTCACCGACACGCAAAGCCTTGTTTGCCTATACAACAAACACGCCTCCAAAGCTTCTAAAACGTCTGTTCAAGCTTGAGGAGCAACCTCCCCTATTTTAACCATCGCAAAATAGAGGTTTCAATGCATCAAAATGCATTCAACAGCCCAGCAACATCAAATTGCAACAATCCTCATCAATTTCTCAAACAATTACCCTTCCATACTAACCGAAAACATCGCCAAACAACTCACAAACTTTACCCAGTCACAACCTAAGGATTTCATATATCAATTAACATCCAAAAACGCATTAACATCATCCTTATACCTCCAGCATTCATTAAACACCCACAACTCCTCAAAAACTCATAACTAACAACCTAGAAATTTAGAGATTCATATAGTTTCAGGATTCCAATGTCAAAACCCACTTATTAACATTATAAAACATCAACATCACATTCCAATACAATATAGAATATAGCAAATCAGATCCAATCTGAAATCTCATCAATTTCCACTATTAAACCTCAATTAAACCAATTAATTCAATTTTAACCATAAAACTCATTAGAGTCCACATGTAAAGGACCAATAACTTGGGAATTTCTATAACACACTTAACGTATATTCGTAGACCGGATATACACTAAAGATGTTACATAATTGTTAAGGAAAAACTTGACTTGAATATTATTTTTTTACCAAACTTTATCTTGTAGTTTAACCCTTTTCGGTTTTAAATTAAAACTACGTCAGTCTATAGTGGCTAGTTTTAACCTTGAATTGATTTATAAAATTTATAAATGAGTTATTGAAATAAAAATATAATTCAGGGAGAAAACTATGTATCCTGCCTAGACCCTTTCTTGATTTTAAAATTTCTACGCGATTATGGTTAAACTATACTTAACTATATCGAAAAATATAACTACTTATAGCAAACCATTTTCTAGATTCATACATTTGTAATACTGTATAAACACATTGTAAACTTAAGCTTACAAAACAGTTAGTCTCTTTAAAACTCACATCCATAATTTAGGATGTACATACCGTGATTACTAATGTAACTTGATTTTCCAATTTAATAGATCCTTCTTGCCATTCTACTTGGGAGAAACTATGTGTGAAATAACACATGCTAAGTACGAACTTAGTGAGGCAATAATCTTATTTGTCAAAACATAAAATAAAGCAATACATGTTATACATTAACCTAGCATAGTTTCCGTCTAAAGTAGTATCATACCAACAAGGTTTTCATAGCCAGTCGATATTCATGTGCAAGTCATAATTTTCTAAATTAGTCTAGTTTCCAATATTCCATCATTGTTAAATAAATCATATACATAGCATAGTTCACATACATGACATATTTCATAAACATGGCATAATTCACATGCATAACATGATTTATATATTATATATGACATAATTCATATACATGACATACATGGCATGAATTATATACATGGCAAAATCCATATATATGTTATAATTCATATACATGGCATGATTCATATACGTGACATCATTCATATACATGACTTAATTCATATACATAACATGATACGTGTTCATGGCATAATTCATATGTATGACATAATTCATATAGGTATCATAATTTGTATACATGGCATGATTCATATGTATAGCATATTTCATAAATATGTGACATTCTTCGTATACATGGCATAATTCATGTACTTGGCATAATTCATATACTTGGGCATAATTTATATACATGTCATGATTCATATACGTGGCATAATTCATATATATAACTTGATTCATTTACATGACATGATTCTTTTACCTGACATGATTCATATTCATGACATGATTCATATACGTAACATGATTCATTTACATAACATGATTCATTTATGTGACATGACTCTTTTATCATTGCCCAAAGTACACTATATGAGATCGAGGTATGTGAGTCATCTTGAAATGACACCGTATTGTTTAACGTAAACGTAAAGATGAGTACGTATTCAGGGACGCTCTCTGATCCCCATAAACATAAGGCACCTCGACAGTGCACTCGGGCACAGTGGGCGTAGATCTCCAGGGTGCATGTGACACAATCATTTTGTCACAATATATGTTTGATAACATGAACATAAGGGTGCAGCTGCTAAAGACTCTATGGCATGCCAACTATACCATGGACTCTCATACACAATACTTGGGCATTTCTTTCATCATCAACTCAATATCATAATTAATCATATAAATAGACATTTCATGTTTCATGCTTCGTCATAAATAGTCATGGCAAACATAGATCATCATCATTTCTCAGAATAATAATTCATACTTCATACTTCATTTAATCTACTTTTATTGCAACATGTAGTAGCTCATCATATATATATATATATATAAGGCAATACTATTTTTAATTTAAGGTCGACTATTCGCTAGTCTTCCTAATTGCAATTTAAAACATATAAATGCACTCACCTGGGCTATGAATAGTATGTCTCACTAAGCTTACTCGAGGTTCTTATCTTTCTTTTTATCACTTGAATTTCCTTCGTTCTCTTTCGGAATTGTATAAGACCAATCGAACATATACATTACCATTCTCGTATTCAACTTAAACCTAACATTGCTAACTTGATTCTTAAACATACTATTCGAATATAAATTTTTTTTGAAAATTTCCCCAATATTTTACATCATTGCCGAAATGGTCCCTAGGTCTTTAGTGACCATGTTGAACATTGAACAATTGTTCAAGCCTAATTTGAACAATTTCCATAATTTAATTACTCATTTTGGGCTATTACCTTTTTAGTCCTCAAACTTTATAAAAGTGACATTTTAGTCACTACTTCACTTTTGTATATAAATTCATGTACAATTAAACCATTTATTTATTTGAAACATCCTTAGAAATTTTTCTTCAACTTTTAAACTTTATTCAATTTAGTCCTTCACTATACTTTATCTTCGAATTTGGACCCTCATGTTTCCTTACTTGACATTTTAATCCTTCAACTTTCATAACATGCTTAAATCTTCAATTCTATCAATTTTCTATAAATTCAAGACCAATCCCTAATTTTTACTAAATTGCCAAATTGGTCCTTCAACTTCCAAAAATTTTCATTTTGGTCCCTAATCACAAATTCAAGCCATTTCAATCATAATTCATCAATTCTAAGGCTAAAATAAAATTTTCAATAATTTCCCCCTAATTCTCCAATATTTCGAGTTGGTCACTAATTTCTCAACTTGGGGAAATTATTCAACCAATCATCAAAGTTAAGCTTCCAACATCACAATCCATTCAATATCATTCTTAATTTATCTTTCTAACCAAAACCCTAAAATTTTAGGGTTAGGGTTTATAACCTCAATCATGGAATTAATCCAAATTCAACTTGATTCCATGTTTTAAATCATCAAATCAACTAACTACAACTCTAAATTCATCATAAACTTTAATCCCCACAATCAATCTTATCCATAAAATGAACCAAACTTGACATTTATCATGCAATATTACTATCAAAATGAAGAGAATCAAGTGTAGAATAATTTACCTAAATTAATTTTTCTTGAAACTTGTCTCGATTCTCCAATTTTGAGCATGAAAATTTGAAAACTTCTTCCTCCTTTCTCTTTTATGGGTTTCGAACAGCCCCATGGAGTATGAGTAAAGTTAAATGAACTTTAAATTCATTTAACTAGTGAATTTACTAATTTGCCCTTTTAATCAAATGGCCAAAATTCAATCTCATCAAAAATCAATGGCTATGATTAAGTCCATGTGTTATTCATCTTCCAAAAGTGCCCTCAAAGTTCCAAAATATTTCAAAAATTCCATCCATGGCAAATGACCAATTTGCCTTCCAATTAGACTTTATTTACAACAAGTCTTGAAAATTGCCATTCCATCAAAATTGAACCAAATTGGTTCCAATCCAACCGTCCATGTCCCAAAATATCTTAGATTTTTATTTATGACATTTGTTCGATCTGAATATTTGAATTTCACTCAATACGATTTCCAAATTTTCTTCCTACGAACTTTAAAGCTTTATAGCCACTAATATAAGCCTCGTAAAAAAAATTCGAGTAACACGAAAGTGTCACTATTGGGGGTGAACTATTCATTTATGGGGTTAACTTACATAACTTTTGGAAATTACACTTTAACCCCCTAAACTTTTCCAAAGTTTACACTTTAACCCCCTAAACTTTCAAAAATTCCATTTTAGTCACTAATAAAAAAAATTGGGATATTACAATTTCAGTAAAGAACCTTATATTATAGGAGAAGGATGAACCTCACCTCTAATTGATGACTTTCCCCTTAATTGGATGGATTTGCACAAGAAAACATTAAGAAAACAATAAGATTTGATAGGAAAATCATTATAATACCACTTGAAATCAAAAGATTAATTAAAATAAGATATTACCTGAAGATTTTGAAGAAGGAAAAAGTGTTTGGCTGGAGAGAATTGAGAGAGAAATCTTTTGGAGAAAAGTTAGTTACGTCAAATTTTTTTAACTTTAATTATCCAATTATTTCTCCAAGCCTATTTATTCTTTTGGAGAAAAGTTAGTTACGTCAAATTTGTTTTAAACTTTAATTATCCAATTATTTCTCCAAGCCTATTTATTGCATTTTAAAATCATTTAAAATAGCCAATTTAAGGGAATAAGTCTGATATTAGACTTTGGGTAAATAGCTCCTTAAAGATTCAAAGTTTTGAGCCTTTACAATTTAGTCACTAGAAAAATAGATTTTACAATCTTTACATTTTGCTCACTACCACAAAATGTCTTACTTCCAAAACTCATTTTCCAAAATTGATTTCACCATATACCAATATATATTAAGATTTTAAAATATTTTCCATATTTTTAACTCCTTTAAAAATATTTGTTGTGAATTAATCCCAAAACTAACTTGAATCCTCTAATTCGGTCCCCCAAACCATTTATCTGACCTAATTAACATCTATGCCCAAAACCGGGCCGTTACAAGAAGCATCAGAAATTGTATCTCACTTGATTTGTGCCTAAGTAAAAAATGTGCTCAGGTTATACTTTACACTAAGTTCTCTACCATTCTCCCTCGACAGCACTTCATGAACATCAGCACCCTTATTCTTCAAGCCCAATATAGCTTCTACATCTTTAACTGATACAATAATGTTGTGTCCTTCAAACTCAATAACACTCCTTCGAACATCGAAACTTTCCATCAATTCCCCACATAGGTCCTGGTGTATTGGGTGCGATTTTATAAAAAGTAACGATCCAAAACCAATTTCTTCAAGAACATGATCAATCCCCATCGTCTTCATTTCTTTCATCAATTCGTACAAATGTTTCTAACTATACCTTGTGTCAAAAGATGTCTACAGGGGATAAGATAACAATTATTACATCAATCACAATATAAACTTATACTTTATCAAACAAAGAATGTCTTTATACTGCTATTACCTTCTTTGGAACACCTAATTTATAGTCTTTGTACGTCGCCTTCTTCTTCTCGGTTTCATCAAGGTAAGGTTGTTTTTCTTCCTTTGACATGTTCTCTCATTTCTTGCCTAACTCTTTCCTAACCTACAAATGACAAATTCAAATAAATTTAACATTTTATATACGCCTTAAACAAACATCGTAAACCATTGAAACCTACCATATTTGTCACTTTTTCCTCAATTTGCTTCATCCTCATACATTCAACACTACTATAAAACACTAAAATAACAAAGGTATTTATTCCATCATTCATTGTGAGATGCAGTAAGATGCATACTTCAAATATCACCTTACTAAAACTTAATGAAGAGAGGACATGTTTTTTGTGCGTACGGCTATCACATATGGCTAACATCTCAACACCAACTTCATTAGCAACTTTATCAGGAACTTCATCAAAAACGGGATTCAAATTTGTAGTTGTCATCCTAAGGATTAAATCTTCACATGAATTAGTGCAGAAGCAAACCAACTCACTGATAAATAAACCCACCTTTATTACAAACAAATATAACCTTTTTAGGTTCAAAGATATAGAAAGGGTAACATTTTAAAAAACAAAATAGGACAAAATTTTCATTCCAAACCGATGAATAATATTCAGTTTAACAGATTTCCTCCAACAAGAAATGCAATTCCATACCAAAATTTTGAAACACAAACCCTAGATTTCAAGTATTTCTCAAATAAACAAACTTAGGGTTTCGATTGTTACCTTCGCTTTGTTCGAAATGGAGAAACTTCAGGACGATTGCACAGATTCAGTCGCATACCTAAATTGTTAGAAATAAATTGAGATTTTGATCCTTTACAGTGGCCGAACATTTTTTACAAATGGAGAGGATTCTCCAGATTTTTAGTGGGGAAATGAGTTCTAACCCTAAAATTTTATTAAACAAATAAAGGTTTGATTCTCATTTTAGGGAGGGCTTTAATCGCTACGAGTACCGAAATGACTAAGTAAGTTGTGAGACCTACAAAAAACTGGAAATATGAATCATTAAACCAAAAATATTATATTTATCTAGTTTAGGTTGTGATACTCGTTGATGAATTTTGATACTTGGCTCTTCAACCTACTATGATATCTACTTTCTTTACTTTTACAGTTTCAATGTCTAATTTTATCCATCCAACATACTGTACGATAAGTTTTGGTATTGATTTGTACATTTCGATACTTACTATACAAACATGTATTGTTAAAAGGATTTTAAACATTTGTAATTTACACATTTCTCTACAGGTTTCGGTACTTGTACAAAACTTCCAAAACCAGAAGAAAAAATGTTAAATGTTACAAATTAAAACTAAAATGTTACTTCAACAACTAAAAGTTTCGATACCCTAAATCAAATTCTGATACATCTTCTGTCAATGTTTATTGTCACAAACTTTACTAACAATTTAGGTTTACACATTTATCTACATGTTCCAGTACATGTCTCAGAGTTCTGAAACTTTACTTGTCCACCTTAAATGTTATGCGTTATTGTAACATTTTAGGTTGCAACAAGAATGTTATCCCCATAAAGATTCGATACTACTTACTAAGTTTCAAAACTTACCGGCAACAACCTTTTCTCGTCCTGTATGTTTTTTAATCTAAATCTAACGGTCAAAATCAAAAGTTTTCCCATCTAACGGTTCTAAGAACTTGTCATTTGTTAGTCGTATACTAACACGCCTTTCTTTAGACTTGCCCCTTATTTTCACCTTTGGGCTCTTTCTCCCCTTGGGTTGTCGCCTCTGACATCCAGTGAAGAGGATTAAAAAGCCTTTTTTAGTTGGAAGGGTTGAAGATAGATTATTTTACCATTGAAGACAACAGTTTTGGTGACCTTGACTTGGAAGACTTGTTGGTAAGAGTGATGGTTGAATTGAATAATGTTGCTATTGTTTATTCTTAGTTTTTTTATGTTTTAAAATGATAGTTCTCATTGAATATGTTATATTTTGACTCAAATTCTAATTGGTAATTAAATCGGGTTTTATTGTAATTTTAGTGGATGAAGATTACTTGGTAATTAGGGTTTACTTTAAGGAGTAAATACGTATATTAGGTAAGAGATATTATTGAATAAGGTTTCTTGGTGACCAAATATTTGGGTCTATAAATATAGACTTAGTTTAACCTTTTGAATTATGAAAGAGAGAGAATTACTCTAGAGAGATGTAACCACTTTTAGGATCTCTACAACTATTGTGATTACCTTGTAGAGATGGGTATTGTAGGGATGTTGGGAAGAGTATTTTGGTTACACTAGGTTCTGGATATGTATGTCGATTTTTGGGATACATGGGATATCATGTATTTGTACTCTTTGTGTTCTCTAGTGGATTGTTCATTTCTGTCGTTCGTGGAGGTAGGCTATGCTAAATCTCGTCTCCTATGAATGTCTTATTTTATGTTGCTATCGCTTTGGTTATTTTGCCGCATGCCAAATTCCTAACAAATGGTATCACGAGCTATGGTTCAAGTTGTGCAATTGTGGAGGAATTTTGCTGCGATTTTTGTGGAGAGATGTTGGAGGCATGCAAGAGGACTACTGCTGCAATGAGCTTTCAGTTGCAATAAGTAATTCTCAATCGATTTAATTGTGCATTCTCAATCAATTCAACAATGCTTCAATGGATATTACGTAAGAATTAAAGTTGTTGAAGACTTGGCAGCATTGCTTCAACGGATATTTGGCTTATGTAAAAACTAAAGTTGTTGAAGACTTGAAGATCAATGCTCGAAAGGAATTTGTGTCAAGGGAAGATTTGTTATATTTTAACTCAAATTCTAATTGGTAATTAAGTTGGGTTTTATTATAATTTTAGTGGTTGAAGATTACTTGATAATTAGGGTTTACTTTAAGGAGTAAATATTTATATTAGGTAAGAGATCTTATTGAATAAGGTTTCTTGGTGACCAAGTATTTAGGTCTATAAATATAAACTAAGTTTAACCTTTTGAATTATGAGAGAGAGAGAGAGCGAGAATTACTCTCTAAAGAGATGCAACCACTTTTAGGATCTTTACAACTATTGTGTCTGCGATGTAGAGATTGTATTGTAGGGACGTTGGGAATAGTGTTTTGGTTACACTGGGTTTTTAGGATATATATACTGGGTAATGGGATTACATGAGTTATCATGTATTTGTATTCTTCGTGTTATCTACATTGATAGTGGATTGTTTCTCTCGTTCGTGGAGGTAGGCTATGTTGAACCACGTTAAATCTCGTCTCTTGTGCATGTCTTATTTTATGTTGTTATCGCTTTAGTTATTTTTTCACATACCAAATTCCTAACAGAGTAGATATAACTTTTTATTGTGTTCTCCACAAGTGACATCAATTTGTAACTCCCCAAATTTTCTGACAAAAACTAAATTGTAAAATTGTTGGGGTCAAAGTGTAAATATAAAAAGTTATGGATTAAAGTGTGATTTCAAGATGTTTAAACTTTTATGTCATAAATTTCTCTAAAGCTCTCGTAATTATAAAATGAAGGAAAATGGAATCCAATGGATTTTAAGTGGGTTTTCTCTTCAAAATCTTAGTCATTCATTTATTTTATTTTTATTTTGAATAAATTACATACTTGGTATCTCGCATATTCTTGTGTTTCTGTTTTGGTCATTCAATTAATTTTGTTTTAACAAAATATGCTTAACATATATTTTGTTTCTATTTTGATATCTTGTCGTTAAAACAATAGTCTTAAAGCAAGAGACTTCTCGTGTTCCATCTATTATTGTTATCATTATCATTATTATTATTTCATGATTTCAAAAATTCCTGAGACCAAAAAGATTACTTAGCATTAGAATAAATAAAAAGTTTGAAGCACAATTTGTCTTTTAAGTTATACTTAATGTTTTTTTTTTCGATTTTAATGCGTAATTCAGTTACTCATTTTACTCTAAATTATTAAAAAAATGTTAAAAAATCACACGCGATACATTTTTTTATAAAAATGTACACGATTTTAATGAAATGAAAAAAGTAAGGATGAGTCTACTACACTCGACGAACACCGCTGAACACCACTAACGATGAACACCGTTAAATTAATTTATAAAGATTAAAAATCTAAAAGACTCAACGTACAATTATAAATCCTTTAAAATAAAATTTTAATTAAATTATTTTCTATATATATATATATTATATTTTTAATTTTTAAATAATTGAATTAAATACCAACCTTAGTCAATTTAAAAAATAAAAAATAGTAAACCTTAAACCAAAAACCCAAAACCTTAAACTATAAACCATATACCCTAAAATTAAAACCATAAACTTAAATCATAAACCCTAAACCCAAAACTCTAAACCATAAATTCAAAACCACAAACCATAAACCCTGAACTCTAAACCCAATGCTTGGATTTAGGGTTTATAGTTTAGGGTTAGGTTTTTTTATTTTTAAAATTGACTAAGGTTGATATTTGATCTAATTATTTAAAAAATTAAAATATAATATATATGAAAAATAACTTAATTGAAAATTTATTTTAAATAATTTATAATTATATGTTGAGTCCTTGAGATTTTTAATCTTTATAAATTAAGTTAATAGTGTTCAGCAGTGTTCATCGTTAGCGGTGCTCAGCGGTGTTCGTCGAACGTTGTAAAATTTTTCAAAAAGTAAATGAAGAAGTCTCTCGTACCTTTTTGCAATTTAATCTCTACAGTTTTTATTATATCTTAAATTATCTTTATTTATTTTTAAATTTTATAATTTAGTTCAATATTTTTTTAATCCTAAAATGACGTCTTATTTATCTCTTCGATTTTCTTTTTATTTAGTTTAATCTCTAAAATTTTTATTTAATCTATTTAAATAAATAGATAAAAAGACATTATAATATTAAATAAAAATAAAATAATTATATGTAATTAGAATACTAGATTTAATATTATAATCAAATTTTCTTTTTTTTTCTCGTTTTTTTTTCTTTTTGTGCTTTTTTCGTTCAATTTTTTCCCTTCTTTTAACTCTCCCTCTCTAAGTGGTTACTTTTCTGTGATTCTTTTGTTTATTTTATTAAGAAATTGAGATTGTTTTAGCTCGCTAGTCAAGCCGAATATCCTTCCGTTTTCTTGTTTGATGGATCTTGTTTGGTTGTTTTCCGGGTAATATTGGATTCTATCTTCTTCTCTTAGGAGTAATTTCATCGTTGGTGGTTATATTGGATTCAATTGAAATATTGGGCTCGTACGATAAATCTCTCTCTACTATTTTTAAGAAAAATATAAAATCTTTATTTAAAAACCCCTTAATTCATGAACTTTAAAACCATAAATCTCTTTCTCTACTAATGTTGAATCAACACTCGGTTTTGTAATTATCACGAAAGAGATTTATGGTTTTAAGGTTCATGAATTAAGGGTTTTTAAAATAAAGATTTTATATTTTTTTCTTCACAAATTAAAAGAAATTAAGAAATACTTATGTATTCATTGGGTGACAAAATTTTTAACATTAACTGTTCAACCTTAAAATGGTAACAGAATGACATATATTTGACAAAAGAACTTTAGGCATCTAAATGAAAAAATAGGTATACTTTAAGCACTTATTTATAATTAAACCAAAATAAAATCAGAGTTTTACTTATATTAAACCCTAAAACGGGCCATACATCCAAAATGAAATATAAAATGAGCCTTAATGCTAAACTCCAATGCTAAGGAACCTTGTACGTAAACTCGAGTATCATCAAAACCGGCAGAAAGATGCATTCATCCTCTGAAGATCAATCTTCCATTTTGAGAGAGACAGATCTCTATTTCATAAAATCACTTGATCAATATTATCCATCAACGACCCAACTTCTATTTTTCGTTGATGAATGAGCCTACCGATTTGAACCATCGCAACAAATTCCGATGATCCTTTACGTACAGCCATGCTTGTAAAAATGGAAACAAACTCTCATTCACCCCTCGTTCTTCTATGAAACTATGAAATGCATCCCTCATCTTATCATCAAGTTCTCTGCCAAAAAGCATAGAAATGGCTCATCAATAAGCAGACATTTTAAGATATGAGAATTGGTTTAAATAACGATGACAAAAAGAAAATAAAATGAACCGGGTCCTATCCCGTTAGTTTATGTAGTCACCCTTAAGAGGTGACATTAAGCAAATCAAAATTTTGAATCCATTATAACTGTAACCCTTTCTCCTATCCCTGCACTGCATCATCCTTGTACCAAAATGAAATAAAATAAAAGCATCAAATAAGCTTTAATCAGCATTGCATTGTGACTAAAGAGTGTGTATAATGAAATTCAAGCCGACTCTACCTAATCATTTTCATGGCAGAAAAAATACGGTTTAAAGAACATCAGACTTGTGCAAAAAACTACATGAAACTTTCATTCGAGTACTATAACTAGTAATTTGTCTATTCTACCAAAAAAAGAACTGTAACTAGTATCCTGTAAAATTTTCAACTTCACTCATTAAGTAAAAATTTAAGTACTGTAACTAGTAATTAGAATGAAAGCCTATTTGGACTGGTTAGAAGTTTAAAGCATAGTTGGCGTTTCTTAAAATCATTTTGAGATTATTTCGTACATTTTACTCTTGAAAATCTTCTCCTTGGAGTTTCAGCTTTTAGCCAATCAAATCAAATGTTTATATAGCTCACCTGCATCCAAGGAAGGATGCTGGGGGGCAAATGCAAATATATAATCAATCATACAACCTACCAAGCATGCATATGTTACTCAAACTCTTCACTTTTCCTAAAGTACCTAAGTTCGGCAATTGTGTCCAAGCACATATTAAAGTTGGATACGGGGAAGTGTCTTCCAAATATATGAAAAAAGCTAGAAAACTTTGAGCATATCTGTCAGAATCATACTTGTATCCAACACTCAACCCAGAGTCCAGGTAACATATGATGAATGTTAAGGGTTTAGGGAACCCAATCAAATGTTCAACTCGTACACTCTCATAATCCATTTTCTCTCCGGGGAATTCCCTTCAGCTATTCATGCCATATCAGATAAACAAGAGAATATTATGTTACATACTCTAATCACATGAAAATCCATCACCAACTCTCATTCTACAGCTCTAGCTCCTATCATGCAAGAACAGCTTAAATGCACCTCTCTTTTGTCTTTTAGATACTTACATTACCTAAAACAATGTCCCAACAACCAAAGACATCATTCCACATTCTTGTGCAGCATCACTGCTCTCCAGTTTCATATAGACCAGCCAGAAGTCAAATGGTTCGACGAACCCATGTTTTCCAAATTTCCTTTCAAGCTAAAACTTGAATTCTTTTTAGTAATATTATGGTGATAAAAAGATAAATTGGGATTACTTAATTGTACCATAAGCTCCAATTTTTATACATGATAATGGGGGAAATTATAGATGCAAGGAGGCACACACCCATGATCTCCTCTCTTAACTATTTAACACACCATTCACCGCAGAAAATTTATGAGGAAAACTAATCAAGAAGTATCAAACAATCAAATTTAATACTTAAGCATATTGAATATGATTCGTTCATGACTCACTCAAAAACAGGGCCGCTATATATAGATGGAGCCACAGCGTCTACTGAAGCGTCAACTTTTGGCCTCATTGAAACAGACTGGATTCCAAGTGCATCAGGATACAATCCACGTAGTAACTGTAAGGAGACTTCCTGTCCAGGTTTTGACACATCTACATGAAGGAACAACTGATTAATTCCATCTTCCTCAGGATCATCACCTTGACCACGAATAATATTAGCCAACCGCATCACAAATATGCTAATTTCCTCTTTTCCATAGGTTCGCTTGAGAACAGGGCCACTAGAATCAAGCGCACCTTTGATAATTGTAAATGGTGAAGGAGGGTTAACTTTCTGTCAACAATATACATTCACACTGTTAGACAAGCTTATTAAAACATCAAATGAACATAAAGTAACATATAGATTAGTAGTAAGCCCCTTCAATGTACACCATTAGAGTTACCATAAAATTTGGCCTGAAAATCAACCGTGCAATCAGTCTTCATGTAGCAAGAGGATAATAGATGAGGCTTTTTCTCCAATGAAACGGAAATCGAGGTAAGCTATGATAAAAGATACGGATATGGGGTATATAAGACATTTGGTAGTTAAATTCTATTCACTTGCTTTCTTGGTCTTAACAGGAAAAGGTAAAATGGGTATTTAGGAGCAAAGTGGACAATATTTTTGAAAGATTAAAGATTTTATTTTCGCAGACAACAAAGCCTATTGCTTCATTTTTAATATCTATTTCATTTTTCAACCATTTACTAGTAGAAACTATGAACCGAACTATGATTTAACATTTGTGGCTACAAAACTCTCCCTAAACCTCAAGGTTTTAAGTTTGGCCCAAAACAGAAACCTGAGGTTTAAGAATTCCCCCCAACCCCCAACCGCAAAAAAAAAAAATGTTATGCATATATTCATTACAACGAAGACCTAGCTAATTTTCTACCATATATGGTTTTACAGGGGTTTAACAGGAACATTTTTTTTAAAAAAAAATGATCATTCAAGTACTAAAGAGAACAAAGAAAAAAGATGTAAAATCTACTATTAAAGAGGTGAAAATGAAACATACAGGAGGGGGATTCATTTTGGAGACTTCAAGATAGTGTTCTTTGAGGGAACGGAGCAATAGCGAATCAACAGCCGCCACCCCCTCTGATGCCGGTTTAGAGCCCTGCGTGCCGCTACCAGTGGCGGCGCCTCTTGTTGCTATCAGCCGCTATAATTGGCAAGCTTTTGCTCTCTATCACTGCTCTTCCCAACATATTTTCCCTTTCCTTTTCTTTCGGCTTCTACTTTCGCGGCTTATAGAAAAATTGGAAGAACAAAAGTACAACGAGCAAATAGGGCAATTTGGATTTTGTAAACCGAGTGGGATGAGCAGAGAATACAATCGGTTAATATTACAGGTACCTATTTTAGGTGTGTAATTTGGAGTAAATTGTGTTATATTTTAGGTTAAAATAAAAATTATTACTTTCTCTATAGTAAATCGTATAAATCACATAAATATTTTGATTTATAACCTAAAAAATTATTCGTGCAGTATTATCGGTTGTAATTAAAATTATTATTAATTGTATAACTTTTTAAAGTAAACATATAACATTCTAAATTAAAATTGGTCGCAATGTAACATTCACGTTTTATATCTTTATTTTCAAAAACATTGTGTTCAAATTCGATCGATTCTCAATTAAACATAAAATATTCTGAATTTGCTTTAATTTTTTAATGAAAAAGGGGAAATGTTACCATCGGCATCATTAACCTAAATGGAGGAAAATAGTACCTCAGGTAACAATTACATCAATAAGAAGCACAACTAAAGTAACTCTTTCATTCCTGACGGAGGTACATAATAAACATGTATCAATAAATCTCTCTCCGTGTGTAATCTCGCCATTCTATACGTCACTCTATTGCCTTCACGCCGAATGTGTTGGAAAGACATTCGCCAATTCCTATAACACAAAGCACGAATATGTAGAACAATCCCAGGAGCCTCATTCATCCGCACATCACCTTGCATTAGCCGAATAACCTCCACACAATCAACCTATGCAACCACTTCCTTAAGTCGTAGTTCCCAGGCAAATTGCAAACCAGCGTAAACCCCCCAAAGTTCCTACTGCACAACACTACAGACTCCTATAAATTTTGCGAAACCCACAATCCACTTACCATCATTATCCCTGATAACACCACCACATGAAGCCCGTCCATCTTGCGGCCATCGTGCCCCATCGCAATTCAATTTAAAACATCCAAGAGCAAGGGGAGACCAATCTGCATTCGACGAAACCTTTACAGCCGCTGGTTGCCCCACCACCACACGTTGTAGTCCTTGTAAGATAGTGGTTTGCAGCCAACGGCTACGTTCTAAAATCGACCCTCGATCCTCCAACGAGTTGTCAAAAACCACCAAATTCTGATATAGCCATAAGTTCCATACAATCGAGCCAAATAAAAGATCCCAATCCCACCCATCTTTAGCAAAATAAGACGGATGAGAAAGATTTATCCGCAACCATTCCTGAAACTCCATATAAAAAATTCATCTAGTCTCTCCGACTTAACCAAAGCCAACCAAACCATCGTGGCCAAGGGGCATGACCGCAACAAATAATTCACATCCTCTATCTCATTTCCTCAAATCGGACATTTAGCATCCACTGAAAACTTACGACGAACTCGCTTACCATTAGTCATCACCTTGCCACAACACGCGAGCCAAAAGAATATACGAATACGCTGGGGACCACAAAATCGGTGTACCTCCTGCCAGACCGCCTCATGTGGCCCATACGCTGGCTGAGCACACTCTTTGTATGTCGAGCGTATCGAAAAGCACCGATCAGACGCACTCGACCAGCTGACCCAATCTTCTCGCAGCTGCTGGTTTGGCCCCTTAATCTCAGCAATTCGAAGCAAGATGTATTCTGGCAAATTCTGCTGGAACAAATACCATTTCCATCCCCCGTACTCAGACGCCATCGATGCTACCGATGACGACATATCAACATCTGCATTCGAATCCACATACTTAATTAATAGACCCAGTTCTAGAACCCACGACTCTGTCTAGAACAAAAATCTTCCCCATGGCCAATATTCCATACGATATTGTCCCTAACATCCTTCTATATAACACTCAAACCCCGCCATAAAGAAGAACAATTGTGAGACCAAAGAGCCTCCGGTACCCATTGTAAACATTTGTACTTGGCACAAAGGAAACAGACCCATAACGCATCAGTTTGTGTGAGCAACTGGAAAAGTAGCTTTCATTAAAAATGC
This sequence comes from Hibiscus mutabilis, assembly GCA_019671005.1. Lineage (NCBI taxonomy): Eukaryota > Viridiplantae > Streptophyta > Magnoliopsida > Malvales > Malvaceae > Hibiscus > Hibiscus mutabilis. The sequence goes on along the minus strand of CM033726.1, from coordinate 30,045,990 downwards.
GTCATTCTGAGAAGATATCTTACGGAAACCAAGTTCCCCATGAGCCAAAGGCCGACAAACATCCTCCCATTTAACCAAATGCACTCATGCGTTTGAGTCGACACCAGACCAAATAAACCTCCAAAAAACTCTCTCAAACTCTAAGCATATCTTTTTCGGAATCTCTGCAGTCTGCATGGATACATGGGGATTGCTGATAACACTGCTTTTGCCAAGGTTATCCGTCCGGCCAACGATAAAGTTTTCGCTTTCCATCCACTTAATTTATTCTATACCAGATCAACCAGATATTTATACAATATTGGCGTAACCCTTTTGTGCAGAACGGGCACCCCTAAATATTTACCAAGGTCCACCACCTCCTTAAATCCAAGTAAATCATTCAATTGTTTTCTAACAACGGCTGAAACATTCTTAGAATAAAACACAGTGGTCTTTGCCATACTAACCTTCAACCCCGAAGCTACACAAATTTATCAAGAATCAAGCGAATAACCCTGCATTGCGACACTGAAACCTCAGCAAAGAGAAGCATATCATCTGCAAAGAAAAGATGAGAAATCTGCGGGCTCATTTTTGAAGTACTAAACACCTTCCAACTTCTCTCCTGTACGGCCTTTTTTATGGATTGAGCTAATCGTTCCATGCACAAAAAAATATATAGAGCGAAAGAGGATCCCCTTGGCGAACCCCTCTTGATGGTGAAAACGACGCTGTCGGGGACCCATTCCAAAGAATCTGAGTCGATACTAACGATAGACAGTGTATAATAAGATTTCAAATCCTATCCGAGAATTCAATATCCAACAATGTGTCATTGACAAAGCTCTATTCCAGTCGATCATAGGCCTTTTTCAAATCAATCTTGATGGTCATCCACCCCTTACGCCCACTCTTAGACCGCACAGTATGTATAATGTCATGAGTAATGATGATGTTATCCGTAATAGCACGCCCAGGAATAAAACTAGTCTGGTTTTCTAAAACCCAACCCGGAAGCATCGGTTTAAGTCGATTAATAATAACTTTGGTAATCAATTTATAAATTACCGAGCATAAGCTAATTGGGCGAAACTGGTTCATTTTTTCTAGAAAAAGTACTTTAGGGATCAACACCAGAAGAGTACGATTAATTTCAGATGGCAGGATACTACCCTCAAACACTCTTTTAATAAAGTTACATACCGATGCCCCAATAGTCGACCAATTGCGTTTGTAAAAGGCAGCGTGAAAACCATCTATTCCTGGGGCTTTCATCAGCCCCATCGCAAATAAAGCACATCGTACCTCTTCATCCGTAATCGGCCATTTGTGGTGATAATCACATTTATGAAGATTGTGCACAACTCCTATGGAACAACTCTTATGGTAATTCCTATAATGCTTTTGCATGCAATCAACAGTCTTGGGGAATTTAGAATTATGTGTAAAATGATGAGACATTCCAATATGGGAATTTTTGGTCCTGAGGCACTTATAATCCAAGACAAGGTAATTAAACTCCACTACAGTCATAATTCAATCAACAATCTCAGATGCATCAACAACAAAATCAGGTACATCCATAATATGTTTTGATCCCACATCTGCATGCTCAAGCACCTATGCAACAACAGTATGCCAAGCTTCCACATCTAATCCCTTCTAAGCTCTTGAAGCTTTGATGTGAGAGCATAACACTCGAACAAAAGTAATTGTTCAAGGGGAGTCCTCATCAATTTGCGTATTATAAGAAAAATTGGGACAACTTGCATCCACATTGAATACTAGATCGCAAGGCACACTCCCAAGTGATATGAAAAATCCCAATCCCTGAGAGAAAGAATATTGCGAGGTTATCACTCTAAAGAGCGGTAAATAAAGTGGTGAGCCTATTAGGGATTCAGATGTACCATCTTCAAAAAATGATGAAGTGACTCATAACGAAAATATTGTTGGTGAAGAGATAGTTGATGTACTAGCAAATCATGTTCCAAGAATTGTCACTCACATGCCAAATGTCGGCACAATCGACATTGTCAGTGCAATCTAACGTGTCGGTGCAATTTGAAATGTCCTTACATCCACCTTTTCCACGACAAGTTCATGACTGCTTGCAGGGACAACAAAATGGCAGTACTTTGTCAATGGAATCTAAGCATGTATCTCTTGAGGAACTAACTATGCTAGATTTGAAGCCATCAAAAGAAGGATATGATCATTTGGGAAAAGATACTCTATCCATGGTGATTTCCTCCGATATTAGCGCTGCAACAAAATCTCTATTGATGGAGATGTTTGAAAAGCATGAACAAAGTGGTGGTTAGATGCTTGAAGATATTCAGAGAATTGGTCCTTCACTTGAGTTATACAAAATTCTAGCAGAGGATTGCTATGACAATTGGATGGAGTAGCAAATATCACCGCAACGAAAGCTACATTTAGCTATAATGAAAGTCGAAGAGAATGAGGTAATCAAATGGATGGATTTCGACAATGTTCACATTGAATTTATGTCTTCAAGAATAGTATCAAGGTGAAAGGTATGCATAGAATTCAAAGGAAAACGAAAGAAAGACATCTTCACCAAGGTAACACAAGTCAAAATAATTGCAATCACATTGGCCCAAATCTTTTTGGGCAGAATTGTCAATCGATGGAGAGTATGGATGGACTATAATAAGTATCAGAAATGACTCTCCAAGGTAACCCCTACCACAATGAAATAATAAATTGGCACTTATTGTGGGTGCCCTCGAATTTTACTATGTGTGTTCTTCTGAATAAAAAAGGTTGATGATGCCAAAGTTGAACCTGAACAAGTGGAGGCACCTACAGATCAAGCTAAGCTAAGAAAAAAGAAGAAGGAAATGAAGACACTGTGGTGGAAATTGTCATTACATTTGAGGTTGTGGATGCAAATGATGCAGGGAGAAAAAGAAGCACCATGCAGCCACATCAAGACTAGAGGAACACTAAGTTATTTTTTTTTTAATTTTTTTATCATACATTTTATGTAGTTATTGTTTTCCTTTTATTACTACATTTTGTCATTGCATCCGTATGGTCTTTGCATTGACATCATATTCTGTTCTTTGCATTGGGGACTATGCTATCTTTTTAGGGGTATACACCTGGAATTTGAAAAGCGCCCTATTAAGTGTGAAAATAGTACTATATTTTATACCATTTTTACTCATATTATTATTTAGACTTAGGCCTATTTAGTTGCATTTGTTTTTATTTATGCAAAAATTTATAGTCATTCTATTTATTGGACTTGGCCTTGCGTTTTGCTATTTTTGTTGAGAAATCGCTGTTGTTTTGTTCTTTTTCTATGCAGGACGAGTTGCCGAGCCACTTGCCGAAGGTTTCCATGTCAAGTCGTGATAAAGTCATTATCTTCAAGATTTATCCAATCACTTTGGATAATTACCTAGATTCAAATTCAAATTAAAAGCTGCTGGAGATAAAGATAAAGAGATTATCCCCTATATTTCAAAATTCAAATAGAGATTTCTACCTCTATATAAACACATCACATCTTCAACATCAACAACGATTAACAGAGGCAAATCAGAGCTAGAGTGAGATCGACTCAAGAGGGAGATTGGATCTTGGAGGAGCTATACTCCTCCAGATTTTATTTCTTTTCTTTTATCTTCTGTAATACCCAATGTTTGGGTTTTATTCCATGTTGATTTCTTCTAACCCAGCTATAAATTTAGTGTTTATCCATTCTTGGTTCTTAATTTTGCTTCACGGAAACTTGAGAAAGGAACTTGAATGCATTCATTTATCTAGGCTCGGGAGAGCTAGATTCACGAAAATTTTGGATACAGTTTCCATTTAAACACTTAGTTTATTTTACTTATCATTATCTATCACCATCAATTTATTTCTTTTATAGTGCAATAACTTAAGCAAAGCGGCTCAAACCAATCCTTGTGGAGACGATACTTGATACCTATCACTTTATTAGTTGCGACGTGTATACTTGCACAGTTTGCATTGCACTTAAATCGTGCAACATGTTTTTGGCGTTGCTGCCGAGGATTGGCAGTTGGTGTTAGTAATTTTTGTTATTGCATTTTTTTTCCTTATTATTTTTACTAACTTTTATTTTTGTTTGTTTTATCAAAAAATTTCAGGTGTGCTACAAAGTAAAGGGACATCAATATGTGGGGAAATGAAAGTTGATCTATTCGAGAATGGATATAGGAAGATAGAAATCAACCTATTCAAGAATTTCTTACACCCACCGATGATTACCTATACCAACCGAGAAAAGCCCAAAGAGTTCATATCGTGGAAAACTCTTGCGCTAGTTGTGGAGAAAATCATGCGTTTGAAAATTGTCCTCACAATCACGGTGCATATGGCTACATGGTGGACCATAGTTAGAACCAACAATAAAATCCTTCATGGTATGATCAAAAACCTTAAATGTTTTTTCCGTGACAATTTTACCACGACAACAGACATGTCATGGCAATTTTTTCCTTATCAGCAGCCAAGTTCTTGGTAACAGATATGCCATGGCAATGTAGTCCTCGTCAAGAGCATTCAAATTCCTTGAAGAAGATGTTCCAGGCTTTCATGGTTAGACCTGACTCTCTCATCAAATACAATCAATTGCCACAGCAATGTGGTAACCTTCAAGAGCTATCAAATTCCATGGATGCGAGGATAGCTAGGATGGATATACTCTTGAGAGATTCAGAAGATCAATTGAGGAGATTCACATATGCCATGGATAACATGCCCCAACAATTAATTCCTAGGGATACTAAAATCCCAAGGCAAGAGGACAAAGAACAATGCAAAGAGAACTTTCTGATGTGTGAGGAACAACTAAAACCTCCAAGTCGAGAGCATGCCAATGAGAAAGACTGTCTAACACTTGATGATCCTAAGCAACGAATTGCCTCAACAAGGATTGAGGAGCCTGAATAAAGTAATGCCGCAACAACATTCAATGAGGCTGAGAAGAGTAATGCTATATCAAATTTTGAGGAACCTGATGCCTAGAATATTACAACAATTCTAATGTTGAAACAGGAATCTGTAGATTGCTCTTATCCACATTTGCCACGGCAATTGCACAACCTCATGCAGGATTAACAAGATGGCGATACTCAGCTAATGGAATATGAGCAGGTGATGGTTGAACCTTTTGAATTCTTTAAAAAATCACCTCATCCATTGCAGGTATTTCTTGAGGAACCAACGTTGTTGGATGTGAAGCCATCAAAAGTTGCATATGATGTTTGGGAGACGACACTCTTAGTGATGCACCAACATCTCTATTGATGGGGATGTTTGAAAAGCGTTAAGGAATCATTGGTTAGATTCTTGGAGATTTTTAGAAAATTGGTCATTCCCTTAACTTACACCGAATTTAGGTAGAAGATTGCCACAACAATTGGCTGGAGCAACAATTGCCACGGCAACAAATGATACATCCAACCATGATGGAAGTCAAAGAGAATGAGGTAATCAAATGGTTAGGTGTTCATATAATTTTTCCTATTAATATATTTATGCCTTTAGGAGTAGTAGAAAGGTGGAAGGTATGCATGGACTACAAAGGAACAAGGAAGAGAGACACATCCACCAAGGTAACAAAAGTGAGAATGGTTGCGATCATAGTGGCCCAACTTTTTTGGGCAATATTGTCACTCGATGGAAGGTGCGGATGGCCTATAAGAAGTATTGAAATGACCTTTATCAAGCTTTCTTTAAGGCAATCCTATTCCCTTCTAATTTTCTTTTCTTTTGTGTTTATTTTGATTTTAGTTGAGCACGATAATAATAGAAGTGAATTTAGGAGATGCATGAAAATGCAACTTCTAGTCATTTTTAAGTTTTGGTTTTATTTTATTTTATTTCCTTTTTGTTTTATTCTTATTTTTATTTTTTGTTTAGATTTTTTTTATCTTTATTCATTCTTTTTATTTATTTTAACTTTTTATATTATTTTATTTTTATTTCTCGTTTAAATTTGTTGTATCTTTTTATTTAATATTTACCTTTTTACTTTTGATTTTTTAGGATAAGATTTCAAGAAGATGTGAAGATTGGGCTATAAGGGATAAAGTTTTATTTAAATAAAACTTTGATCCCCAAGAGGAGGTAAGGATCGGTGGTTTCACCCAAATCCTAAATTCCAAAATTTTAATTTTCCCTCCCTCCCAAATACCCTAGTCGCACATCCCCTCGTACTTACTTCCATTACTAACATTTTTTATCCCATTTGTAATACCCTAATATTTGGTTAGTGATTAAATTGCAAGAAATTAAAAGTTGATGGTTTTCAATTTAGTGACTAAAATGTAAACTTTCAAAGTTTGGTGACTAAAGTGAAAAGTTTGGAAAAGTTGAAGGTCATAAATGATAATTTTATTGAAAATAATTTAATCCCATAAACAGTTAGTTCACCCCTGAGAATGAGGTTTTAGTGTTACCCAGAATTTTGGTACGAGATTTCTATTTAAGTGATAATTCGATGAATTTTTTTTTATAATTTTTGGTAAATCGGATCGAATAAAAATTTTTTTGTAAAATTTTTATAACTAATATATTTTAGGATAAATAAGTCATTTTACATTTCTAAGATATTTTCTTTATGTGTTGGAAGAATATGAACCCATGGATTTAAAGTGATTTTTCCATGTTTAATCTTAACCGTTGGATCTTCGGGGACAAGATTGGAATTTAATTTATTTCAAGGGAAAAGTTGTCAACTACTAATGGAAGACTAAATCTTGGTCATTAGATAATATATTTCGACAAGTGGTAAGCTTTGGAGCCTTGGATCAAAGGGGTAAAATGGTTATTTCACTAGTTAAGAGATATTTTAGCTTAGAAGACGATTTAAATGATATTTGCTTAAATAAAAGGAAAAAAATTAGCAAAGAAAAATCTGGTATTTCCATTCTTGATGCTGTGAGGTTTAGAGAAAGGGATAAAAAAATTCAACTTTGATTTTCAAGCATTTGGAGTTTGATTCAAGGTTAGCTCGTGAAATACAAAGTTGTTCTCCATTAAATTCTCTTTCTATTGGTATAATTTTACATGGTTTGCTTGCTTCTAATTTGAAGTTGGTGATTAGGGTCTATGAAGTACATGTTGGAATTTCATGTTTTAAGATTCAATTATTTTGGAAATGTTGCTGTGGTGTTGTTTCTATGCTTGAAATGATGAAAATTTCATGGAAAAACACCTAGGGCCTATTCAGCTATTAAGAGAAAGTTTAGGGAAAATTTGTAAAGATTATTTTGATGATGGGAATGATTAGAATGATGTTTTCCAAGTTTGATTATGTCAATTGAATGAAGAAAACATCATGTTGGGACTATCTTGTGAATTTGACAATTAGGGTAAGAAAGTGAGAATTTTGAAAATATTTAAATGTTATAGTTATATTGTTTGTCATTGTTCAAGGATTGTTTTGGTGTTAAAATTATCAAATTTGGAGATCATGTGTGAAAATTTCCAATTTGGATCCTAAACGTTAGGAGAGAGAATTTCATGTTGAAGGTGAAATTATCAAATAAGTTAATTGCCATGTGCAATTAAAGATTGGAATAAAGTGTAGGAAGTCTTGTTATTACAGAGTAGTATTTGGTAGAAAATATTTAATTTTTCAATTAATCATGTACATGTATTAGTAAGGTTTGGACATGTACTCAAGATTTGCTTGTGTTATGTATTTTATATACATACAAATAACAAGCAAACTTGGGACCAATCGGGTGAAGAAGGAAGATGAAAAGTGTGATCCAAGCTTAGTGAGCTATTAAAATTTTTACTTCTATAAAGTGTACAAGTAAGTGCAATTGCATACATATCATAATATATTAATGTTTTATACATCATTGAAATGGCTTGCGATGAGCCTACCAAATTTTTACTATCATTATATTTATGTCATTGAGCATATGATTGACATATTATAAATATGTCAAGATTGGAATGTAAAATGCATTGATCATTTAATTACTTATACAAGTAAATTAGAAATGTTATTTCGGGTATGAACTGCCCAAGGTTATTATATGCGGATATATATATTTCAAAAGTATAGTTGGCTAGTCATAGAATCATAAACAGCTATATAAATATTCTAAGCACTATGGTGCAACATTTATGTATACTCAAGGAAGGTTGGGTATACGGGAGTACTTCGGTACATATTAAAGCACTTCGGTGCAACTTTTTGTATATACTCAAGGAAGGTTGGGTATATGTATACTCAAGGAAGGTTGGGTATACGGGGATGACTCGTGTACTTAGATTCTCTTATTTCAATACTTTGGGCTAAATAAATTTTAAAACAGGATGGTAAGCTTGAAAGCTTGTTGACATAAATGGCAATGACATTAGTAAGAATTAAACTTACTACTTTGATATATGTTAGTACAAGTGATTGTACTTATTTTAATATGCATGAAAGTGGTAAGGTGATTATATGCATTGTTAATTATTTACATTGATATTTATGTCAAATTGCACTTGATTATGGATTATTGCCTCACTAAGTGTATTCTTAGCGTGTGATGATTTTCACGCGTAGGTTAAACGGAGCTCAAGGAGAAGAGTAGCTAGGCATCATCTACATATTTTGAGAGTATATTACTATATTCACAGTAATGACATCTATCCTTTTTATTTGGATATACTAGATGACATGTATAATAGTTATCGGTAGATGGTCTAATAATTAGTTATGGTTTGTATTAACTTTAACTAAAATATGGTTGAACTAGTACTTTATATGGTGTGGATTTTGATCACAGTAAGTCCCATGATATTTTTAATGTATGAAGGACTAAGTTATTAGTAACTAATGTGCTTATAGTAGAGAAAGTTAAAATATGTCTAGAAGTTATGCAAATACAATGTGTTTCAAAAATCAGTATAAATTCCATGATTTGAATTAGGAAGTGAATCTTATACTAATAAACTGGAAATTGAGTATAGTTTCTTTAAAAAAACGGTGACTAATTTCGAGATTTGTACTAAAAGATATGAATTTTTAACCAATGAAAGGTCAGAAAACATGGCAGCAGATTTATTAAAATTCTGCATTGTGCCTTGAGTTTGTGAATTTTTTTGAACTTTTGTATAATGAATTTGAGTAATTAATTTACATGGTTAAAGAGCTTAGTGAATCTAGTATGATTGAAAATTTAAAAAATAAATTTTTGATGTATTTAAAAATTTATAAAACATTTTATTCAAGGACAATGCAAGCTGCCAGTTTCAATATCGATAATGGAAATTGTTTTTAACTTGGCTTTGTGACATCGCCGACTTGTGTTCGAGGACCAAATATGGGAATGAGGTGTTACATTAATTGGTATTAGAGGGGCATGTTTAGCCGATTCTGGATAGAAATTGAGTCTGAAATGAGTTGAGATTGTATATATGCCACTAGGATGTCATAATTACTGATGATTATATGTATATACTTTAATGCCCTTTAATTAGTAATTCTATTCTTTACTAAAAATATTTGAATATGAGGTTTTGTTCAAATGTTAGAACATCGGGGTTCTAAACATGCTTTTGAGCAAGATGCTCATATACAGAGCGAGAGTAATAAGGTAAATCAAAATGTACCTCAAGCTCATCATTAGATCGAGGTGCCTGCACAGGGACATAAGAATATGCCAATTCAGGATTGTGGACTTTTCATGTAGGCATTAGATGCCATTATAAATAGACAGTCACCAATATCTATACCGAGAGGATTGAGGAAACTGAAGGCACCAAAATTTTATGGTGATACTGATGTTAACCGTAATGACTGCTGACTTCTGGTTGAACAATGTTAAGATCATGTTGAATAGTATTTCGTGTGATGATCAAGGGAAGCTCGAGGGAGTTGCATCAATACTGATGACACCTACTCAAATTTGGTTGACCACCATTACTGCTTAGATTCCCTGAGAAATCTTCCTAAATGAATTCTAGTGTAAATATTTCAGTGAAGTATTCATCGAGGACATGAGAGATCAGTTCCTAAATCTAAAGCGAGCTGACAGATCTGTGTACGAGTATAAGTGTGAATTTAATAAACTTAGTCAGTTTGCTACAATGTTTCTTTCGACTGAAAAACACAGAGTAACTAGATTTGTGGGAGGCTTAGATCGAGAATACAAGAAGGTTCTGGTTGCTCTTGATTTGTCTGTATTTCAAGAAGCGGTAAATAGAGCCGATCAAGAAGAAGCCTCAGAGAAGAAGGCCCAGTCATCCAAGTGACCTGGAGGTTCCAATACTTTACCAATGTCTAAACGTGGTAAAGGGTTTTAGTGGTAAAAATTAACTAGATCAGTGTCTTTGATAAAGAAGGGTTTTTCTGCTAGTAAGTCCAAGCATATACAGGTTAAAACGGCTATATCTAAAGGTGAGGAACCTTAGATTAATGCAGAATGTAAGACCTGTGGGAAAAGACATCTTGGTCGATGCTGGTTTGCATCAGAGGCATTATGTTATCAGTGTGGGAAACTAGGCCATTTTAGGTGCGAATGCCCAGAACTACAAGAGGATCAATCAGTAGATACTCCTCAAAAGAATAAAGGAAAAAAGGTTGGAATTCTAGACAAGGGGCACCTGAAATTACAATCAATCAGAAAGGAAAAGCTTTTGCTCGGGTGTATAATATCAAGATCACAGAGAACAAAGATGATCAGATGTTATAGCAGGTATGATTGAACTTTTTGGAAGACCTATCTTTACATTAATTGATCCTGGTTTTACTTATTCATATATAAGTTCTAGAATTATACTAGAAAGAAGCATTCTAGTAGAACTAATTGTGAGTGAGGGGGTAGCAACCAATCCAATAGGCTAGAGTGCCAAGGTAAAAAGAATTTGTTAAAAAATGTCCTATTAAAATTCAGAATGTGGATTCCCTACTAATCTTATGGAATTGCCATTCTATGAGTTTGAAATAATACTGGGGATGGATTGGTTGTCTGTATATGATGCTATTATAGAGTGCCGATTTAAAAGATTAACTTTAAGGGCACTAGATAGATCTGAGATTTTATTTGTGAGTGAGAAGCCGAATTATCATAGTGATGTTATTTCGGCTATTACTGCGAAGAAATTGCTAGTAAGTGGTTGTGAAGCATGCTTAACTCCCAGGGTTGACACTCTAAATCAGAAAGTGAAGATAGAAGATATACCTACGGTGCGAGAATTTCTAGATGTATTTCGTAATGAATTACCGGGATTACCTCCAAATAGAGAGGTGAAATTTAGGATTGATGTTGTAATACCCCAATATTTGCTTAGTGACTAAAATGTAAAGAATCAAAGGTTGGTGGTTTTAGTTTACTGACTAAAACGTAAAATTTTAAAGTTTGGTGGCCAAAGTGAAAAGTTGGGAAAAGTTCAAGGACCAAAATGGTAATTTTACCAAATATTATTTTTATGCCAAAAATGAATAGTTTATTCTGGTATAAGAATCTAGGTGGGAATCAGATTTTTGATACGGGATTTGTGTGAAAAGCTATAAAAAGGGATAAGTTTCGACAATTAGTTCGAATGATTATTCGAATTCAAAAAATTATGAAAATTTTATGGAAGTATTATAAAGGCTTGAATGATATTGTGATTTTTGAATCGTTTTTATTCGATTTAAATTTGATTCTATGCAGTATTTGGTGTAGTAGATGAAAATGGCATTTTTGAAGATAAGTTGATGCATTAAGGGCAAAATGGTCTTTTTATCCCTACTTTATGAATATTTTTTTATTATTAAGGATAAGAATATGCAAGTGTTGGTAGGTGATTGGTTATAATTCAAGGGCAAAATAGTCATTTGACTATTAAAGAAATTATTATATTAAATTAGGTGATTATAATGCCATTTGGCATTAAATTAAAGAATAGAATTTTGTGGAAATTTTCTCATCTTCTTTCTCCTAGCTGTGGGGTTCCAAGAAAGGGTAAGAAAGTTTCATTTCAATTTTTAAGCTTGCTTGATTGGATTTGAGGCTTAGACATGAAATAAGAAATTGATCTCCATTGAATTCTCTATCATTTGGTATAAGTTTTCCTTGATTTCCATGCTCCTAAGTTGATATTGATGATTAGGGTGGATAAAGAACATGTTGGAATATTATGTTTTTAAAGGTTGTTCATGTTGGAAATAAGGTTGTGATGTTGTTTCTATGTTGGAAATGATGAAACTTCCATGGAAAACTAGTTAGTGACCATTCGGCTATGATGAATAAATTAGGGGAAATTATGGCAAAATTTACTTTGATGATGGAAATGATGAGATGATGTTCTATAAGATTTATTTTGTTATTTGGATGAAGAAATGATCATGTTCTTGAAAACTAAGAATTAGGGTTTATGTTAAAATTTGGAATTTTGGAACATGAAGGAAGATTGGTTTTATATGTTGATTTAAGGTGTTTGGAATGAAAATCCCTAATTAGATTGTAAATTTTGAAAGGTTTAGGGACTTGATGTTTGAGCTTGTATTTGAAGTATATTATGTTGGAAAATTAAGTCTAGTGATTTAAATGTTGATTTTGACGTTTAAATCAACATTTTGGGTTAAATTAAATATTCGGCTACTTTAGGGACCAAAGTGCAAATTTTTAAAGTTTGGGCCCTAAAGTGTAAATGATGAGAAATGTAAGGAATAGATTTGAAATTTTTGGTTGGAAGTTTAAAAGAGTCCTTAGGGACTAAAATAGATATTTTGGGAAAAGTTGGAGATTTAAAGAAAAGTATGAGAATTTGTGATCCGAATATAGAAAGCTTTATCGGATCAATTTTCAATATAATGGATAGTTATTTTATTTACTTTTCATTATTGTATATGGTATGATTATGTGCTAACATATACTTGAAATGGTATGTGTTATTTTTTAATGTAGATTCCGATATAAATAGAGGTCGTACCAGCAAACAAGGAAAGAAAAAGTTTAAGAGTGATAATCGAATAGTGAAGGCAACCACTTTTCAAGGCTAAGGTGTGTGCATACATGTTTTTAAATGTATGTTTATTAACATACTGTAGGGAGACTTTCAATAAGTCACCCAAAAAGGTAAAGAATTTTTATAAATAGCATAATATGTTTTTGGCATGGTACTTTATTTTACTGATTTAAAGATTGTGGCATATTTTATAATCATAAATGGTTTATAGCATGATATATATATGACAAAGTTATTTGATGTAGTTTTTTTATGGTAGTACACCATGAAAGTTATAGAGCATATTGGAGTATGAACTGCTCTAATATGATATGTTTTACATGATATGAATTGTATAGGGGTTGCTTGCCATTTTGCAGGAATTGATTTTAAAGTTGCCCTTGGTAGTATAATATTGATTTGGACAATATAGTGGTATACCATAAGAGTCACATTGTATCTGACACTTCATTGTGTCGACAGTATGCGACGTCGATAGTTTGCAACACTTCATTGTATTGATATGGCAACACTTTATTGTGTTGATATGATCACAACACTTCATTGTGTTGATATGTTCCCGATACTTCATTGTGTCGATAGAAAGAATTGTACTAAAGTGTACACGGCTCGTATATTAGTCACTTGATATTTACCTTGGGCTATATGATTTTCACAGAATGATTATATATTTTTATATAGTACATAATGATCACAGTATGCTTTTGAAAGACTATCATGCATTAGAAAGTATTTTATATGTTACTCATCTTATGCCTCACTGAGTTATTCTCAGCGTGTATTGTTGATTATACACGTAGGTAAATGGAAGTAGGAGCGGAGCTTTTGCATCACCTTCTCTTTTGGGAGTACAGAATCGACATGTTAAATTCAGTACTTATGACATCCTTATTTTTTTGATTAATGGTGGCATGTACTAGTTAAACCTGTCTTTTTGTTAAAATATTTCAATTGGATATGTAATAGTTTTATATTTTATAGATGTTAAACTTATTTACTGATTATTATTATTATTATATGTTTTAATATGATTATATTATTTACGTAAAAAATTTTACTATCATGTATTAAATTATTATTTTATTTATAAATTAAATAAAGTTAAGCGTGCTTGGAATAAAGAAATTTCAAGATGGGTGACCATCTGGAAAGTTACATAAAATATTTAAATTACCCCAATTTTTAGATTAAAAGATATTTTTAAAAGCCTGTAACATCTTTGACTCGTGTTCGATGTATGGATACGGGAAGGGGTGTTACATTTATTGGTATCAGAGCTACATGTTTAGCTGGTTTTGGAGTTAATTTGAACTTGATAAAAGTGTTAAAATATGTACATGCCACTAAGATGCCGTATTTACTTGAAAATGATACTTGTTTGATCGATGCAATTGCTTATTAGTTTAAGTGTATGTTATGAGTTCAGATGTCGGAGGGAATCGGATCCCGACATGCTACTCAACAAGTGGGGCTTGAGAATGCTCTAGAGATAGGGGAAGTACATCAGCCTGTTCAATAGGAGGCTGGTGCACCTGCACAAGAAATGCCGGTGCAAGATCGAGACACATTTCTGCAAGCCCTAGACGCGATAATTAATAGACCTCATAGAGTTTCTGTTTCGAAAGAGTTGAAGAAGCTGCAGGCTCCTGATTTTCGAGGTGAAATTGGTGGAGATCCTATATCGGTAAATTTTTGGTTAAATGACATACAAACAATGTTGGCACGGATTGGGTGTGATGATCAAGGAAAGCTAGAAGGAGTTGTCTCCTTATTGAGAGAGCAAGCATTAGTATGTTGGAACAATGTCACTGCTCGTGTACGAGAAGAAGTGAACTGGCAGTTTTTCCACCGTGAGTTTAGGAGGAAATATAATGGCGATGCTTTTATTCGGGAGTTGAGACAATGGTTCCTGGACCTTAAATAGGGAGATTGCTCGGTATATGAATATGAGTGCGAGTTTAATAGATTGTGTAGGTTTGCTTCTGAATTGCTACCAGACGAGAGAACCATCACTGATAGCTTTATAAGTGGATTAGATGCTAGATACCAAGAGGTGCTGGTGGCAATCATTCCCAGGGACTTTCGAGAAGCAGTTAATAGAGCTAAAGTAATAGAGATTGTCCAGGAGAAGGTTGAAAAAGAATCACAGAGTCAGAAAAGAAGTGCTGAAACATCTTTTGCTTCGCGGTCATCAAAGTGGGATAAAGGATATTCACAGCAAGGGAGATCTAGATTTTTAGCACCATGAGGGCAAACCAGTCAAACTGGAAGGTCTAAAAATATTCCGACATTAGTAAAGAATTCTGGAAATAAACAAGGACCTCCTCGATGTAAATATTGTAATCAGATTCATTGTGGAGAGTGTTGGATGATCACGGGAGCCTATTTTTGTTGTGGTGAAACTGGACATTTTATGCATGATTGTCCAAATTGAGATGACAAATCGATTCAGATTTGGGATACAAAGAGGCAAAGGTCGTGGGTCCACAGATCATCTAGAGTGGGTTCTCGAAAAAAGACTGAAGCTGCTATGGGTCGAGATGATAGAGCTTCAGCTAGGGTATATCAAATCCGTACGCAGGATGACAGAGATGACACAGAAGAACCTGGCATTGTTACAGGTACTTTTCAACTCTATGGTCAACCTGTAATTGCTTTGATAGATACTGGGTCTACACATTCATATGTTAGTTCGAAGTTAGTTAGGGAAAAAGGAATTCCTTTAGAACTAACTCAGAGTGATGTGATAACCACAAACCTCCTAGGCCAAAGTGCTCGGGTAACTAAAGTAAGTAAGAAATGTCCGCTTAAAGTTCATGGAATTAAATTTCCAGCTGACTTGTTAGAGCTGCCATTTAGTGATCATGAAATCATTTTGAGCATGGATTGGCTTCATGCCTATGATGCTATAGTAAGGTGTCGCCAACAATAATTAATTTTAAAGACTGTAGATGGTTCAGAGATTATAGTATTGGGCGAAGGGTCTCTATGTATAAAGAATGTGATTTTGGCTTTTAAAGCCAAGAAACTATTGGAGGAGGTTGTGAGGCTTTTCTAGCCCATGTAGTGGATACTAAGAAGATTAATAATGACCTCAGTGCGATTTCGACTGTTCAGGATTTTCCTGAGGTATTTTCGAAAGAGTTACCATGATTACCTCCGGAGAGAGAAGTACAGTTTGGAATTGAGGTTATTCCTGCTACTGAACTAGTATCTATGACTCCCTATAGAATGGCACTTGCAGAATTAAGGGAGTTAAAATCATAGTTGTAGGAGTTATTAGATAGAGGATTTATACGTCCTAGTACATCACCCTGGGGAGCTCTGATGTTATTTCTCAAAAAGAAAGATGGCTCGCTACGACTGTGCAATAATTACCGACAGCTGAACAAGGTGACCATATAGAATAAGTATCCATTGCCGAGAATAGAAGATTTATTTGATCAACTGAAAAGAGCCGCAGTATTGTCTAAGATCGATCTCCGGTCTGGTTATTATCAATTCAAATTCAAGGAGGAAGATATTCCAAAAACAGTATTCCGAACGAGGTACGGGCATTATGAATTTGTAGTGATGCCATTTGGCCTTACAAATGCTCCAGCAGCATTTATGGAATTAATGAACAAAGTATTTTAGCCGTTTCTCGTTTGGTTTGTCTTAGTCTTCATTGATGATATATTTGTGTACTCGAAGACTAAAGAAGATCATGATGCACAATAGTTCTTATTTCAAAAATAAGTAAAATTTTGTTTCAATCACTGAATAATTAACTCTTTAACTAAAATAAAATTTAATAGTGTAAAATAATTAACCTATAGCTTTGATAACAATAAATGTAACACCCCTTACCCGTATCCATCACTGAATACGAGTTAGAGATGTCACATGACACTTGTACAATAGTTCTTATTTCAAAAATCGGTAAAATTTTGTTTCTTTAAAATATAAACAATTAACTCTTTAACTAAAATAAAATTTAATCGTGTAAAATTTAAACTTAATATTTCTAAGTTAAATTCGAACCTAGATTCAACCAGCAACTAGGCGGTTTACTTCTAATTCACATAATTATTAGAACTGCCTAAAAACTACCTAAATTAAAAATCGTTTAGATATTAAATAAAATACGATTAAATTATCTCTTTACTAAACATGTTCATATCAGAGCAGCTCAAAACAATTATAATTTACATGCCAACTAATAATATCAAAAGTAACATTGAAGATGTCATACTGATAATGATGTTTTCCTTCCAAAATAGATGATGTCTTCTTCTGCTGCTCCTTACTTCTTACGCTCTTTACCTACGCGTGAAACATTCACACGCTAAGTATACACTTAGTGAGGCAACATAAAATTATTTAAACATTTCACTGTAAAGAAATGACATAAACAACCAAAATACAATATATATATATATAGGATTAAGAAATCGTAAATCTGACTTGTCAAACTCATCCCATTGTTAGGTAACCTGTAAAATCTCAAAATTCATATATATAAGTTAGGTTATACCAAAGCAATTCTTTATTTGAAAATTC
Source organism: Hibiscus mutabilis (assembly GCA_019671005.1). NCBI lineage: Eukaryota > Viridiplantae > Streptophyta > Magnoliopsida > Malvales > Malvaceae > Hibiscus > Hibiscus mutabilis. The sequence goes on along the minus strand of CM033726.1, from coordinate 30,028,500 downwards.
ATTTCACTTGAATCATTGTTTGCACTTTCACTCCTAATATAATTATAGCCCAATGTAAAGTAAATGAGAATGCATGGTATGTGAGTCACCATTGAGTATGCACATGTGCGACATCAACTAATATGTTGTGCCATAATAAATCACTGCATCACAGCTGTAATTTAACATCATCACTATATCACTTGGTCATAGATGTAGAACATGTCACTGTATCACTATATCACTATACTCCACCTCATTGGCATGACAATTATACCAAGAATCCCAATAATCATACAATGGGCTTTTAACCAATTCACTATTATGATCTCTTCACTTATTCAATAATATCAACAAATAAAAACATGTCACTATAACATATATAAGAAAAATGTATTGGACAATTCATACATGAAATCATTTATAATTCATTTCAAAGCCATTTAATAGATATATAATTTACAATTCAAATCCCTTTTTCTTTTCAACACTCGAGGTTGACTTATCGCAAGTCTTCCTCATATCATAACAAAAATAAGTAAGAATGCACTCACCTGTTGCCTCCCTAGTATACTATACTAATAGTTTCAACTTTACTCTTGCGCTTTTCCTTTATCAACAGCCTGGCTTGTATCTCGATTTTGATCCTGATTACGATCTACACAACATTTAACAACACATACCATTCAAAGTACATGTTAGTATTATACTAACATTGTTATATATTAGGAATAATATTCCTAATAATTCTTCTAAAACCAACTTCATATTGTAATATCAATGTTAACTTCAAAACTTCTAAATCTTTCAAAATAGTCCTTTGTCACAAAACTTCAATTTCAACTCAAATTTCCACTTTAATTGCACATTTCCCCAACTTTAAAATTTAGTCCTCAACACTTTACAAACTTCCACATTAGTCCAATTAACATTCTAAAACTTACAAAATCATCCTTACACTATTTCTAACCTTAGGAAAATTTTTCCATAATTTTCCACAAATTTCCCCTATATGCCGAATTTGAAAGGTCACCTTGACCAAATTTCCTAACTTGATTCAAACATGAATTCAACCTCCAAACATCATATTCAAGCTTTTCACATCATTTCCAATTCAAATAAAAATTTTGCAAGAGTTTCCCCTAATTTTTCAATTTTCCCAAAAATAACCTATAACACAATCCATGGAAATTTTCACTCAAACAAGCATTAAACAACATCACAACCTCATATTAAATCAATTTAATCCATAAAACATGAAATCTCAACTTGTTCACCTAATCTCCCATCTCAACATATAAGCATGGAAACCACTCAAAAATTATATCAAATGAAAGAGAATTCAATGGAGATTAATTATCTATTTCATGTCTTAACCCCAAAACTAATCAAATCAAGGCAAAAATTGAATCAAAAAACTTTATTACCCTTTCTATGGAGGTTTCGGCCAAGAGGAGAAAGATGGGCAAAAATTCTAGCTTTTTCTTTAATTAATTAACAAGACAAATGGCATTTATTTAGCCTTTATCTAATATAAAAAACTCCTTTAATAGTAAAATTACCATTTCCCCTTAATTATATAGAATTAGGTGTTGACACCTATTAATTTCACTTTACCATAATCATATTTAATTAAAAAGCATGGGCAAAATTACCAAAATGCCATTAATGAATCCATGTATTCACAAATATGCCATTTGTGCACTATATTGAAATACTACCCTCAATCGAATCTAAATCAATTAAAATGATTTCAAAATGAAATTTCATGTTCTTCAAGTCCTCTTACAACTCACTTCAAAATTTCATCACATTCTGAGCTCATACGATTAGTCGAATTCCATTTAAACTTTAACTGTAATTTCCCAATAATAGAAACATCGGATCGAACCAACAATTTTATATTCGATTCACACCCTTATGTGATCTATTTATTTATAGAACAAAAATAATTATTGGGAAAATTACCATGTTGGTCCTTGAACTTTTCTCAACTTTTCACTTTGGTCACCAAACTTTAACATTTTACATTTTAGTCACTGAACTAAAACCACCAACTTTTAATTCTTTGCAAATTAGTCACTAACCAATTATTGGGGTATTACAATTCTCCCCTTAAGAAAATTCATCCTCGAATTTTCAGAACGTACCTGATTTGAACAGATGAGGAAACCGTTCTTTCATATCTTTCCCTCTTTCCTGCGTTGCTTCCTCCACTTTGTGATTTCGCCAAAGAACTTTAACAAGTGGAATTGTCTTTTTCCTTATCTCATTGACATCATGTGCTAAGATTCTTATCGGTTCCTCTTCATATGTCAAATCTGGTTGAATCTCTATTTCCTCTGGAGTAATGATGTGGGAAGGATCTGATCGATACTTTATGAGCATCGATACATGAAATACATTATGAATCTTATCCATTTTCAGAGGTAAAGCAAGTTGGTACGCGACAGGACCAACTCTTTTTACAATCTCATATGGTCCAATGAAT